>JAPXFQ010001412.1:1800000-2120000 GCA_028564705.1 Apricaphanius iberus
GGAGGAAAACTCATTTTTTGTGCAGAATCCCAAAACCAATTAGATTTCTCAGGAATCCAGCTCATACAGTGCCCCCAGCACTGTATGAGCTGGATTTTCCAGCAGCCTACATTCAGTGTTTACAGTTTAAGTTAAGCACTTGCTTACATCCAACGCTCATTTTAGGTGTGCAGAGGATTTCACAAAAACTCCACTGGCTTTCTTTCAGGCAGCCTAGATTTAGTGTTTACAGTTCTGAGTTGCATAACAAGCTTGTTCTAACTTTGTCCCAAACTCTGACATGCCCTGTTAAGATCCATTTCATTAAAGTGGTTTTTTTTATGCCTTATGGTGTGTTTCTAGCAAGCTGTTTTAAATGCAAAAAAATGGGAAAAAATCACTTTGTCTGCTGCCACTGATGTGGTTTTTGGCCCACTTGCTTTTCAGCTGTGTTTTATGACGGCTGGCTTGTTTGGATTGTTGACTTTGCGGTGGGACTCGGAGACTTGTCAACAAAGATGGCCGTCACCTCATCTGATGTGGAGGAAATGTTGCTCCATCACCAAACTCCAGGTACTTTTCCGAGCTGACACCGCTGTGCCCTACTGTTATTCTGGGAAAAATATTGTTTTTCTAACCCTGCCAAACAGTTGATGTTAATATTCCAAGAAAAGTCTCTGTTTTATTTTTAATGGTTTGTTTTTTCTCTCACTTCGTTACCGCACTAACAATGTTTTAATGCATTGTCTCAGAATACATGTTCAGTTGGGTGGGGCACGATGCATGCTTGTTAATGTTGCTGTCACACTGATTTCCTCTCAGCACAAAGGTGAAAAGAATAGAATATAAACACAAACTGTTTAAAGCAAGAAACTGACATGGCGGACAACATTTTATGGACTCAATTGTCACTCTTAGAGCTCCTTGTCCATAAAGAGTTACGAAAAGCCAGAAATTGATAATTAGAAGACAGAGGTATATGCTGAATGTTGTGTACAGTCATGTGATTAGAAGTGTAGGAACACAGTGTGTGTGTGTGTGAGTGAATCATGTCTGAGCGACAACAGACAGTAAAGTTACCTCTGTTTTACTGATATATATTTGTCAGATCTAGGCTTTTAGTCACGTCTGGATAGATTTCTCTTACTGGACCCACGCTTCCTTCTTACATCTTACATCATTAAAATCTTAAAAGTTGATCAACAGTTCATTTGTCTCATATCCAGACTTCTATAAGACTAAAAGTATTGTCCTTTAAACAGACGCTAAAATTGATTATTTGATTAATAACTACAGGAAAGTCTTAATAGCAGTATGTTTAAATGTTCTATATGTCTTTTATGTTGTGTTTTTCTGTTGTTATTGTTGTTTTATTTTTTCTCCTAGCCATGTAAAGCACCACGTGTTATACAAATAAATTTGTTTGCCTTGAAGTATTGAGTTTAAATAAACTTGTACCGTGATTCATTCATCTATTTCCTATACCTGCTTGGTGCATATCTTCATCTTTCAGTCCGTCTTTATTGACAAACATAAAAGTTGTTTAAAGGTTAATAAAATACTGCTCAAATGCACTACCATGAGATTTGTGCCAAATAAATTGTCATGACTGGCAGATGTCGCATTTTAGAGTCAGAAAACCTGAAATTCTTGTCAGTAAACCTAAAAATATAAGTCAACTCTTTAGGGCTACAAGTCTTTTTGTAAGGCATCTGAGTAATTAAAATTCTGAAGAATCAATGCATCACCAGATATGAAAGATGACGATGAAGCCTTGGACCTCAATTCACAACTGCATGTTGTAAGCGGAAAAAACATTTTGTGTGTGTGTGTGTGTGGGGGGGGCAAACCATCTTTCTAGCAGGAATATGGTGAATGAATCTGTAAGATTTTACTGGCAAAAAGAAAAGATGAGTGAGCACTTTTACTTTCACTAATGATTTTGCTCAGCTTGCTCAGCTTCAGATTTCTTCCCAGTTTAAAAAAAATTCCCCTTCTGTTTGAAACCCTTTACCTGCAAGATGATAAAACAACGAGACCATGGGTATTGGTTGCTCAGGTATGACAATGCATTGTTTTACCATCTTATGTGTCTTCCTTTGCATAAAACATCTGTTAATATCCACTGATAATGCTATTAAATGATACATAAACACTTTTATTAGCTTGAAATGACATTCATAGCCAAACGTCATACTGTAGATGTATGACCATGGTCACAGAAAATTTCTTTGGATTATTTTATTGACAACCGCATCACTGTATTGCTGTTAAACATTCATGAGTAAAACATGGCTTCATTACATGAGAAAAGGGAAACTTTTACCTGCTTCCTTCTTTGCTTGTTTTACACAACAGTTGCCTCATAATAGGAGTAGTCATCTTATCAGAAGGTTATTGTGTTTGATTCAACTTTTCTCCCTGTAAAATGTTAATGTCCTTTTTTAAAACTTCAATTACGTTGATATTAAAGAAATCTGCGGATTGATGAATGAATATGAGTTTGCTTGCATGTTGGTACTCATCTTGCAAACAAACGGTTGTTTGATTTCATCTTCCCCTTTTAAATGTCAATAGTCTCATGGGAAAGGCACTTAATCCAGAGTTGCAAGCCTATCTGCATATCGGTTGTTTGCACTTTTGTGAGCATGAAGTGAATGTGGCTTTAGTGTGAATCAGTTGTGTTTGGTATGACTGCAAAGGCACTATTAAAAAAAATCAGTCCATTTACAGTACTATTCACAATGAAAGCAACATGAAAAGTGCTTCTTATCGAGACACAGTTGTTTTGAGAAAACGGATGCTGTTTGCATCAGAATTACAATGCCAATCAGAATGGAGCAGAATTTACATCTAGCTGACTGCTTCCAGAATTTTAGCTTTTTAAAACATTTCATTACAGTTGTCGCCCAAATGGTACTGTAGTTCACCGCTATAGCTAATTACAGGCAGACAGGGCTTACCACAGAGAACTTTAAATTCCTTCTATAGGGTGTTGGTCTTTTTGGTCCTCATCCTACTAACTATTAGATTGATTTTTTCCTCACTTCCTTCCACTCACTGAACAAATTGCCATATAAATCTCTGTAGTTAGAGAATCACATTCAAGCTGGAGAGTTTACACTTCTTTGTCCCTGAGTAACCATTGTTTTATGTGCTGATGCCTACGTTTGGTGTTTTATACACAACTTCATCTCTTTGCACATTTTACATTATGTTCTTACATGCTTTGTTGCATTTATACTTTCTCGTTACAGATGTTTTGATTTTGGACATGGAAATTAACATCAAAGACAACAATCTAAAAACCAGTTGAGAACGGAAAGTAGACAAATATATGTACTGTTTAAGTCTGCTCTGCTAGTTACCGGGCCCCAAAAAGTAAGCTCTTCTTTGTTACCTTTAGAATAAAATGAATAACCTTTAAACCAACATGTTTTAAAAAATCTGAGCCCCCTTTAAAAGTTATTTTTGCTCCCATAAATTGATGATTGCAAACCACAGAGAGTCAATAAGACAGTCCACTCCACACTTTGACTGATCAAAAGGTTTTAAAAAGTGTGCGTCATGTAGACCATTTCTGCATATTACTGCACTTATTGTTTCTCTTGCATGTACAACATAACACATCCTTTGGTTTTGGTTCCAGTTATGTACTCCACAGGATTGAGACATACTTGGACTGATGAGTGAAACAGGATATGATAGAGTGTTTTCACATGGAGGGAGTTTGCGTCTGCACAGTTCTGCAACAATTTTGTGTGATTATGGTGTTGATTATAACATTCACGATGCATTGTTGCGTAATTAGGGGCTTGCAGTACCTGATTTGTCATCCTAAATGTATACCTGTGCTACTCGTTTCAAAATACTGAAGAGACTATGAATGTGTCAAATACACATTACGATACCGAGTATATTAAAACAATTTATTACAGAAGAAGCTTTCCAGGGAAGAGTAACTCAGAAAGAAGTGAAGCAGGTTTCTGTGGTTAACGGCTGGCGCCTTAATACCAAGACCACCAGTCCACCCCAAGGGAACTGTAATTCTATTATTTGAAATTTGTATACGCTTGTGTTAAACCATAACAGAAACAAGAGGCAGCTCTTCTTGTCCTCCCTTTATAAGAACTAACTGAGCCTGCTGACAGCATAGAACGAGTTCAGGCAGACGGGGGATTAAGGACGGACAAGCTTTTCTTCTACCACCATTAAAAATAATTTGCTGCCAGTCTTAAGCTGCGGTTTTCATGGGTGGATGCCATGCAAAACACAACCACAAGGAGGGAAACCATGCCCACGATGGGAGCTCTGATCGCACATAATATTATTATTACTTGTTAACGCCCTTATGACATTTGTAAGTTGTTTTCAGCATTTTCTGCCAAGAGAATAGGGCCTGTAACCCTTACCCTGCTCATCCCCAGTTACAAATTTTTTTTTCTGATCCATCGCTTCTCAGCAGATTTTTAAATACATGTTGTGGGTAAAGAAACGGGAAAAGCTATGGGAATTTCCCCTGCTCGATAGAGTAGGAGCAGCTGATAGCAGGTTGGAAGTGAGTCAGGCTCAGCACTTCAGCTGCCTCTGATGCCACACTTTTGGCAAAGACTTGTTGAGGCAGGCAGTTGTTCCTCTTTATGTGTGTCTGCTTTTTGCTGCTAGATGTGCAGCACCCGAGGTTTAAATCTTTGTGGTCTTAGATGAAAGCAGCAACCACTGCCACTGCAAACATCCCTTGGTTGTTCCTTGGTTGAAGCAGGAACAACATTGCATTTCCCAACACATGGAAGACTTAATTATGTTGACTTTGGGAACAATAATATTTGACAGAGCGCGGGTACTCTGAAGTGAGTATGGGTACATTTTATTGCACCATGCCTGAAATATTTTCTGTGCGATAGGGAGGGAAGCTTCAAACACCTGCTCACAAATCTAAGAAGATAAACAAAACAATTTTTTCTGATGAAAACCAATGATACTCTTGTTCACATCTCGTAACTTCTACTGTGTTATGAAATCCAAATTCTTGATTAATGTTCCTATTAGAGCCCAGCTGAGAGGAGTCTGCAAGGCTTCAAGCAGAATTGCATTTGAGGGCCAGCTCCAGACAAACCCATCAGAGATTCTAAGTAATTAATATTTACCGGTTCCAAACCATTTATCCTTTGTCCCAGAGACACAGCACACCTTGAATTTATACAGCTATTGTGAAAAGCAATGGTGTCCAAACCTTTTGGCCAGAACCCCCTGCTAGAATCATCTTCTTGTGACTTTTTAACTAGTCAAAGTTAAACTAAACTTTTTATTTATTTATTTATTTATGTATTTATTTATTAGTTTGAGTTAAAAAATTCCCTGTTTTTGTCTCGTTTTTGTTTTTTTGTAAAAAAATGGATCACTGAATCCCCAAACCTAAAATAGATCTGGTATGTCTCAACATTTAAAATAAAACCATATAATGTCATAACTATTGTTTGTTGAATATGTTCTAATTTTTCTAGTGTAGAAAAAAATATTTTGAACTGCATACAGTATGAATGATTCTATTTTCGAAAACACTTGTAGCCAATTTTAATCACTGAGTGTGGCTAAGTCTGCTTTAACTAAACGTTACTGGATTGTCCTTTCCTATTGACTAGGAAGTTAAGGAACAACCTAATGCTGTAAATGTCATAGTGGGGAGAACAAGTATTTGATACACTGCTGATTTTTGAAGTTTTCCCACTTACAAAGCTCTTCAACTGTGAGGGGCAGGATCTAAAACAAAAATGTAGGGAATCACAGCAGATGATTTTTAAATAATTTATTTCCATTTTATTGAATGACATAAGGATTTGATAGCCTATCAACCAGTAAGAATGTAGGCTCCCACAGACCTGTTAGTTCTTATTTAAGAAGCCCTCCTGTTCTCCACTCATTACCTGTATTAACTGCACCTGTTTTAACTCCTTACCTATATAAAAGACACCTCTCCACACACTCAAACAAACTCTAACCCCTCCAACATGGCCAAGACCAGAGAGATGTGCAAGGACATCAGGGATCAAATTGTAGACCTGCACTAGGTTGGGTTGGGCTTCAGAACAATAGGCAAGCAGCTTGGTGAGAAGGCAACAATTAGAAAATGGAAGAAGATCAAGACGATGCCAGATCTCTGTTGGTGGGGAATCAATGATCATGAGAACAGTGAGGGATGAGCCCAGAACTACATGGCAGGACCTGGTCAATGACCTGAATAGAGCTGGGACCACAGTCTTAAAGAAAACCATCGGTAACACACTCCGCCATCATGGTTTAAAATCCTGCAGTGCACGCAAGATCCCCCTGCTCAAGCTAGCGCATGCCAAGGCCTGCCTGAGTTTGCCAGTCACTATGTTTACATGCAGCAAGAGATATTCGAATTATTGCCTTAGTCCGACTGAAATCAGACTTTTTACATGCCTGTATACACCTTAGTCCGGCTGGAGTCGAACCGAACTGGAGTTTCAGAAGCTCAGCTATGCGACCTGGATAATGCGACTGAATCGGACTACTCTGCAACTATCCCTCCCGCCCCTGCCCCCACTCTCACACACCATTGAGGAGTTAGGAGAGCCGGAAATGCAACTCAGCAATAACAGTTGTGTTATAAGAGGCATATGGTGTCTAAGACAAAGGTAAGTGGCAAATCAGTGCATGTTTGGACTTACATAGAGGCGATGCATTAGTTCTGTGAATATCATGCTTTAACTCTGTCTGCTGCGCTCCCGTCAGCCTCAGTTGACTGTCTGAATGCAGCTGGAAGCTAACCGCTGTAAGGCTAACACATAGGGTTGGATGTCGCCATCTGTCGTTAGGGAGTGGAACGTCCTTAGTCCAATTACAAAAAGCTTGATTTAGCTGTGCACGTTAAAGTACTGAATGACAATCTGGATGATCCAGAGAAGGGGTTGGACAAGGACATGTGGTGTGATGAGACAAAAGTGTAGCTTTTTAGTATAAACTCCACACGCTGTGTTTGGAGAAAGAAGGAGGAGTACAACCCCAAGAACACCATCCCAAGGGTTAGGGAGTTGGAAACATTCTTTGGGGATGATTTTCTGCAAAGGGGACGGGACGACTGCAACGTTTTGAGGGGAGTATGGATGGGGCCATTTGTTGTGAGATCTTTGTCAACAATTTTTTTCCCTCCGTAAGAGCATTGAAGATGAGTCATGGCCGGGTCTTCCAGCATGACAACGACCCGAAACACACAGCCAGCCCAACTAAGGAGTGGCTCCATAGGAAGCATCTCAACGTCCTTGAGTGGCCTAGCCAGTCTAAAAACCTGAATCCAATAGAAAATCTTTGGACAGATCAGAAAGTCTGTGATGCCAAGCGACAGCCACGAAACATGAACGTTCTGGAGAGGATCTTTATGGAGGAGTGGGCCAAAATCCCTGCTGCAGTATGTGAAAACCTGGTGGAATTACAACTGAAAATGTCTGATATCTGTAATTGCAAACATAGATTTCTGTACCAAATATTGAGTTCAGTTTGTCTGATGTACCAAATACTTATGCCATGGAATAAAATGGAAATTAATTATTTAAAAACCATCCACTAGGATTTTCTGCATTTTTGTTTTAGATTCTCTTCCTCACAGTTGAAGAGTACCTTTGATACAAACCAGAGATCTATGCATGCTTTGTAAATGGGAAATCTTCAAAAAATGAGCAGTGATTATAGTAGAACAAAATTCTCCGGGAAAATTGCTGTCTTGAAAAAAGCCAAATATGCGTTGAATTATAATGCCTAACATAATATTCTCTCATTTTGCCTTACTTGAGTTATTGTTTGGAGGTGTGGGCGAATACATATATAACATATGTAACGCCATTATTCATATTAAACAGAAGGGCAGTAGAATACTACATAACACATTAAAGAGAGCATACAAATAAACTATTCATCAAAGTAGGAATTATTAAAGTTAAAGATTTAGTTGAATTAAAGACACTATTATTTATGTAGAAGCAAAAAGTCAAATGTTACCTATGGATATGCAGAGGTTATTTGTTTTTTGTTGAGTTAACCAACATGGTAGAAGGAACCTTCATTTGAAATATAAATTTTCACTGACTACGCTGAAACAGAGATGCATGTCAATATGTGGGGTGACATTATGGAACTCAATAGAGGATGAGCTGAAGATGTGTGATAATATCGTTCAGCTTAAGAGGATGTATAAAGAGAAAATATTTAGTGTTTATGAATTAGAAGAATAATAGAAATTATGAAGATTGTAAATGGATGGCAGTGATTTTACTTTGAATGTGAATATGAGTAACATGTCATCTACTGACAGACCATCAACATATATGATTTATTTTCAAAGAAAGGGACAGGTATAAAAACGTTTACTTCTTGCTGCTTCTTATCAATCATGTTTTGAGGATTAAATGTGATAAGTTGATTGTATGATTTAGGTGAAGTTTAACTATGTGTTAAATAAATAAATGAAATGAACACAATGAAAAACAGCAGCACTGTTGTCCCACTTCATGTTAGTTTGACATTTATTTTACTGTAAAAAAATAAAATTCTTAAATCTCCTGGAGTTTTGTTGACAATATGCAAAGAATAATTTTCTATTGGGCCCCTCAAAATGGCAATTTTTTTCAGGCCTCCGTTGAGTATAACCACACAACTTTCTTTCTGCAGTTGTCATTATGGACAATTATTTACTTTAAAAAATACATAAATTTTAGCTCCATTATTCTTGCACTCCGCATCCCCTCATGACGTTAATTAGCTCCCGAATGAGAGCCAGGCTCATATTTGGAGCTGCCATAAAGATATTTTTAATAAAAGATTGAGCTCTGGAAATGAGCCAGCTGAATAATGGCTTTCCCACTTAGCAGTAATGCAACGCTTTACAATTAAATATCTTACCAGCAGGGGGCACTCTGTCACAACGAGCCGTCCAGGATCAATGTGGCTTTAAAACTTGGAGCTGTGGTCGTGGGAATTAATGTTAAAGCAGATGATGCAGCAGTGAGCTTGAAAAACCACACACTGCCTCTGCAAAATCTCTCATTTATAGAAAAGATAAACATGCAGCTACAAATCCTCACAGCTAATGTTGATATGCAAAACCCTCATTGTGGATTAAACATTGTGCACCCATATTTATTTCTCCTCACATGATAAGACAGAATTTAGCAGAATTTTAAACATTATTGTTGGTTCTTAATTTGTAAAGCTTTTATTTGAATAATAGATTGCAGCAGCCTTTTGACTTTGATGCTTTGTTATTGAATGGTTTCCACACAGAATGAAATCTTGCTGCACAGTAAGGCAGTCAAGGGCAATCATTAATAGTTTTTAGGTTTAATTTGAATTGTTTAAATGACATTCATTCAGTTTGCTATGCTTTGATGCAGATGTTTAGCCTGCTCAAGTTGTGCATCATTTCAGTTTAGCTGACTTCAGCTGTTATTGAATGCAAATTTTCCATCTGCTCCTAATTTGGATGGCAGTAAATTTTATTTCTTTGCTTATCAGCTTGGATGCAACATCTCATGTGATGCCAGCCTCGCGTCAATATTCCTGCTCTGATTTTTTTGTGTGATACTTTAGAGGAGTTTGACGCAGATGGAGAATTGGTGCCCTTGATTTTTATGGCTGATCATTTGTGTGTGAAGTCAAACATGCGGAACAATGCCAGCAATTAAAGTAATGTGACACTGGATCCTGCACTTTACGCTGCAGCAACACCATGGGGTGAGTGGTTTTCCCGTCTCGGCTGTATTTGTTTTTATAGCTCCTCCCTACAACAGTTAGATGGAGTAGAAGATCCTTCATTATCCCACAGTGGGGAAATTAAGGTTGCCAGTAGTATAAAACAGCCTTGATTTTTGTTTTGCAGAGTCTGTACCAACAGAAACACACAGCCACACAATGTTTGCTCATTCATTACTCCTGCAGAATGGGAGCCCAGGTAGATCAAAATGCTCCTCAATTTTTAATACAAATAACTCTCTATTGTGGCCTAAAAATTATGCCAGGCAATTTCTCCCTTTCGCACTGCTGGAGCGACAGTGAGTCGTTATACGGTTGAATCTTAGTACAGACTCTTATTTACCTGAAACATGATTAAAACAAACTAGCCAGAGGAATGTATTGACAAGCATATGTGCAGTCAACCAAGGAGAAGGTTCAGGAGGCTGAAAAACACTTTTGCTCTTATTAGTAACATTATTCAGACACATCATTAAAAAGTCCTCAATTCCTGAATATTTTTTGTACGAATGCGCACAAGCAGGTTAACCGGAAAAGGTAAAGTTTAATCATCTTTGTAGTATAAAAGGTTGATCTAGAATATTGGACTGCACTCTGGCATCATGATGTCTGGTATCATAATGAGTCTATATGAGTTCGAAACATGTATGTTTTAGATAATATTCTAATTTACTGAGAGGCATCTGTAAATCTGATTCCTTCAGATGGTTTTATAGCAGGTTATTATTGAATCAGGGCTCCTTCCTAATCCAAAACCGGCAGGTAACATCAACATTAGCCCAACAGACTGATTAAGGCTTCAGGAAAAGGTCACCTAAACTGTCAAAATGGAAGCACACTGCTCTAATATTCCACCTCATCCTGTTGTTCCTATCTGAAATCTTTTTCTACTTGAAATTCGATCTCTCTCTTTATGCCCAGTATGAGAATAGCCACAGATTGAAATATTGGTGCTCCGCTTTTTATAAAGCATTAGACTTGTTTATCGATTTTTAAAAGCTTTCTGGTGAACATTATATTGCGTAAAAAGGGACCACATCTTCCTCTCTTGTTTTTCCTGTGTAAAATCTGAGTGAGAAGACTGAAGCAAAATGTGTTGAGAGTTTGTGAGAAGGAAACCTAGCAGATACACTGAACTGAACAAGCAGCGTTTACTTAGAATATGAGATCGACCAGGGGACATCACATATCTCCACCTTTCAAAGATATTAATTTTGTCTTAGATAGGAAAAACAAGACTGCTCCAGTGTTATATAAAAAGCACTCGTTGCATAATTGTGCTGTGTAGATGAGGATCCTGACAGCCCTCTGCTGCAGGAAGGTGCAGCGCAAAGTGGAATATCAAGGGCTTAGAGTTGTTGATTGCCGTCAAATAATTGCAACTCAAGTGATGACTCATAAAGAAGAAATAATGGAAAGGATACTTTTTTTTTAAGAGAAAGGAACTGAATAGATACACACTCAATGCATGGTGGGATTCAAACAAACTGTATTTTTCATTCTGGAAATGCAACTTAGATTGCATTCTCCATTACTGTATCATATCGGTCCATAACAAGTACTGACGCTACATTTAAAAAAAGCCAGAGCTAGATAGGAAAGGGTATTTATGCCTAAACACCCTCCAGTTAGATTTAGTATACTTTTAAAAAAGCACATCATGCCAGCGCTAAGTAAAGTGGAAGATCGGTCATGATGCGGGCCTGCTTCTTATCTAAAATCTCTGGGACTTGTTTGAGTGCATTTTATTATGTACTTTATCAGGACATTTTGAGATACAAATCCGGTGTCTTCTTCCAGTAACCTAAAAAACATTTCTCTTTTGATGATTCAAGAGGCTATATATCTAAAATATTTTGAAATCAACGTCTGCCCATGGAAATCGGTCTTAGGTTCTAAATGCTCTGAATGAATTTATTTTCCCTGCTCTTTACACATCATTACCAGAGATGTCGATAAATAAGCGGAGCACAGAATACTTTAACTCAGCTTGCAAACAACGTATGTCTACCATGAAAGTATGTGCGACAATATACTTACTTTTGATTCTTCATACAGTTCAATCTGTGCGTAACATTAAACTGTTTTTTTTCTGCTCTTCCTAGAACACGATGCAAACGAAAGTAGCAAATCTACATCTAAACACTTAATAATAAGAACGCCTAAACAAAAATAAAAGACTCTTCTTGCTGAGGCTGAGGGAAAGTATGGATGTGGCTGATCTTTAAATTTGTTAGCGCAATTCTTCAGGTAGTTTTTAATGATTCAAAATGTTGGTAATTTAAAGTTATGCATTTTAGTAGTACTTGGCTACTTCTAAAAATTATGCTAGTCACCTATTTATTTGTTACTGTTACATGCATTTTTTTCTGAAGCTATCTATTGTTTCAGCAGAAAAAAAAATGTGACAGCAGTTATTTTGCAGAATGCAATCCAGACTCTTTAATAAATGTATTTTTGTCAGGCTTTTAACCGTTGTGATCTTGTTTTTCTAAAAACACTTCCTGTTTTCCAGGCTAGAGTTCAATTCTGAGCAAAATAATTGTACTACCTGAATTTATCGCTGAAATGTTTCATACAGCTGCGGATCCTGAGAGAGCATAATGAGTGGCAAAATCAGACATTTTGTGTTTTCGCCGAAGTGTCCAGTAACAGCAATTTGTGGCCTGCCAAGGCTGCTGTTTAACATAATTTTCTCTGCAAATTAATAGAAAACAGTCTGGTCTACATGACCTTTCCTTCAAATCAGATTTCCTGTTGCTAATCAGCTTCAGTTTACAACCATAGTTTCTGAAGACAAGCTCAGACTCTGTTATCAGCATCCATTTGTAAGGACTGCATTACAGTTCCTTTTTCACCGCTTCAGGAAATAAAATGTTATTCGCATCTTGCTGAAGTGTTAATGACAAATGAATAAAAATCAGGACTTTAAAGGGATATTTCAGAGGAGGTTCTAGCAAAAGGTTATAAGGTAGAGAGAGAGGGACCAAGGCTAACGCAGACTTCTAAATTCTTAAAACAACTCTACTCTCAAAAATGTCAAAGGAGTCTGCACAAACACAGTTTTACAAACATTCAAACCATTGTTACATTTGCATTAAGTGGTTGTTTACCCACAAGCTGATCAATATGTACACATGAAAAATGGATTTCAGGACAGTGTGAAACCCACAGCGAGAACAAAATGAGGCGTTTCCAGTCAGAACAACTCATCTCATAACAAATGTGCAGAAAGCAGACGTGGGAATTTTGGCTTCAACAAGTCAACTCCTTGCTGTGTTTTTCTGTTCTGCTCAGCGACAGAACCAGGTGATTCCAATCAGCATGGGGAATTCACCTGGTTTAGTTTCTGAGAAGAAGAAAAACATGGCATGGGATTGACTTGTTGAAGCCACAATTCCCACCTCTGGTAGAAAGTAAAAATATTATAGCAGTGTATTTAAATCAAACAATTTATTAGTAACTTTATATTAGCTTATTGTTTATGCAAAACGAGAAAGGCAATAATTTAGCAACACTAGGTAAAATGCTAACTACTTACTCAATTTTATTAAACCTTCACATTAAAATCCCTATCCGTTGAAGTGTGAGATTGTTAATAAGGAGTTATGGCTAAAACTATGAGTCTTGACAAAATACTAAAATGGTAACAACTTTATATCAGCGATTTTCATTTTTTACAGAGCAACAAAGTTGTTTTTTTTATATACCTTTTTTTGGTGACTTTTTTTGACTTCATTCTCACCTTAACCAGAGCATCCATAGCCGTTATTGTGGTTTCTTCTTCTCATGAAAGCGTCAGTGAAGCCATAACAGCAACAAAGATAAAAAAACAACTTGCTGCTGTGTGTAAAAACTAAGAATCACTGATATAAATAAAAAGTAACACAGAATTAACATAATGAATAAAACAGATTTACATTCCAACACAGCGCGTTTAAGAGGCATTGGACATAGTTTAATTGTGAATCTAAAGATGCTTCAGTCTGGCATTATGCAAAAAAATTCCCTTACAGGTTAGTGAATACTCATAATCTTCAGGTTGACATTTCAGAATTCACTTAGTGTCAGTTAATTGTTTCAATAAGGCCACAAAAGCCACAGTACGTGATGGTACATCACCACGATTTCACGATGAAAAGAAAACTGCACTCGCAAGTTACTGACATGGAGGCTGAGATCTAAGAGCATCTTGTGTTTCTCCCCCATGAGCTGCTACAAGTGTCCTGCATGTAGCTTTTAAAATTTTAAAACCTCTGTGTGCTTGTTTGTATCAACATCCATCTCTTCTGCAATGGAAAACTGCAGCTGGATCACCTGAGGCCTGAGCTCCAGAGGAGAGATACTAACTCCTTACAAAACCATTTTTTCCACCTCATTATTACAATATTCTGTCTCATAACACTGCTTCCTGCACATGTTGTTGTGCAGTTTGGATCCTGAAGATTAATTGAGCATTCAGAGCTGAATGCAGTCTCATATTTACATGATTACATTCACGTTTTTTATGAAGAGTAAGCTGGAATATATACAGTATTAAAGTAGTATGATTACCCTGCTGTATCTGATGTATAAATGTTCAGACAAGTTGCAACACAGAGACTTTGATACTGACAAACCACAATAAATAATATTGCACATGTTCTTATGTTCATATAAACTGTTTCACAATAAAGTAATTAAACAGTTAAAGCTTCAAGTGCTCAGTATCTTACTAAGATAAGCACACAGTCAAAGAGACTTTCAATATTGCCGGCTTCACAGTACACTTCCTGCATTGTTTTGTGCATGTATGCTCTTCCTGAGGATGAATTATCTTGCACAGACCCACGCTGCTAATTGCAAAATCTTATGCTGTAACCCATAAGTCTCATCAAACTACATTCAAATTAGGAGAGAGCCTCTACTTGTGCACAAGATGTTATTCATTTTACCACTGATTCTTTTCCTTTGCTCAGGCTGCATTTTTCTCCACAAAAGGGGGAAGTTTGTAATTTTGCTGAGGTGTTTTAATTAGCTCTTCTTGGCTCTCCAGTGGAGGCAGTTGCTGCTCTGGTGAAGGATACGATTTAAAGACCCCCAGATGAGTGGGCTGCAATGGCGTGGCCGGCTGTGGCTCTAGATTGGGCATGTCTTTTCTGTCACTTTGCTGAAAGTCCAGGACCAGTGTCTCCTTACAGCAGAAGTACTGTTGCCATATTTTGTGAAATGCAGTGCGAAACTTTTTGATGCGAAAAGCATAGATGATTGGGTTTACAGCAGAGTTGCCGTGAGTGAGCAGGATGGCGACGTAAACCAGAGACATTGGCTTGTTGTACTCGGGGCAGAAGAGTGTGACACAGTTGACTATATGAAGAGGGAGCCAGCTAATGGCAAACAGAACAAGCACCAGAACCAGAGATTTGGCAAGATTCAGCTCTTTGTTATAGTACTTGTTAGGGTCTGAGTAGCTGGAGGTAATTTTCTTGTTGTTCAGTTGCTTGTGGATCATATAAAAGATCTCCATGTATAAGACCAGCATGAACAGCAGGGGTGGCAGCACACAGCCGAAGAAGTTGAAGTAAACCATGTAGTCCATACTGATGACTTTTTCAAACTCGCAGGTGACCATGAGGTCCTCGCTGATGTTGTGGGTCTCCTGGAGGCGCTTCAGATTGTTCCAGCCTAACATGGGTGTCAGCCCCACAATGAACGCCACCATCCAGCATATAACCACAGCCAGGCCTGCCCGCCGAGAGGTCACCACACGCTTGTACCTTCAGGAAAAAATAAAATAAAATGTCAGCATGTTTTCAGGGCGGCAGTGTTTTCTTTTACACAATGTTGACTTTTATGTTTTTTTTTTTTTTTTTCCATTTGTGATTGTGATGTCTTTACCCAACTATATAAGTCACAGTTATTTGTTTGAGGTACTTTTATTTTACACTTTGATCTAAAGGTGGGTGTCTCTGCCTATTTGGTTGTACAAAGTTTCTAATATTATCCCTTTATCACTGCAAAGTACAGTTATTAGAATTTTATGTAATAAAAATAAATGGTCCAGTAAAATCTGTAAACTTTACACTCTGCTGCCAAATTGCTTTACATACTTAATTGTTAAGGGCAAAATTACTTCAGTGATCCTGTGTATTTTAATTTCCCAAGATGCGACAGTTGACCCACCATACTCAGCATTTTCGGATATAGATTTTAAATCATCTAGTGTAAAGAATGAATAATAAAAGATAGATGGAGGCAAAAGATTCAGTGTTACTGAAATTTTATTACTGCTCCCTTGTCTACAAAGAAATAAATGAAACAGACACAGCCTAAAGGCACACATGTGAACAGCTATCTGATCCCCCTCCATGTTAGAAAGCATGCAGAGCAATAATTGGATCACTTTTAGATTACCATTGGTTGATATCCACTGTGTCTGATGAGAAAATACTTGCATCACTACAAGCTGACCTTTGCAAAAAAGGAGCCTGGAGCTAAACCGGACCCTGCAGTTTAGCCTTACTGTCGCTGGTGCCATGTGCTGTGTTTAATATTGATCAGGGTGCATATTTCTTGAGATGCATCAGCCAGTCAATGATGAAAAAAAGTCTTGCATGGTTTGAAGAATTTCACTGATAAATGAAAGTTTGGCTGCCCTCTTAGCACTCTTTTTTCCCTGTCATTCTTTTTGCATATTTCTGGATTTTGGAAACAGACATAACTATCGCAAGCTACAACTATGAGGACATAAAAAATATTTATTTTCTGTTAAAACAAATGTGAGACAAGTGCAAAGAAGCTTCAGTTCAGTGAAAATGTCTGAATTCAAAAGACTTTAGACTGAAAATAGTCAGAAGGCCAACAGCTAAAAGATAACCAAGAGTTTCGCAACAAACCACTAGCTACAGTCTCTTCTGTGGTGATTTCCTTCTCTGAAAATAAATTACATAATTTCGCTCACATTGGGTTATCTTATCAGCTCCTTGTCATCATGCTGGACTGACCTGGTTCCACTAATGAAATAAAAAAAGCAAAGTATTAAAACCCAATGAACTTCTCAACAGTTTGTGACATTACATACAATGCTATACATTAATATGCATATATATATATATATATATATATATATACATATACATATACATACACTCAGCTCCTTTATTCCGAAACTCAAAAATATTTCGATGGGTTTACAATTTTCTTTAGAGATCACCTTACTCGTAAATTAGTAATCCCTCATACTGAACGAGCATCTACTGATAGTGGAGAGGGAAGAACTCTCCTTTAGCAATAAGAAACCTCCAGCAGAACCTGGCTCAGTACAAGCAGTCATCTGTCAGTGTTATGAGACAGAAAAAAGAACAAAAGGACCTCATATAACAATACTTTCTATATTAAAGAAAGTAAAAACTTGATAACAGGACATGGAGGATGTTCAGTCACTGGGAGCATCGTCTGAATCGATGCTCCTCATCCAAAAGGCCATTGAGTTGAGCAGGATACCAAACCAGGTGTAGCTTCTATGGGAAGAAAAACACAGACAAAACACACAGTGGGGGCAGCACCATGAGAGCTGGTCTTTATTTACTGGGAAAATTGATGAACTTAAATGCAAGCAATCAGGAAAACTTGTTAGTGGCTGTGGTAACTTGGGCCTAGGGCAGAGGTTAATTTTTACAGAGGTGGACCAATCCAGGGTTGGGAGCTACTGTCCTGCAGCTGTTATATGACACCCCCCCCCCTCAACAAAAATAAAAACATACAAAAAAATGCCTAAAATCCCTCATCAGCAGTCATTCAGCTCAATAGAGGCATGGTGATGAGGCATTCATTTATGTGCTGTGTTAGAGAAGGGATGCATCTAAACACTGCAAGATAATAGCCAAGGAGGACTAGACTTGGTCAACCCTGTATTTAGCAGGACACCACAAAAAACAGAGCAAGAGCCATACTGTAACCCATTTTAAGAATGACCCAGTCGAAGCCTAGACATATTTTCTATTGAGAAACATGTATAAAACGTGTTGATGAATGCTCTCCTGCCATTGTTTCTATCTAAAAAAGCTGTTGGCAGAAAAGACTGATTCTTGATATTAAACACTGAAGCCATATAATTTGCAATGCAGCAAAGTCTGATTTACAAAGTTTTGACTCAGGGGGTTTGAACAGCACACAATCTTTTTCAGATTTTTACTATTTTTAGAATTGCATGCCAGTTTTCTTCAGTTACACACATTGAGGTTCATGGGTTCAAGGGTATCAGTCCTGCATCTGCAACACAATGTTAAACCAAATATTGGACACAAAAACATAAGCATAAAGCTGCTGGGGGGAACAGCATGCCCACTTTTTATAAATCTGCAGGCGAATAGATCTACCCAAACGTGGAGCTAAACGTCGCGGTCTGAAGTAAAACCTGATCCATGTGCAAATCGATTCTCAAGAAGAAAGCTAAAGAAGCTCTGGTCTCTGCTCTGTGTGAAGGTACCACCTTCTTACGTGGAGCAAAATATAATCAGACTTAAGTCTGTCCCGATCCCTGTCCTTCCAGTGCGCTCCCAGGAAAAGCCTACAGTACATTACCTTGTCGGGATCTTGACCCTGAGATAGCGGTCAATAGCGATGGCCAGGAGGGCCAGGATTGAACTTTGCGTTAGTACCATCATGGCGCACGTCAAAAGCAAGCAACTGTAAAAGTGAGTCTGAAGTCCGATGCTGACCGTGATGGCCAGGGGGATGACGAGCGCTCCCACAGCAATATCCGCCACAGCCAGAGAGACGATGAAGCAAAACGTTGTGTCTCGCAGGGACTTATTAATTTTCACCGCCCAAATCACCATCACATTCCCGATCACAGAGGCGACAGCTATCAGCACCTCCATGCCTATATAGAGCTGCTGCGCCGAGGAGTCTGTCCCGGACATTTTTGCAGATCTCTGTGATAAAATAATTTAAACAGATCTTTCTTGTTTTTCTTTTCTTAATCTCTAGGTGTTTTCCAAATAAGCTGTGCCTCCGTCACTTTCATGGCGTCGTTATTTCCCACTATGGACACCAGAAATATATATATTTATCGAGCGACAATTCCAGCTTTTAAAAAAAATGAAATAAGCAGCTACGAATGTGGAGTCTTCCTCTGAAGCAGGTGCTTTAGTCCAGCGGCTGTAGCGGGTCGCTACCGCTCAGTTCCCTGCGTCCCCTCCACTTGGTTGGATACCTCAGCTTCTCGTAAGCGTTGCATTCTTCCCACTGGCTTCGGTTTCTTCATAAGGGTGCTGGGCGTTTGTCAGGCTACGTCTTTCAGTTTCACAAAACATGTTTCTACAGCGCTGCTGTCTGCGCGTTTTTGGTGGGAAAGCGCGCACAGACGCAGCTCCTGCGCAGATGGTTCTGCGCTCTTTGCCCCATATCTCCCTCCCTCTCTTTTCTTTCTGTTTTGATGTTTTCCTTTTTTTTATCAGGAATGACCGTGTAGCTCCAGAAAATGGTTCAGTTTGGATCTGCTTTCTTATCTGTTCAGAAAAACCTGTTTGCTTAAATCCCTGTTTAGCAATCTTTGGAGGGAGCGATTACTCCGATTCAAGTCACTTAATTCTGCGATGCTTTCCTCCGCTCCTCCAAGAGGTTGTTTATCTCCCTCAGTCCTGGACAAAAGCATAATTCAAGGCATCATTATTAAGAATTTAAGATTTAATTTGTCAAAACCTTAAAAGCTTTATGGTCTCTCTTTGAAATATCCACATGTGACAAATGTGTTAGGCCTAAATTTGGACATATGCGTTGGCGTGCTGGTAGAGATGTGTGAAAAACCAGACTGAAATTGGTTTCCGTTTCTAGCTTCCGATGTGGAAAATGACTAAAGAGCAATTCCACCGAATTAATATCTAGTACTCCGAACTTTAATCTGATTGAGCCTAGTAAAAAAAAGAAGAAAAAATACCTCCAATACCCAGGTAATTCTTTGCTTTTAGTAGAACAATTAAAAACAACTTTTTGAAACTTTCTCCCCTTGCAATAGGTTGCAAGGGGAAACGCGTGTTGTTAGTAGAGTGGGGCAAACAAGTATTTAGTCAGCCACCATTTGTGCAAATTCTCCCACTTAGAAAGATTAGAGAGATCTGTAATTTTTATCATAGGTAGGCTATCCAGAAATTTATATTACCTGATTTTTTACAAATAATAGTGGAAGAAAATTATTTGTTCAATTACAAAAGTTAATCTCAATACTTTATTATATAGCCTACCCTTTGTTTCCGGTGGTCAAACATTTTATGTAAGTCTTAACAAGGTTTTCACACAGTGTGGCTGGTATTTTGGCCAATTCCTCCAGATCTCCTGAGCAATTATGTTTTGGGGCTGTCGCTGGTCAACACAGACTTTCAACTCCCGCCAAAGATTTTCAATGGGGTTGAGAACTGGAGACTGGCTAGGTCACTCCAGGACGTTGAAAAGCTTCTTACAAAGTCAGTCCTTTGTTACCTGGGTGGTGTGTTTGAAATCATCGTTATGCTGAAAGACCCCGCCATGTTTCATTTTCAATGCCCTTACTGACGGAAGGAGGTTTTCAATAAAAAAATGTCTCAATACATTTCCCATTCATTCTTACCTTTATACAGATCAGTTCTCCTGGTCCCTTTGCACTTAAACAGTTCCAGAGCATGATGTTTCCACCGCCATGCTTCACAGTAGGTATGATGTTCTTTGGATGCAACTCAAGATTTTTTCTCCTCCAAACACAACAAGTAGAGTTTTCACCAAAAGGTTATATTTTGGTTTAATCTGACCATATGGTATTCTCCCAATCCTCTTCTGGATCATTCAAATGCTCTCTAGCAAACTTCATATTGATATGTACTGGCCTAAGCAGGGGGACATGTCTGGCACTTCAGGATTTCAGTCCCTGGTGGCATAGTGTGTTAGTGATGGAAGCCTTTGTTACATTGGTCCCAGCTCTCTGTAGGTCATTTACTAGGTCCCCCCCATGTGGTTCTGGAATTTTTGCTTACCGTTTTTGTGATCATTTTGACTTCATGTGGTAAGATCTTGTGTGGAGCCCCAGATCTTCAATTTTTCATTCCATTTTCCAATAATTCCTCCCACAGTTGATTTCTTCACACCAAGCTGTTTACCTAATGCAGATTCAGTCTTCCCAGCCTGGTGCAGGCCTACAATTTTGTTTGTGTTGTTATTTGACACCTTTTTGGTCTTGGCCATAGTGGAGTTTGGAGTGTGACTGTTTGAGTTTGTGGACAAGTGTCTTTTATACTGATGAGGTGTCCAAACAGGTGCCATTAATACAAGTAAAGAGTTGAGGACAAAGGAGACTCTTACAGAAAAAGTTACAGCTCTGTGAGAGCCAGAGAATTTACATATCTGTAGGCAACCAAATACTTATTTTACATCATAATTTGCAAATAAATATTAAAAATCAGGCCATGTGATATTCTGGAATTTTTTCTCATTTTGTCCCGTATAATCAAAGTATACATATGAAGAAAATTACAGGCCTGTCTCATCTTTTTATGTGGGAGAACATGCACAATTGGTGACTGACTAAATACCTTTTTACTCCACTGTATTGAAGAACCAAACATAATATCAGATCACATGGCCTTTGAATCTCTAAGTCAGTATTTCTCAAATTTCTACAGTGGGTTCCACCTGAGAAAATGTTGAGCTCTCAAAGTACCACGATCATGACCAATCTAAACATACAGTGGAGAAGGCTTACCCTTTAAACTACAGACAATTGACAAAGGAAGCTTTTTCCTAATAAGGGTTATTTATTGGTAATTGTTCCCAGCTTCAGCCACACTGTACATGAATTACACATTTTTAATTCATTTTAATACACTTTTTTTAAAACTTTTCCCCAAGTAACACTTGGGAGAGCTTGAGTACCATTGGTGGTACACGTACCACAGTTTGAGAATCATGGCTATAAGTGGTTTCCTAGAAGTGATGGGATGCCATTTGGACTTCTAAGCCAATATAGTCTAACTGCTTTGCACACTCCCAAATGATGGGAAAAGTGGAGGGGTGTGATCAGGAAGAAAGAAAATCATAAGCAGTATTTGGATGATATATATATATATATATATATGTATATATATATATTGTGATTGGAGTTTGAATCAGGGCTTGGGTGGCATCTTGAAAAAAGTGGAACATTTAGAGAAGGCAGAAATATTGCTAAGATTAATCTTGAAGGAGAAGTAGAATGGCTTATTGCTATTATTATTATTATTATATATTATTATTATTATTATTACAGTTGGCGGCTTTGCATTGAGTGGAGGGGGAAAATCCTGGAAGAAGGTGGAGAATAGAGAATCCAGCAATGGTTTGTGAGATCTACGTGATGTTGATCTGAGAGTGATGGAGAATGAGCAGGTGGATGAATCTGAGGAGGGTAAAATGTGAAGCACTCAAGAAAATAAGTTTATATAATGTAGTTTTGGAGCTAGAGCTAATCTAGTGTTATCCAGATGCAAAAAACAAACAAACAAACATCAAACATTAAAATTGCTTTTTATTGCGGTTCCACAAATCAAATACCACAAATCACAAACTAGGTTTTAAATATTCTCCAATTAGTATAAAATAATCTAGTGTAGGTTTAAAAAAAATAACTGTTGTAGTTTTGTACATAGTCCAGATGCAGAAAAAGTACTGAAGTTGATATTTTGGAGAAGTTTCACAAATCACATAAAGTTTTCACAAATTCCAGAGTTAGTTTTAATTATACTGCTTTAGGTTTAAAATCATCTAGTCTAGGACTGAAATATCTGACTAATGTAGTTTTTAAACTAGAGCAGAATAAAGATACTCAGAGTAGATTTTTGTGTGTGTGTGTGTGTGTGTGTAATTGCCCTTTAGCCATTTCCTGAAACGGAAGCTAGAAACAGAAACCAATTTCAACCTTGTGAAAAGCTTTAAAGGTCTCGACAGTTTAAATTAACGAACAAAACTGGACTTATCTTGTTATCGTGAAGGCGTTCCACTCTTATCTAAAAGGCTTCTTTAGTTTTAAAACTATCAGGCTTTTAGCTAAACAAGAGAAGTCCAGTCACATTAATCTTTTAACTCTCAAGACCACTATGTCCTGGATTACTGAGACTCTACACTAATGAAAAGCTGTAAAGTAAAACATTGTTTTGGCATATTCTGACACGGAAAAATTAATTATGTGCAATCTTTGATTTTAGTTTATTAACTGAGTGGGAGCTTGTGATATTTAACTGAATCAAAGGTGATACAATTATTGGTGTTGCCTTTTATCTCGGCACATTTAGCATTCTATCAAGTGCTATCTTCTCTGCAACTGAGAACCAGGGACTAATTTCACACAGTACAGTTTATTCAGCTCCTTGTGTTTACATTTGCAATGGCTGGGTTGAAAAAAGTTTTCCTCACGATATCCAGTCAACCAGTAGGCATGCAGATGCAGCGTGATGAATGTCAGGGAAAGTTGGTTACCTCCAATATCTCAATCTTTTCTGCAGTTTTTGCATCCTATACTTGCTACATAGTGTATCTCAGCAAAAAAAAATATTGAATTAGTTCACAGTATCAGTATTGTATTATCACATTTCCTTAGGAATTACTATCACAGACCTTTATATCAAAATAAAAATAAAAATATTTGAGTTAAGTTAATTTAAAGGGGTTAGAGTAGTAAGGATTTGTGGCTCTGTTAAAAACTATTATTTCTTGGTATATTTTAACACAATTGGCTGCGAAGGATTGGGGACCTGTCCAGAGTGCACTCTGCCTCTCGCCTGTTCATAGCTGGAGATAGGCACCAGCCTCCCCGTGACCCCTTGAGGATAAGCAGTTCAGAAAATTTATGGATATTTATATTGCTGGAATCAAAGATGAACTTGTGTTAAGGACTTTTTCAATTATCTGCATTAGGGGAGCACCAGTAAATATGGCCAGATCTATGTTCCAAGATTAAATACTTTCTTTATCTTACTAAGAGACTTGTGGAATAAATAAGGATAACTCTGTGTTGAAGGACGACGGGAGTTAAGTCTTCTCCCCAAGCGTGAGGTGTGGAGGAAACGCAGAGCCTTCTCTCTTTGCCATAGAGCACGTGTTTATTGAGCATTAACACATGTCAACTCACTTGGGTAAAACAGCAGAACAGACTTTTACCGTAGTACACAGAACACACGTACACTCACAGTTGCACCCTAACATTTCACCGTAACACATTACCGTAACACATTGAATAAGAGCGCACTTCAATTTGTACACTTTACACTCTGGGGTTGGATCCAACATGTTGTGAGAGGTACAGTACCTTATCTTGTTGTTTAAAGTTCAAAGTAAGAGGTGTGAGCTTTGGACAAAGGAAGGGATAATGATTTGTATTGCATATGCACGTGTCACAGATGATGCACTTTACTCACTCTGTTTTATGGAAGAAGGAACACAGCATTTACTCTTGGCCAGTTAATTATTGTGGAAAAAGACAAGGTAACATTACCGTAAGCATTTTTATGGAGAGGCAGCTATGGCAGGATGTTCACTGAAAACACTTGAGTTGCCAGCATGAGTTAGCAATAGAGGTCAGCCAATACAGACAGAGGAAGGTAGCAGCCATATGGTCCTGCTTCACTAACTCCTACTCACCTGGGAGACCATAATGAGCATGATCTAGGCCATGGATGGAAAAATCAATCATTATATGGCACATGTTGTAAACTAACACATCAGTAATGCTGACAATTTGATACTCTAAGTTTGCCCCTTCCAACTTTTTTTAGTTTAAATTACAGAGCACTCTGGGCAAATGTTGTTATAGTGTGGTGGGCCACAGCTGGAGACGCTTGCCTAACTTTGTTTCCAGACGTTTAAACATAGTTTATTTCTGAAAGCTGTCAACACACTCTGGGGACATTAGTGCACCATCAAAATTAAGTATTTGAGACATTACTGCAGAATTATGATTTACTAACATTTAGGCCTAAAAATATTCATACCCTCTTTTCATTTAATAACAAATGAGAAGAATTTCTCTCAAAATATCATAAAATCAGTGATGACAGTTTCTGTTTTGAAACAAAAACAGCCGTTTTTCATAAGTTATTCAAAATGGCATGTTGAAATATATTGACAGTCTTTAAAGCAATCAAACCCTTTTGACAAATTACGTAAGTGTATTTTGAATTTTTATAGTTTTTTTTTTTGTTCTGTTGAAGCATCTGTGAGTAGTTATGATAAGCACTATATAAAACTGAGGTATTTTTCTTATGTTCCATGGGTATTTTGACAAGTTTGCCTTGATCTTTCAAGTTAGAAGGTTTTCTTGCCAATACCCTAATCTTTCGCCCTTCCAACCTATTCTATATCACATTTAACTCTGACTTTATATTGGCCAACTCCAAATTGTCATAATCATGTCCAGTCAGATCAAACATTGTTGTAAAATGAAATTATTACTTTAAATGTATACCTGCCAGATATTTCAATAATTCTGGGCTTAACTGTATATTTGTACTTAAATAGATGCTCTTCAAGAATGTACTTCTGCAGCACCTCTGAAGTATTCATGACAGGGGGTTCAGTGAGACGGACTTTAATGCTCACAGAATGTGAACATAAAGAAACCCTTCAGCAAACATTTGTTAGATTTTGCCAATTGGGGTTGAAAGACCAGTGAAGTGCAGTCTGCTTCATCTGAGTGAGCCAGATTCAGCTGTTCAATTAATACTTTCTGTGAGTCTAGAATAAAAAAATAAAAATAAAAAAACAATCCATAAAAGTGATATTGCAGATTTATCTGGCTCCAGCTACACATCTGTGTGTATTCAAAGGCTTGGGCACAAGGGCGTAGAATTAGCATGGACGGAGGGGACATGTCCCCACCAATATCCAGCGATTAGTGAATTGTCCCCACCAATCAACGGCGTCGCTACCACATATCCAACCGCTGTTTAGTCAATGATCATGGCACACAAAGGGGTAAATGCATAGACTGTAAAATAGAATAGAATAGAGAGCGCCTCCTCACTCCTCCCCGTTTACCAGAATGACACACTTTCATGGGGGAATTCATGGCAGATTCACAGACTCCTCCTTCCCAGCTCTGACAAAGCATGTTCCTAAAAAGGATATAGAGGCGGGATCTTCACTGTAGACTCTGCCATCGCGGGGCGTGTATGGGCGCGTAGTTTGGGTATAATCGCGCCCATTCTGCTCCCACATCTTTAGCTCTGATGCTAAACTAGGCTAACTAAGATGGATAATAAGCAGGATAATAGTCCCATGCCTGACTGCTGCCGTATCTGTGCTCCTCCGACGGTTCTCCTATTTCTCAAACCTCAAAAGGTAAGAACTAGTAACTTGAAATAATTATTAAAATGTAGTGTTACTATAATTAAAGTCCAACAAAACGGCCTGTCAATCAAAGTCCGGCCCCCTCATTAATTATGCAAGATTTCGAAAAATTACCTTACAAAAACCAGCCTGGTGCCAATCTTTTTGACGAGCCCAGCTTTATCTCAGGAAGAATGTGTAGCCATAGAAAGTTTTAAAAAAATGGGCACCAGGCATTAAAGTTGTTTTTTAATGTGTCTAAAGTCCAATGCTTTTCAATGGGGGCCTAGCGGCCAAATGGAAGTACTACAGCAATGGAGGAGCAATGGCGGCCTCCATGGTATGCGGTCACAAAGCAGAGCAGCCATTGGTTAAATGTCGGTCTCTGCTAGAAATCCCGCCTCTAACCTAAATATCGCTTCCTGATTGGCTGCCGGGTTCTGGCTAACTTACATGTGATTGGCCGTCCCCGTTGTCATTCCATCTCCTCTTAAACCGAGCGCGGTCAGCTTATCAAAGGCATAAACACGTATAAACATAGACATGTGTGTCTATGTCTGGTCGAATGTCCAAGAGTACAAAAACTACAATGTGAGCTCCATCCATCCTGGAAACAGGAGACATGGAGGCAGGTGGCGTAGAAAATGCAGTTGTGTCTTGGGGGCTGGCACTTGAGGAGCTTGTATCTTGGAGGCCAGTGCCTAAGGAGCTTGTGTCTTGGAGGCTGGCACTTGAAAGGCTTGTTGCTTGGAAACCGGCACTTGAAGAACTTGCTTGGAGACTGGCGCTTGAGGGACTTGTTGCTTGGGGACTGACATCTGAGTTGAGCCTGAGTTGAGTCTATGAGACAGGTAGGGTGGAGCCTTGTTTCCTGGAGGCCAGCAGTGGAGCAGGGCTTTTTCACGTGGAGACCTGCGGCATAGCAGAGCCTTGTCTGGGTGGCTCGCTGCAGAGAGAGCAGACTCTTGTGTCTGGGTGGCCGGCTGAAGAACAGAGCCTTGTGGTGAACAGTGTGGTTAAACCTAATGTCTTGGATGTGGGTGAGAAAGTCTCGTGGTGAGATGGCTGGCTATGAAGAACCTTGTGCCTTGGGGGTTGATGTTTGTGGTGTTTGTGACTTGGGAGCCAGAGCCTGAGGCATAGACTGGCTGAACTGAATCTTTTGACTTGATGGATGGCTGGACTGGAATTTGTGTTAAGACCGATAGACTTGAACTTTATTGTGAGTTGATTTCCAGTAGAACTGGACCTTATTGTGTAGCGATTGCACACAGAACTCAAGTTAGTGCTGAGGCAGTGGCTGGCTGAACTGATCCCTGTTGTGGAGGTGTGATGGCTAGCTGGACTGAAGCTGGAGTTGAAGTCAGCTGGATTAAATATTGTTGTGGCTGTGTTGAGATCAGCTATGTTGGGTCAGCCTGTAAAGATAACTTAACAGAATTAACTCATTCCCCCAGCAACCCTTGCGCCGGCCCAGCCGCTGTTTCCCTTTTTTTGGGGGATATTAGCTGCTGGACCGTCTGATGCTTACAAGCGGTTCTCTGCAAGTGCTGATCGGCCATCAGCGTTTTTGCTCACCTCTTGCAACTCAGGCGAATGGACGATTTCATTTTTTTTTCTCCCTGTTTTGGATCCTCGGGTCCAGCCTCTGGACATTGAGAGATCCTCTGGACTAAAGTAGGAGCATTCCATTCCTTATTTTTAAATCTGGGTTGGAGCCGATTTAGATTGATTGTGCATGCATGCACAATCAATGCATTTCGTTACACATGCATGTTGCACATGCATTTTGTTACGAACTGTTTAATGTGTTGTGTAAAAGTTGCTGTGTTCTTTTGATTTGTAAGTGAAGCAGTGTGTTTAATTTGATGTTTTCCACTCCATGTTGCTGGACTCTACATGTGGCCATTTCAATAGAGGGCATGGGCATTAACTGGCCAGCCCTTTGTTTGTAACAGAGTGCTGACCAGTGATCGCCATGTGGTCTCCTTTGTTCATCCAGATCTGGCCACACGCTGGTCGCCCCACCTTTCTCCCCCCTTCTCCCTCCATCTCATGCACGCTTACAGCGTAAGCATGTGAGGTGGACCTTCCAGTGATGTGGTTGTTTACTTCCATAATCCGCCATTTTTTAAGTTTTGTCATAGCCGCATTTACCTGAACAGTTGTCAGTGACTGAACTAGCCGAGATTGGATTCATCTTTGTTTGTGTGGACAACTTAGTTATTAAATCTTTTCAACTGAGTAAAATCTCTCTGCTTCTTTTATTGAGTGTGTTTTAGTTTGTCGTTCAAAGGGCTCATCTTTCAGATAGACAGATTATCTAGTCCAATAATTAATATTTTTTCTTACCTAGGTGAGGAATCGGTTCCCCGTGGTAATTTCATACATAATTACTTATTGGAACCCTTTGATTTATTATAAAATAATGCTAAAAATCACTAACAGAAATTAAATAGCTAAATTGAAGTTTGTAGCAAGGTTGACAGAGCTGAACCTTGAAATGAAGCTGGTAGAACTGAGCCTTTTAGTGAAGAAGGCTGGGCCGAAGTTGACGCTTGTGCTGAGGACAGCTGGAACGAAACCTTGTGGTGAGATAAGCAGCTGGACTGATCCTTGTGGTGGAGCTGAAACTGGCTGGTTTGAGCCTTGTGGTGGTGCTAAATGGACTGAAGCTTGTGGTGAAGTCGGCCGAACAGAATCTTTTGACGACTTGGAAGAGTAGGTGACCAGAAAAACTGAACCTCGTTGTAGTTGGGATGTGAGAATGCTAAACCCAGTGCAGAGGCAAGCGGAACTGAGGTTTGTGTAAATATCAACAGAGCTGCGACTTGAGGTGAGACGATGGCAGGCAGAGCTGATGCCTGTACTGAGGCGGAGGCAAGCAGGCTTTAATCTGGACTTGTAGAAAAAGACGAGAAAGCGACCCATGACGAGACATAGAGGAGCCTCAAAGAGAAGCAGAAGTCCGACAATGCGGCGTAGAGGACTCTCGGAGAGGTGCTGAGGTCCATAGACAGAGCATGGAGGACCCTCGGAGAGGCACTGAGGTCCATCGACAGAGTGTGGAGGTCCCTCGGAGAGGCGCTGAGGTCCACCGACAGAGCGTGGAGGATCTTCAGAGAGGCGCTGAAGACCCATGATGTGGAGGTGCAGAGAACCCACGACATAGCGGCACAAAAGACCCACGACGTGGTGGCCCAAAAGACCCTCTGGAGGACGGCTTGGAGGAACCTATAGAGGCACGGCTTCATTGACACCCTCGGGGAGGAAAGGAGCTGGAGGCCTGTCTTCCAAGACATCCTCTGGGATGACAACATGATCTAGAGGTGTGTCTTCACAGAAACCCTCAAGGACAACGACAGAAGCTTGAGGTGTGTCTTCCCAGACACCCTCAGAGAAGGCAGGGAGCAGGAGCACATCCGGTTTGATGTCTCTTGTGAAGAAGACGGCAGGCTGAAACTCAATGGGTAAGTCTGTGGGTTGAGACCCACTGGGGGGAATGCAACCTGCTGCTGGCAGCTGCTAAGGAGAATTGCGGCCTCCTGCTGTTGCTGGGGTGAATTGCGGCATACTGCTGGAGAAGACTGCAGGCTGCTGCTACAGGCATCCGCTGGACAGGGGTAGAGGGAGGACAAGAGGTGTTTGTGCTCCCGGAGAATGTCCAGCAATTCCTGCACCCCCCCGACCCTTCTCCAAGGAGCGATGAGGGAAACAGCTTTATCTAAAAGTCCCCTGACTGCCCCAACAAACTCTTCCCTGATGGTAGGATCGACCACCAGGGGATTGAGCTGTTGGTCGGTCTTGCTCGGAACTGCATCTGTGATGTGGGAAAAAGAGTGATCCTGGAGCTAAGGCAGAGCGGCCCCATGGCGATTCCTTGGCTGATGCTGGGAAGCGGACTGAGATACAGAAACAAGACAACACGGACAAGACTAATGAGACAATGGGAGACAGGTGAAGGTAACGGGGTCACAGGAAGACAGGGAATGATACAAACAAGGAGACTGTCACATTGTGACACCTGCATTGTCATGTAGTTTTTAACAGTGTTACCTTGAAGTACTTGTTGTCTTGAGTCTGGGTTCCAATCACAGCTGAAGTTATTTTTTCTGTTCATGTTTAAGTTATCTCTGTGTAATCTGGTGCCCTCCAGTCTAAAGCCATGTACGTTAGGAAATTGTTCTAAGTAACTGCCTTAAGGCATTTATTAGATTTTTGTGCCTCCATGTAATAAATCACCATACTGTCTGCGTCCCATCTACTGAGACATACACCAACATATCCATGAACCTGCCAGAGTTATGCCGGTATGATAGCTGAAATTAGTGATCACATTTACACAAAACGAAAAATAAAACAATAATCCTAATTTAATTTTGGAAATAATGTTTTGCATCTTTTGGAGATAGGTTGAGTCTTGTCCTGTGAACTGTTCATATGAAATGCCAGTTTCGTCAGGTGCACGCCTCAGAAATATATATTCTATGGAAATAAAAACCTGGTAAGTTATGTTTCTTACGGCTCTTTTTCACTCAGAAAGCATTGAATGCTTGATTGTTTTAAAATGGGATTTCTGAGTCGCATATGCATGTTGCACATAAAATGTTTTCTCCCACCTCAATTCCATGGGTTAGCCACACAAAGAAAATACAAAGCAAGTTCTAAGTTCTACTTAGAGACAGGAAATGCCAGTCTTCTCTACATCACAGAGAAAACTGGCATTCATGGCTTCTCCAAAATTGGCTAGCAACTGCTGTTGAATATATTCTATTACACTGTGCTTTATGAAGTGCCTTATGAGATGTTTTACTTAGATTTTGATGCTTGTTACATATATTCTCAGCTTAGTTAAGATAACACTGTGCATGCAAAGATATTTCCTCTTATTTTGCAGAACTTGTCCATTTAACCAGAGCGTGATTATGCTGATACTGCACCGTTAAGAGAAGAACACAGAATGTTCCGTTCTCATGCTGCCACAACTAGGGAGTTGTTTCTCTGTGTTACTTCCTCTTATCTCAAGGCCACAGTTGCTTATGACTCATGTTAGAATTGTATTGAGCAATGAATATGTAACTATCCTTGTGCAGTTTTGAATAAAAAAGAGCTGTCTCAGCAGGAGAATCAGAATCGTTTTGGGCGGCTGTGCAGACTTGTACTCTCTGCAGCTTCTGACGATTCTCCTTCGCTGCAGCGCAGACTTGGAAAGACTTTAAACTCTCCTCATTTCTCAACATACTGAAGGGCTGAGATTTCCTCCATATAATTTAATACCTGTGTTAAGATAATATATAAGAGTAATTAATAGGGGATCCTACAAATTGGCGTCACGAACAGGATCCTGAGTCCTAGATTAATAGGATCAGAGGAACGGAGGACCATCAGGACATCTCTGAATGAACGGGGTTTGGACAAAAGGTGGCGCCAACTAAAAGGTAAGCAGTTTTCTGCTTGATTTAATTATTTCCTATTGTCAAAACACCTAGTAATTAAGAGGCTAAAATACACCAGCAAGTAATAGTGTGTGGAGAAAGGAGAGAAAAATTGTGTGGTTAGGGTTGGAGTCCCTGTGATTATTCCATATGAATGAATTGCTAAATTCCTAAAAAGTAAGATTAGGGTTGGAGTCCCTGTGATTATTCCATATGAATGAATTGCTAAATTCCTAAAAAGTAAGATTAGGGTTGGAGTCCCTGTGATTATTCCATATGAATGAATTGCTAAATTCCTAAAAAGTAAGATTAGGGTTGGAGTCCCTGTGATTATTCCATATGAATGAATTGCTAAATTCCTGAAAAGTGTGAACCAATTAAGATTACACTGATGAGTGTAACAAGTATTGGGTTCTTTGAACCGGGTTGGAGGCCCTGCAGTATATTTTATTAGGAATAGGCTGCTAAAATACCAGAACTTTGAACCGGGTTGGAGGCCCTGCAGTATATTTTATTAGGAATAGGCTGCTAAAATACCAGAACTTTGAACCGGGTTGGAGGCCCTGCAGTATATTTTATTAGGAATAGGCTGCTAAAATACCAGAAAAAGAGTTTTGAAATACGGTTGGAGTCCGTGGACTTGGCTAACTGACATCACTAGGGTGTGGTTAGCAGGTTCAGAAGGCCCTGTTTTATGCTGTGCTTTGCTGTGTTTGAATTTGATTGTGTTATATTTGATGAATGTGGTGTTAAAGTGAATAATAGAGATAACAGAGTAAGTATAGTTATAAAGGGTGAGAATGGAAGGTGAGTTTGACCAAGAAATGATGGATGAGGGATGGGGACAAGGAGCTGTGGCTAATACATTGGGTGAACAGCTGGCTTGTGTGGAAACAGTGGTAGGTATTACCTGCCAACCACAGGATGCAAAAAAGCAGAAGGAGCTGTTGAGAAAGACTACAGACAAGTTGATGAAGGAAAAAGGAAAAGATGTTAACAGCCCGGGTAATTGGGCAATAATCTGGCATAATCTTGCATTGGAAGCAAAAATAAAGGAAGAAGAAGCAGCTGATCAGGAAAATAAAGCAGGTTTCCTCAACAAAGGTAAGCACAGAAAGGAAAAAGAAAGACAGAGCGGTAGAAAAATAAAATATAATCAGTGGATTGCATGGTGGGATCAAGCTCAGAAACATATGAGGAAGTCAAAGCCTCCGCCATACGCCCCACAAGGCCCCACCGCAAGTACCGGAATTTATCCCAGCCTTGCCATATCAAAAGGTGTGCTGAACTGGACTCAGGCTCCAAACGCACCACCAGTATCTGATACAGGAACACGAAAGAAGTCTGAAAAAAAGGTTCACATCTCAGAAGGGAGGAAGTGAAAGGAACCACGCAGAAGCCTTTGCTTACAGTTCTGCTCGATTCCAAGGACTAACTGACCCGACAACAACCCAAAAACACAAAAAAGAGCCACACCCCTCATCAGCAGAGGCAATGGATTCCAATTCACACCCAGAACAGGAAGAGGACATAGGAGAAGAAACAACGGCACTTACAATTGTTGCAACAGGAAAAATGATAGATACAAACCAAGAAAAAGAAACCGGTAAGATCAATCCATTTCAGGAACTACTACAGGAAGCAGCTGCTGAGTTATCAGGTATGTTACTTGAAAAGGCAACGGAGGAAGCAGTGAGAACTCGAGAAAAACAGAAGCAACGACAGAAGGAAAAGGAATGGACACAGAGAGACGGTAGGATGCGCCGAACTCCATCCTATGACAAAGAATTAGATTGCCTGAACAGAAGAGACAAAGACCTGCTAGCACAAAAAGAGCGAGAAAGGGAGGAAACAAGAGAGGCATTGGAAAAAAGCAAACAGGAAGCAGAAGCACAAGAAGAAGAAACTGAAGCTCACCACCAGCTGCCTCTCCTTCAGAAGAAACCTGGTCAGCCGCCAGTTTATCAACCTTTTGGATTGGGTGACATTCAGTCACTGGTGGCACAACTCCCAGACATTCATGACGGAGCATACTCATGGTTAGCTGCTCTGGAAAAAGGCACAGCAGGCCAGGATTTGGCTTGGGTGATCTGAGAGCTATACTGACAGCATGCACTTCCCGCTCTAAAGTACTGGCCATAGAAGAAGATGCAGGAACCACAACAGAGCCAAATAACTTACCAATTCACATGGTAATGATGCGAGTGGGACCTGCTTTAAGAGCAGCATTCCCACTAAAAAACACTGGGGGTATCCAACAATTTAAGTGGGATCCAAGCACCAATCCAGCAGTATACTTGGAGAAGGCCATAGATGATTGGGTTTCACAAAACGGACAACACCCTGGTAGACCAGGTGCTGTTGCAGGTATGTGGTTTAGAAAAGCAGTTCTGAGGGGAATACCAGAGTCAGTTGTGCTGAAAATGGATGACAATCCTGAACTCCAAGATTGTGACTTTGCCACTTGGAAGAAACATTTAATATTTAACCTAACTAAAGCTCAGGCTAAAACTAATGACAAGAACGAGGATGTTAAGGACTTACAGCTGCAGCTCTTAAAGGTGCAGCTACAAAAAGCAAAAAATGAACTAGGAGGAAAAGGGGAAAAACCAAAAAACAACTGGTGGCTGCAGTTGGACAGCCTCAGCCTCAGGCAGCTCCGCCCACTCAAACATCATACCAGGCTGCTCCCAATCTGTATCCTGTCCCTCCATGGAACCAGGTTCCTCAGCAATACCCACCCTATGGTCCTAGACAATATGATCCAGCAGGGAATTTCAGGGGCAATTCAGGAGGTTTCAGAGGAAGGAGACGAGGTGGTGCAGGAAGAGGAAGGAATTCTGGGAATGATAGATGCAATACCTGCGGTCAACCAGGGCATTGGTCAAGAACCTGCCCACAAAACAGATACCCACCACCTTCTGGAGGACAAGGAGGTCAGGTGATGCAAGCACCACCCCTGCCCCACGCTACACAGCAGATGTTGGGATGGGACCCCCATCAGGGAGCTCCCCAATAGGACACCCCCACAGGAGCCCAGGACAGTATGGAAAACACAGCAGACCCCATGCTGTCCATAAAAGTGGACGGAAACACATGTAACTTTTTGGTGGATACTGGGGCAACAATGTCAACCATCCAGTCCCAACATGTGAGACTCACCAAGATGTCTACCAGAACCACCACTGTGGTGGGCTTCACGGGGGAAGCACAAGTTCTGCCATACACCACCCCTTTGTCCACCACTGTGGGACCACAAACTTTGACTCATTCCTTTGTATGCTCGCCTTCTGTTCCAGTAAATCTACTGGGAAGAGACTTGCTTATTAAACTGGGAGCTACCATACTATGTTCAGCAACTGGACTAACAGGGACTCTGCCTACGGGAACTTCTTTAAAATGTGGACTGAACAATACATCTCTGGGAGTATACTTGGCACAACCATTGCCTAGTCAATCACATACTGCTGATATCTATTGGGCACTCCTGGAATCAGAAAAACCTGCGCCATCTGGGATACTATCCACATTCAATAAATGGAGACCCTGGATCAACCAAATCCACCCCTATGTACCTCCTCCTGATCCTCCCCACATGACCCTCTTCTATGACAGACAGGATACATTCTGGTATCAGCAAAACTTCATGGAAAAATGTGAAGGACATTCTTGGCATCTCGAAAGTTCAGACATTTATGTTGCTCCTGAGGGTGAGGCTGCCACTGTAGAACTAACCCCTGACCAGCTGCAGTGGTATATGATGGGTGAGGAGGCAGTGCCACATGTTTCGCTGGCGCTTCATCCGGCTCATCAGGCTAAGGAGTTGGGTGGCATGGTAAAACGCTCCCAACAGTGTACTGATTGGTGTGATACCCAAATCCCACAAGTACAGTACTCACCCAGCACTGCAACCTACAAAATTGTGAATCAATCAGAAGATGACTCAGTGCTTGAACATCTGCTTATTCCCAGAACACATGGTAGAGAAAGGACAGACCATCCATCTGCAGCACAACTGGTTGACTCTTTGCCTGCTTCCCTCTGGTCCCAAGGACCCACTGATGTGGGACTGGTGTCAGTTAAACCTATCAGTTTTGACTTGCAAAATAACACACCAATATGGATCCCACAGTATCCACATAAGTTTGAAGCCGCTGAGGGAATAGCTGAAACCGTTTCAGGTTTGATACAAACTGGAGTGTTGGAACCCTCAAACTCCAATTGGAATACTCCAATACTACCTGTAGAGAAGAAAGGGACAGGTAAATACAGGATGGTACATGACCTTCGCAAAATTAATGCACTTTTGGGCACTTCTCCCCTGCCAGTACCCAATCCATATGTGGCCCTGACCTCATTGCCACCGAATCATTCTTGGTTCACATGTGTGGACTTGGCAAATGCATTTTTCTGCATCCCACTTGCTGATTCCCTGAGGGATATATTTTCCTTCTCTTTCAGAGGAAAAAGATGCGTTATACGCGCCTGCCACAAGGCTTTGCACTGTCACCTGGACTATTTAATCAAGTACTTAAAGCACTGTTGGAACACTGTCCCATACCAGAAGACTGCATGTTGGTGCAATATGTTGACGATCTTTTACTTTCAGCACCAACTGCGGAGATGTGCTTGGAAGGGACAAAAATCTTGTTGCAACATTTGGCATCATTGGGCTTCAAAGCCAGCAAGGAAAAATTGCAACTGGTAAGAAAACAGGTTTCCTTCCTGGGACGGGTTATTTCCCAATCCGGTGTGACCCTGTCACCGAGCCACAAGAACTCCATCTTGCATCACCCAAAGCCAACCACTGTGAGACAAATGCTGTCATTTCTTGGCCTTACCGGATACAGCCGCACATATGTACCTGACTATGTGGGTCTGACAACTCCCCTCCGAGCAATGGTGAAGGAACATGGGATGAGAAACTTAACTGCTACTCTTAATTGGACTGAGCAGGCAGAACGAGCATTCATCAGGCTCAAACAGGAGCTTTTAACAGCATCAGAATTGGCAGTTCCTGACTACAAATTACCTTTTCATTTGGATGTTTCTGGAACTGGGACACACAAGAATGGTGTCCTGTTCCAGAAAAAAGGGGGAGTAAGACAGGTATTAACATACAGTAGTGTGATGCTAGATAATACAGAAATGAAACATCCACCTTGCCCTCAATACGCAGCTGGATTGGCAAAAATTATCCAAAAAACGGCTCACATTGTAATGAACCACCCACTGACAGTGTTAACCTCTCATAGTGTGGTGGCATATGTGCAGTCACACCTTTTCACCATGACTCCCCTGAGACAAAGAAGACTAAATGCCATTCTAGAAGCACCACACATCACATACACACATGAAGGCATCAATATGGCTGACCACATGGGCTCAGGGGAACCACATCAATGTGAAAGGCTAGTGGTGACAGAAGAAAAAAATCAGACCAGATCTATCAGCAACACCACTACCTGAGGCAGAAGAGGACTGGTTCACAGATGGATGCTGCCACAGGACCACAACAGGTGAGTTGAAAGCTGCCTGGGCTATAGTGCGGCAAAAAGGAAGCAGATGGGAAACGGTAAAAGCAGAACCCCTAACAGGATCCCAGTCAGCACAGAGAGCAGAACTCACAGCAGTCATTGAAGCCTTAAAATTAGCTGAAGGAAAAAAAGTTAACATCTACAGTGATTCAGCATACGCTGTAGGAGCAGTGCATGTGGAACTAAAACAGTGGCTTAGAGCTGGTTTCCTCACTACATCAAACAAGCCCATCAAGCATGAAGCAGAAATGAAAGAACTGGCAGAAGCACTGCTCCTACCTGAGAAGGTGGCTGTCATAAAATGTAAAGGCCACAGCACAGGTTTGGACTTGGTGTCTAAAGGGAACCAACAGGCAGATGAAGTGGCAAAACTAACAGCAGGATACCGAGCCAAACACATGCTAGTCTGCTCAGAACAACTAACAAACAAGACACCAGAGGAAATGTCCATGGAAGTACTCACAAGCCTCCAAGATAAAGCCTCGCCACAGGAAAAGACTTTGTGGGTGGCTAGAGGAGCAACAAACACAGACTGGTGGAGGGGTCCAGATGGAAGACCAATATTACCACCGGGAGTAAGACAAACTGCATTGGAAGAAGCACATGGGATAGGACACGTGGGAGCAGCACAAATGATGAGAAACCTTGCCAATTGGTGGCACCCCAACTTACAAGATATGGCTAAGTATTGCACCAAAACGTGTCAGGAATGCAATCAGTATGGGGTAAAGCCAACGCTCAGGCCCATGCATGGAACTTTTCCAATTCCCACTTGCCCAGGAAAAGAGATAATCATTGACTATACAGACATGGGGGAAAGAGTGGGTAGGTACAGATACCTGTTGGTGTTTGTGGACGCTTACTCAGGTTGGCCAGAATCATGGCCTACTATGAAGGAAGATAGCAAAACTGTAGTCAAGTGTCTTGTTAATCATTATATCCCACAGCATGGCTTCCCCGAAAAAGTAAGGTCAGATAATGGCACCCATTTCAAGAATCAGGATCTACAAAAAGTGGAGGAAGTACTGGGGTTGAAACATAAGTTTGGGACTGTATATCATCCACAGTCACCGGGCAAAGTAGAAAGAATGAACCAGTCATTAAAAACCAAATTGGCTAAAATCTGTGCACAGACTAAATTGACATGGGTGGATGCTCTGCCGCTAGCTTTGATGTCTATCAGATCTTCAGTAAACAAAAATACATCTCACACTCCATTTGAACTGCACACGGGACGCCCCATGCCAGGCCCCCACACAAAATTACCTCTAACTGATTATGAGCCTCTAGAGCCCAAGACATATTATAACCTTCTGCATAGCCTTGTTTTACAGTTTTCTCAACAGAAAGGTGATCCAACGGAGTCTGGAGAACCAACGTCCATTCTTCCCTCCGTGGACTACGTGTACCTAAAGGTCATCAAAAGAAAGTGGTCAGAACCAAGGTGGACGGGACCATACCGAATCACTGAAAGAACATCACACGCAGTCAGACTGGCTGGAAAGGGGGACACATGGTACCACTGGTCCCAATGTGCAGAAGCAGAGGAACCCTCACGATCATTGGCTGAAGTCCAGAAGGATCTGATTCCAGGAAACTAGATAAGTCATTAACTGTTTTAAAGAAATACATTGTATTGAATAATACACACCTGAATATCATCAGTTTAAGTATCTAGGTTAATTGCAACGGCCACAGAATGTCCTGGCCATTTGTTACTCCATTAACATGCAAGCAGAGACTAATGTACATTCTAGCATGTGTACTGCTAGCCCTAATCCCAGTTGCCATCCTACTAATCTGTGAAGGCCCGCCAAATCTTTCCAAAAACTCAAGCCTGCCCACCCCTCAGCCCACTCAAGCTCCACCAAATAGCTCATTGGTTAGGAAAAAACGATCGTCCTCGCCTCAATCATGTAATCCCTCTACAACTCGGATGATAACGTTTTGTATACCCAAAAATGATAGCTATGTGATACAAGTAGACTTTGCTAGTTTCCCACAACCACCAGGCCATTACTCACAAAAATTGAAAGGGCATAAAAATCTGGCTGTTACACTTTCCTCAGCAGCATGGTATATCACATTAGGTAATTGGTATCAATGGAAATGGAATAATTTGATTGATGAGACAGGTCCAGATTGGAGGCAGCAAAAACTTGGAGGACTCAAAAGAAATTAACAATGGCAAAAACTTTAGCAGGTACTGGCCTGATAATCACAGTAAAATCATTCCTTCTGACCTCCTGCCAACAGTTTGTTCTGGCCCCTTGGACTGACCAAACAGGCCTTTACTGGCAGTTGGAAATCTGTCCCTCACCATCCCCTCAACCTGCCTCAGCAGTGTCAGATGATAGCGAGCAGTTTAATGGACAGCCAGTTACACACCAAAATGGAGGTAGATTAGGTAAGATTAAAATGACCAAGCCTGAGAATTTAACCCAGGATGAGATTTTCCAAATGTTAACCGGTGTTTCAGGAAACACAAACAATTGGCTATTAATGGCAGAACAAGCTGCAAAAAATGTACAGTCTGACTGTGTGGTTTGTATGGGTGCTAGACCAGTTCTAAAAGTAGTACCAGCACCAGTAAATAGCACCTGTATGCTACACTTAATGAATAACGCAAAATCCTCAGAATGCAAAATTTTGGAGTCTTACTTTCCTAAAACCCCTCGTGACATAACCAGCAAACCACCATTCTTCTCCTCAGAAGTAGCACCTAATAACTTTACCTGTATTGTATTAACTGGAAAAACCCATCAGTTGGGTAATGTGTCTGAGGAATGGTGTGAATCCAGTACAGAAGTGAGACCAAATTTTAGACCAACTGTGCGTGCTGATTTATGGTGGTGGTGTTCAGGAAATAGACTCTATGATGGCTTTCCCAAAAATGCAGGAGGACGTTGCGCATTAATAACTTTACTACTCCCTGTGGTAGTAACTCCGGTTAAGTATGTCACAACTGAATGGCAAGACACCTTTACACTTACTAGGTCTAAAAGATCAGTAGTACCGAGTGCAGTGCCCAATCCCACCTACATAGACGCAATAGGAGTACCTAGGGGTGTACCAGATGAATACAAATTGCGTGATCAAATTAAATCAGGATGGGCATCTATTCTGTGGCCCATAGAGATCAATGTGCATACTGATCTGATTAATTATGTTCATTATAATGTTCAACTATTGGCAAACTACACAAGGGATGGGTTTTCAGCTGTACATACCCAATTGTCTGCAACCTCATTGATGGCATTCCAAAATAGATTTGCAGTTGACCTTTTATTAGCAGCGCAAGGGGGAGTGTGTCACATATTTGGGGAACAATGCTGCACCTTCATTCCAAATAACACAGCCCCTGATGGATCTTTAACTAAAGCACTTACTGGTCTTACTGCCCTCACTCACTCCATGAAGGAACATTCAGGGGTAGATACAGAAATGTGGGACTCTTGGTTGAACATGTTTGGCAGATATAAAAATTTGGTAGCATCTCTGCTAGTGTCTATTTCAGTATTTGCAGCTGTCTTGGTTACCTGTGGGTGCTGCTGCATTCCCTGCCTTAGGGCTTTAATGCAGAGACTCATTGAAACGGCCCTCACAAAAGAAAGAGGTGACATGGCAGTTCAGATGCCTCTGTTGGCTGCAGACGGTAGGATAAATTCTTCTCAAGATCCCTCAGATCTTGAATCTGATGATGAAGAAATTGATGTACATCCTCTCTCCTTTGTTTAAAATTTTTTAGTATAATGCAAACATATAGTAACCACTTTTTGCTTGTTCTCTGGCTATTTTGACTTATTTGCTTCGTAATATGTTGACTGTTAGGTATAATAACACATTTTACATTATGACAGTGCTGGCTGCACTAACTCAGTTTCTGTTACAGGTTATGCAGAATACCATGTTTGCCTGAACATACGACCATGTGAGAGACTGGGACCAAGTGCAGCCGACCCTTGGGAAAGGTGGTGTCAGGATCCTTTTCTCCCCACAAAGTCAAAGAAATGAACTGTCTTTCCACAAAATATCCCGGGGAGTTTTTCGGACCTGACCAGATGTGTCCCATGTTTCTGTTATGGCTATTTTTTCACTTGATTAAATTTGACTATTGCTTATTTTTGTAGTTAATCTATTAAAATAGATTAAAAGGGGGGCTGTTGAATATATTCTATTATACTGTGCTTTATGAAGTGCCTTATGAGATGTTTTACTTAGATTTTGATGCTTGTTACATATATTCTCAGCTTAGTTAAGATAACACTGTGCATGCAAAGATATTTCCTCTTCTTTTGCAGAACTTGTCCATTTAACCAGAGCGTGATTATGCTGAGACTGCACCGTTGAGAGAAGAACACAGAATGTTCTCATGCTCTGCCACAACTAGGGAGTTGTTACTTTCTCTTATCTCAAGGCCACAGTTGCTTATGACTCATGATTACTGGAATTGTATTGTGCAATGAATATGTAACTATCCTTGTGCAGTTTTGAATAAAAAAGAGCTGTCTCAGCAGGAGGATCAGAATCGTTTTGGGCGGCTGTGCAGACAGTTTAGCTCTGCAGCGTTCTGACGATTCTCCTGGCTTGGGGGGGGCTGGCACTAGGGTAGCTGACGTGTGCGTGTCTTGGGGTAGGGGGAGGGGGGACTGGGGGGGGGGGGGGGGTGTAAACTCTCCTCATTTCTCAACATACTGAAGGGCTGAGATTTCCTCCATATAATTTAATACCTGTGTTAAGATAATATATAAGAGTAATTAATAGGGGATCCTACACTGCCCAAGGTAAGGCTTTATTGATTCTGTGGCCAGTAAACAGCAGAGTGTAGCAAGTAGAAGCTTATCACTAGAAACTCTACAACTTGGTGGAACACTTCGGGTTTGTGTAATTTATGGAGATAACACTTCAGCACAACAGCAGAGGAAAATAGGGCTTGAATTCGTCTTCGTAAAACCACCAGCAAAGTAACTTACCCTACCTTTTTGCTTGAAGGCAGCATAAGGGTGGCCTTACTCACTTACTCGCCAGTCAGGGGTGAGACTTTTATATATAATGAATATTAATGAGTAAGACTCATAAACCTGTAATTTTTTGCCCACCCATTCTTCCGACAAGCTTCAACCCCTAAAACAGGAGCATGAGAGCATTTTTTTCAGCGAAACAACTCACAAGGCATTCATTCATCTACAGACCACAGCAGATTTATTGAAAGAAACAAGTAAATGGCATCTTTAAAAACATAAATGTAGATTAAAAGGTGATAAGAACTTAATATCCCATGCTGTGACACAGTAATGTTTTTAAGAAACACATAAAGCTTTGTACTTTGATGCATAAGAATATTTATATGGCTATTTCAGATGCCTGGATGAAGAACAGCATAATGAACCATGATCACAATTTAATTAGGACAGATATTGTTTCTCTCCCCAGCCTCTTGTCTACTGAACTAAGCTCAAAACTATTATTGCTCAGTCATTAAAAATCCCCAGTGATAAACTGTTGGGGCCTTTTCAGAGGACCACTGAACTGGACAGAATGAAAACTTTGGATCTCAACACGTTAGTCAGGACCTTTTTCTCTCTGGTTGGCAGTTTCGTTATGCAAGATGAAAAAACGGTATGATCAGAAAAAAAAAAAAAAGCCCTGCAGCTATATGGAAAAAACACAGTCGTTCATGGGAATTGGCAGGCTGTCTGATTAATCTGAAATTCTCTGGAAGTTGAGCAACATATAATGGAAATTAAAAATTCAAATTTTAGTTTCCTTTGAAGACAGTTTTTTCTTAATTATAAACTTGTAAATATGTAAATATTCTTAACTTATTTCTGAACAGCTTGACACTATAAAATGCTACATGCACAAAAGCAGTGATATCCCTTTTTCGGGAATACTTACAGAATTTAAGTACATTAAAACTGTGATTTTAATGATGAAATATTGTATGTTCTATATACAGAAAAAATGCATTTACAGTATTAAACTCCACATTATCCATCTGACACAGATTTAGGATAACATGGATGGTGTTGATACCGCTGAGTCTCATGTCGTGTTGTGAATAGAGGTACTTTGCCATCTATTGATTTCCTGTTTGCAGAAAAAAAACAGCCTTGTGGATATTAAAGTTTCAGTCTTCACAGAGCTGTTAGTTCCCTGACCCACAACCTGTTGGTGAAATTTAACACAACACCCCACTTCGAACTTGAGCTGATAGTGAAAATTAAACATGTCAACAACTAGAGGCCATCATCACACAAAAGGTTTCTCTTGGTCAAAACAGAGATGTTTGGTGAGAGAATCTCTCCAAACATCCTGCTGATGTCAGGTATTACTGATAGGCCTGTGCAGGTCCTGGAAACAGTGAAGTCACTCTCCCAGGAAGTCATTTGACTGAAAAACCCAAGAATAATCCATTGGATGCTAATTTTTTTTAATTAGGTATAATTTAGTACAGATCATATTATAATTACACTTATTTTAAAGTATAACTGAACCCCATGAAAAAGCATCATCCTGCCCCCAGGCAACATTTAAAAAACAGTAGGCAGGACAAGGAGACATGGAGGGGCATGACTAAGTGTGGAGGATGAGTACGAGTTCGGGACGCAGGGGTGTGGCTGAACTATGGCATAAGGCTGACCTCCGTAAAGCCTCTATTTACCTACGGTAAAGGGAGAAATGAGGTCTCTTCTCCGCTATATACCATAGGTAAAGGGAGGCTCTATGGAGCGCAGCAGGCAAACGATGTATCAGTTCAAGCTCTTAGCTCAGGACGCTGAGCTGCCTGAAGCCAGCAGCATGTATATTAGCAAACAAGCACAGAAAGCCTAGTGCTAGCATCAATGCTAAGTAGCGTCGGAGGGAACTACCTCAGCTTTTGTTTCCTAATTCACGGTGTGTTTAAAACATATACGTTTAAACGTATGGCTTCAAACAACTTCGATGTTGTGCTCCTCCAAAGTGTGATATACAGATTTCAGCTTCCTCTGTTTCTCTCAGTAAGCCTCTGTGTGCGCACATAACACCATAGACTGTAGCACACAAGATAAGCTCGACTCGCCACAGGGCGGGGCGAGTGTGTCTGTGAGACCGTGCCTGTGATCCAGTGTTGCCAACTCCTCAGTAAGGAAAGTAGCTATTGGCTGTCCCAAAAGTCGCTAAAAGTCGCAAAATGACGTCATCGCCTAATTTGCATAATTGGCAATTTGCAAATAACTGTAACGGACGCTGTAGGAGAGAGGAATAACATCGTGGGAGAGACAAAAGTGAGTAAAAAACACCCTAAATATGTTTAGAACTACAAATGTACAAAAATAATTTCAACATTAACAACATTTAATGATTTTAATGCTTTGTCTAGATCCACATTACACACATCAGTTTTGTCCTGTATTGTTAAATGTTATAACAGCAAATTTAATCAAAAGATTGTTCTGTAGGGTGAAATTGCTAGCTCTACAACCAACCCTCCTCCTTTATCCGGGCTTGGGACCGGCAAAGTGACCCAAAAGACACACTCTGGCAGAGTTACTTAGGTTTTTTTTTTTAAGTTGTTTTTTTTTTTAGTTTTTTTTTTTTGCTGAGCTAGCTAGCAAGATCTTATGTCACAGAGAGGTAGGCTACACACACAGTGGACGAGGTGAATAAGTGACTGAGCTGCTGAGGTTGTGTGAGTCAAATGCAGTGATTTATTTGTGTGACAGCGTCACAGCGAAGAAACGTTTACATTTAAATCCCGCTCTGCAAGCCAGCGGCGGCTTTCTTTTGCGCAAGCGCATTTCATTTGCAGTCCGGACGCCGAGTGGTGAGGGTCTCCTCTCTCTCTCTCTGCTCCGCCCATAGACTGTAGATGGGACTGCTGCGCAAGGCTACTGTGAGACTGGCCGCCTGTAAGTGCTTTGGGACGGGGGAGGGGCTCACGTTGAGGACAGTAACTGCAGAACAATACGTGCTTCAGGCCAGAGTCTCCAAAACACCAGATAAGTCTTCAATAACACCAGAAAAAGTCACTAGATTTGTCGCTAGTAGCTTTTTTGAAAAAAAGTCGCTATAGGGGTCTGAAAAGTCGCTAAATCTAGCGACAAAGTCGCTAAGTTGGCAACACTGCTGTGATCTAGACAATGGGTAAGATGTACCGCTATCAGCCTATTGCAAAATTCAAATGCAGTACCCCACGATTACCATTAGGGCTGCACCATTATGTCCAAAAAAAGAATCACGATTGTTTTGATCAATATTGTAATCACGATTATTAATCAACATCATTCATCCAGTCCTGTAAAATATCTATTTTTATTGCACCAATTATAAACTTTTAAAAATTGTAAAAAAATTTGTGAAAAATTAAACTTTAGATTAGAATAGATGATTAATGATGCAAAAAACCCCTAACAAAAACAAACTCCAATATATATACATATATATTTAAAAGTACAAGCTAAATATGTTATTGTAGAATGCAATCTCAAAGTGCGATTTATGGGAAACAATTACAGCTTATACACAAAAGGCCTTTGACATTCCCTGCATCCAAATCCTTAGTATTTACTATATGCTACGTAGCAACTATTACTCACCTGTTAATGTAATACTGCATAGCAAACGATCGCGTAATAGAAATGAAATCAGACATACTGCTCCACCGTTTTGCATGTCCTTTGACCCATATGACTTCTGTTGACCCAGATGTTTACGTTACATTCGCCTGTGGTCCTGCCATCCTCTAGCCATTATTTGGTCTTGTATGACTTAACAACTTAAATGTTTAATCAGTCAAAAAACAATTACAGTAATCAGTAACATCGCTACATGTACATTTATCTGCCGAAACTACGGCGGAGTCAATGGTTGACAGTTCGTCTGTAGCCATTCATTAATTTATTTATTTGATCGGGACAACACACATTAATAAATAATCATATGCAAGTTGTACACAAATTGTAAATGTGCCATATTATAGCAAACTGCTAATTTACATCTGTAGTCCCGAGGCAGGTCACACAAGTAAAACAATGTAAGAACAAAACATGCATACAAAACACAATATAAAAACCTTACAAATTACATTTGAGTTAAAATGAGTGCATGACTGATTTACTTTGAGGTGATATTTAAGTTGTTTCTTAAAAGAGCTGTAAGTCGAGCATTCTCTTATATCTATAGGAAGGCTGTTCCAACACTTTTGGGAACTTTCTGCTTACTGGTCAGATCCATAATGGAGATTTGGATCTACTACATTGCTCAAATACTCCTTTTCACCTGCTACGTAGCAAGCGCAGTGCAGCCATTATGAGTGCTGAGTGCGCGGTTTTTATTTGGTCAGCTTAATGAAGCTTTAGCCATGCGTTTGCCCCCTGGTGGTTGACAGACTATTGGTTGAGTAGCCATTTATACAGTTTATAAGCACAGTATAAGTACAGTTCTGGGTTTAGTTTCAAAGAATTGATTACTTTTAATATTCATTTTAAAAACCAAGACCAGTGTCTAAACTAACAGTTATACATCTAAAAGTCCAACATAAAGCAATTTACTTTTATTTTCACATGTATTGATAAACAACATGACAAAGCTAACTGCTAACAGAGTCATACAGCTTGAGAGTACGAAGTGTCATCGAATGTGATGTTTTGACAACCATAGAACTGCAGTATATTCAGAATCTCCGGAGCAAATCACAGAATAAGTATGTGTAGAAAAGTGAGAGTTGTACAAACCTGCTGCACAGTCAGATAACAGAAGCAGGCTGCTGTGATGACATGCGCTAGGACGAGCAGATCTTCTGGGGAGAACCAGAGCAGAATATTAGAGCCAAAATGTATTTTTTCTAAACTGTAATTTTTGTTATAAGCCATCATTCCCCACTGTGTTAAACAACAGCTAGAGTGGTCAATAGCACAAGGTGCTATAAAATTCCTAGGTAGGGTGCTGGTTTGTTAGGTGTCTGAGCTACTTCCTTTCCAGCAGAATTGCTCCTGACTCTTGTGGATAGATTTCCATAAATATCTTTACTTTATAAAGTCAAATTTAGTGATACTCTACCACTACATTGATGTACATAGATGGCAACTGTCTTAAAAATCAATGCCTGACTTTATGATCTGTGCTCAACATAATGACTACATAGATATTTTAGTTGTGTGCTGTACTGCCTTTTGCTCTCTTTTTATTTATTTTATACTTTTTCATATTGGTTTCATGCAGAAATAATTCAACTATTTTGGGCTACTAGTAAACGTTGTAAAAAAAATTTTTGTTTGCCCTTCAATACTAAAAAAATAACATATTTCTAAAATCTATTCTCCAGAAGTTTTTCTACACCATAATTTTGATTCATTTCAAAAACATCCACTCTCCTGCCTCTGATAAATTTCCCTCAACAGTAACTGTAAAGACACAGCTTGAGAACATAAAGAACACAACAAATCAAACATAGCTTTCAGTGAAAGGAGCGATTTTGTTGAGTGAGGAGATTTTTTTTGTAGTTTGCTGCTTTTTACACATCCAAGGTGTATATGTAAACCCTGATAGTAAGCACATATTACCGTGGACAGATTTAAGAGCAGACTAACAGACTAGCAATTAGATGTGTGATCTATAATAAAAGGCGATCAGCTACCCTTCAGTCAAAGTAGTGCTTTGTCAAGGTGTAACGCAGCTGGCAAGCACGAATCAGGCAGCATAGAGAGAAAATCCAAGGAAAACACGCCATTGTGATGTGTCGGCTCAGGAACAGGTGCAGAAGTCAGTGAGGGATCAAAAAGCATCTCCTGCAGGGGCACTAAGCTGTAGAGACAATTGAGGAAATGAACAGGAAAATACAATCTAAGCTGTTATTGTAAAGGATAACAATAGGGATGTTTTTTGTCTCAAAAATCTAAATTATTCTCTTTTGTACAGCATTTTCTGCCAGAGATTATAACAGTATCTGTCATTCTCACAGGAATCCCATAGTAAAATCTGTCATCTGTTTGCAGTAATGTGATGACCAAAAGTCATGGGTTAGGCACTGATGATCGAAAGATGGCTTCACCTAAGCATCTTTTAATTTTTGAGAGTGAGAACCCTTTAAGGGGAACCTTTTTTTTTTTGTATATATGTTTACCCTAACCCATATACAGTATGGAATTTATTCTTGTTGATTTGAAAGATCACAAGATAGTTGCCTACAGTAAATACCATAATATCTAAACTACAATTCAAATTACAATATATCTCAAATGATTTAAAACCTGTTTAAGAGGACAGTTGATGTAGTGAAATATATGTTCTGTGCTTATATTAATAGCAGTTTATAAAAACAATTGTAGCTGGTGTAGACAACTGTACTTCAATAATTGTTAATAACTTTATAATGTAATAAGAAACATGAGTTTTATTAATTTGTTCCTAACAAAACTGCTTCCGCTCAGCAATATGTTTGGCATAATTTATCTAAACAGCTCTGCTGAGGTATTTTATTAACTTGCACTTCAATGTTGTCAGAGTATAATAGCTTTTTACATTTCAAATTATCACAGGTATTTCAGAGAAAGGTTTCCAGTGTCACTTTATATTTGGAACATGGTGATATTTTTTAAGAAATGCCCTGGGTTCTCAAAGCAAAATTTGATTTGCAAATACCGGTATTACCATCCTTTTCCATATTATCTCCATAGTGTTAGCACCTGAACCATAGTGGTAATTTTTCTTTTTACGAAATGGTGATAAATGAAAACGTATTTAATCTATACTCTAAAAAAGAATAAAAAAGAAAACCCTCCTTTGGTACAGAAATCACTAAAAAAAATAAGAATCAACCATCAGTCTCACACGTACAGTAGCTATTTTCCACTTCTGGAGCTACTTTTCCATCTCTGAATGAAAACCTTCCTGCTGGCTGATAAGGCTCATGCTTGTGCATGAGAAGGTGTGTATGTTTTTGATGTGGTTGCTTAGAAACATTGAGATAAAATCTATCTGCGGTTTTACAACTTTAAAATTAAGCCCTCAGATCAGCTGGTAGCACTTTTTTATTTTGTTCTTTTTTATTTTTGTCTTATTTGTTCTCATTTTATTTCATGCCTTTTGTACATTTTTGGGATTATTTGCTTTTCCATAAAAAATGTTTTCATCACTTTTGGGGAAAATATTTATGGGCCATGCTCTTGTACACTAAAAAAACAAAAACAAAACACAGAACTGATTTGGGTTGATTTTGTTGAGTGAACTAAATGTAAACATGTTGGGTCAACCGAATACATTTAGGTTGCTATAAGGCACAAAAATAAACAGCAGGGTATGGACTCAAACTGAGAAAAGGGCCTCTGTTTTCTGAGCACATGCACTAACCACTTTGCTTCACGATAACTCAAAAATGCTGTATATAATAATATACATATATGACTTCATTTCCAGTGTTAACTAAACATTATTATATTATAAATACCTGCCAATTCACTTTTTTCATGAAAAAGTGAAGGAATTGTATTACTGAAACCATTGTAATCATTTTTAGTTAACACTGGAAATGAAGTTGTGCCTTACAGCAACCTGAGGTAATAGGTTTACCCAACATGTTTACATTTAGTTCACTCAACAACATTCATTATTGCTAAATCAACCCAAATTAGTTGGATGGATTTTTTTTTTCTGCTCTGCTTTCTACATTTCATTCAGCTTTACTGTGTGGTCATTTTATTAATCATAGATGGATGTTTTCATTAAGAGGGCAACATACACTTCTCTGAGTAGCACAGTTGGGAAACTGACAATTACCAAATGGACCCATATAAACTTTCAGACCAACAAACTACACCAACAACATTGAAATTCTTCATGGTTGAATTAGCGACAACTTACCTTCTGTTCTTGACGTGAAAATAGGATAGAAAGTCATATATTCAGGTCTGTTTCAGTATTTTTCAGGATGTTAAGTTGCTGGCCATTTTGCCTGACAATTAAAATATCCTGAAAGCCTGGACGATGCAGTTTCTCTTTATGTGTCAATTTTCTTTTCCCCATTCCAGTCTGGGTCCTCACAGGGTACTCTGGCTTCCTATCAACAAGTCAAAAACACAGAATAGAACAGAATTGAATAGACTAGAAAAGAATAGAACAATCCTTTATTGACCCACAAAGGGGAGATTCACCTGTAACAGCAGCAAATTGATTGCTAACAGAATCATTTATATTCACACAAGAAAAAAAAGAAAAAGTATAAAAACAGAATTGAGAATAGTATATGTACATTACGGACAAAGATTAACAAAAACCTAAGTAGAGTTCAGTTAATAGAAATAAAGTGGCATACTCAGATTTGAATGTGCAAATGACTAGGATAATTTAAAAGCAGAAAAGTGCATGTTCACACAAATGTTCAATCTAAATGGCCCATGTATCACAAGATTAACTGCATGTTTATTGTTGTTCTCTCAGTGGTTTGTGTTATGACACAGGAAAGATTACACACATGCACTGAGCTCAGTTTAGCATTGCAACACAAAAGTTTCTCTCCTCGCAAATAATACGCCTGAGTGAACAATACAAAACATACTCTAGGTATAAAAAAATGATTAAATTCAGCCCCAATTACAATATCACAGTTAGATAAAACTGTATAAGACTTTAAATGTGTTTAAATAAGCTTCCCACAAGCTTCTCATAATAATTTTCTAGATTTTTGGCCCATTTCTCCAGACAGAATTGTTGAGATGGTGTCAGGTTTGCATGCAGCCCATCAAAAATCATCCAATGGACGAACAGAGTTTTGTTATGGTCTTTCCAGAACATTCAACCTTTTTCCCTTAAGGCATTTTAAATTTATTTTGGTGTTGTACTCTGTCATGTTTGAGATGTTGCTTTAATATTTCCATATAATTTTCTTTCCCTGTGTTACCATCTAAGTCGTGAAGCGCACCAGTCCCTCCTACATTTTTACCTCAAAACAGCATTATGCTGCTATCTCTGTACATCAGAGTTGAGATGGTGTTCTCAGGAAACTATTACAAGGTGGCCTCTTTTTTCAAGTGTAACATATGGCTACACACTTCAATTTTTGTTTCATTAGACCACCATATATGTCTCTAAGCATAAAGGTCTCTGTCCCTGAATGCATTTGCAAATTACAATCTTTCTTTCTAAGTTACTTTTGGAGCAAATAGTTTTCTGAATGGCCTTTCAGCGCAATGCCGGACAAGAGTTGTTTCATTGTGACAGATGACAGTTATAAGATTCAGCCAGCATATTTTTGCTTTCATTTTAGAGTTTATATGCACATTTTGTAATGAAACACTTTCCTCTCTAAGATATAGCATAGTCTCCTTTCCCAAAGTGCAATAACTGAATATTCCCATCATGTTAATACTTGCATGATTTTGAAGAGACTGGCACACTCCAGGAATCTGTAAAATGCGGCCAAGAACAGCAAAACTTGTGGAGGTTTGTTGTTCTCTTACTAATATCCAGATTTTTTTCTCCATTCAGAAATACAACTGCACTATTACTCTTTTTCATATTTTTAAGGACTTCATAGTCTTCTTTAATCATCAGATTTTGAAAGAATACAAAATCTCTGAAAGAAATATAGTTTTGATTGCTCTGCTATTTAGTCAACAGAAACACTTTTAATAACTTTGACATTAACAGGAAACATGGAATATGATTTGTTTTAGAGAGTGAGAAAAAAAAGTTTAAGAGTCTTTTTATACAATTCGGTATCAGTTTCAATTGCATGCATTAAACCCAGCTAGGTTTTAGGAACATCCATCGTTGTAATCTTAAATGGATCAAAGCATTTAATAATGCACTACAGAAGTTGGATTTTATGTTATATATTGACGAGCATGTGACTGTTATTTAAAATCAGTATATATAACAACATATTTTCTTTCTCTTGTGATCTGTTTTTTGTCAACAATTAATGACATACTAAACCCTGACAGCTCTGACATGGCCCCCCTGTTTTAAGATGACACTTCTCTCCACCGTCAAACATTTAGGACAGGGACTCCTCCCCTTGCCACTTGACATCACTTCAACCTGTCTCATGAAAAAGTTAAAGTAAAAGAAGTAAACCCACTGCTCTGCAAATGCACGGGCAAGGTGCTAGATGTTTTAACAGGCTGTCTTGTTCAGGGGACATGGACACATGCTGTCCCTACAGATTTATATCTAAGATGATGCCACATGGCAACTCAACTTTGTCACAGATTCCCTTGAGAAGGTGGCATTTGCGCAATATGCTGGATTTTAACGAAAACTTCTGTGATAAATAAGAAAATGTATTGTAAGTAATAAGATGTATAGAAATTAAGCTACAAAAAGAACATGGCAAGGTAGCAAATATATTATTCCAGACTATAATTCCATTTGAAATCTTAACATTCCTCTTTCAAATCTGACACCTATAATGAAACCTGGGTGGAGTGCATAGGGGATTAATGGGGCAGCTTCCAGTTCCCTTGGTGCAGTAAACCTGAACACCTCAGACTTCATCACAGACCACAAAGACACTCAGCAAGCACTCCTTCACCAGAAAAGCTCCCCACAGCAGCTGTTATGCACCACCTGCTGAATTCATCTCAAGATCTGCACAGAATAGCTGTAAAAAATAAAAAAACACCCTAAATCAACAGTAAAATGGCACTGCTTTTGGGGAGGTACTGTTCAAAGCGCTCCCATAATTCATTAAAGGCTGTATCAGAGTGTGTATGCAATATAATATGACCACAGTCAGGTCAAAGGATAAGACAGAGATTTATTCTTCTTCTTTGGAAAACCTTTCTACCTGTCCTGTAAAACACTAAATGAGATCTAGTATCAGTTCACAAGGAAATGAACCTGACACAAAAAACTTTAAATTGAAGAGAGCTATTTTAGTGAATTTTGCAGCTAATAAAAATAATAAGATTACCTCTCCTTTTGTTGAGTGTTTAAGAAGGGGTCTCCTGATGAGACACATCTGTTACAGAAAGTGTTTCATCATGTTTTAGAGCTGTAAACAAGAAGCATTGTTTGAATAAAAGCAAAAGAAATGCTAATAGGGTTCCCAAACAGAGGGTACAAAATCTTTATTAATGAAACCTGTACATGCAATCGATAAAAAGAAGCCAATTTCTCTTACAGAGCACAGAAGGTACAACACATTGCAACAAGGTAGAAGTTGTGTTTCTGTCTGACTTACCACCATTAATTTAGAGGACTGTCCTTGGCAACAGAGTGCACAATGGGTTCATAAAAAAGAACAACCAAACAACTCATGTGCTGTGAAGGGATTCATCAGTGGCTTCAAAGCTTAAGCAGTATGCAATGCTCATATGGATCTCTTCACAGTGAAAGAGTAGAAATAAAGCTCAAAGAACAAGTAGGAAAGCACATTTTCTGTGTTTCTCTGTTGACATAAAAACTACCCTCTGGCCAGCCATTTTAAGCATCATCAGGGATATGCCCTGCACTCTGTCAAAGCAGTATCTTTAGAGGCTATAGAAATGCTTAAGATGGAAAGGACATTTTTTCTGAGGAAGCTGCAACAAAAAAGCAATTCTGACCATTATAACTCCTTCAGTTATTCCTTTCCCACTCTAACACGTCTTTAGTGCACTAAATTTAGAGGCTTATTTATTGTCTGGATAAAGATTTGAAAAGGGTCACCATCTATTTTAGTAGAAAAATCTCATCCAGAGGTGGAGGGATGCACTGGAAAAGAGAAGAAAACAACTCTAGTAGCAGCAGGACAGCACACATTCTTGTAAATCCAAAAAGCACAAGTGGAACGGTTACATCAGTGGTGGGCCGTGCGTTTCACCCCTAGGCCTTCAGTGACATCCTACACATTCCAACCTAAATTAATAAACCTCATAATACCATCAGTACAACTCCACAGGTCGAGCATCACAGCGTTGTCACTATTTCATATAAGACACAAATGAAGATAAGAAAACCAAACATTCAATCTAGCAATCATCAGGTGAGCGGCGGGCTAGATCCAGGTTTGGGTAGATCCCAGACAGTGCAACAGTCCATCACAGTGCAGTAAACATATTAAAAACACAGGTAAATGCACTCACTAACATATATATTCTCCACATCGTCTGCTTATCTGAAAATAAAATCCATCCGTCTCTTTTCTCCAGAAGACCTCAATGGTTCTATACAGTTTATATGTCCAGCTCCATGATAAATCCTGTCCTAGGGTGTTGCCTCTTCAAAAGTTCATAATGAAAATGGCGCGGCAATTATATCTCCCACCAAATCGATCCCTTCTTCTACTTCAGCCAACGTGGGTTAAAAAAACACATCACCGGTAGTTCTCGGTAGCTAACCTAGCTAACGAATCTCCGAGTTTGGAAGTTCAGATATTTTGCTCTAGAACGCCTTTCAAGCTCTGATGGTTGCTTATCCAATGAGAGGATGCGTAAATGCCAACTACAGCATAGCGCTGTCTAGCAGGCCTTGCTGGCGCAGACTCAAGAGCTTATTGGCTATTACAACTGACCGCATTAGTTTACTCGTAGCATACGGGAGCTTGCTCTGTGGATTCTGAAGGCCTTGGCAGATTTCATACAACCTGAAAAATATGATTGGATGAAAACGCTCCCATAATTCATAACACTGCAAGCACCGCAACCAAGTGCATATCAAATAATATAAAGAGAAAATACCAGGTAGAATAATTGTATTTAAAATTTGTTTTATAAAACAATAAAAAAATGCACTTTTCTGAATATATTTAGGCCCACAGAGGAGAACTTGCAGGCCCTGACGGGCGCCACTGCGTTACATAGAGTAGAAGTGAAAAAGCTAGAGATCTTAAAGTAATTAGAGTAAACAATCCAGGGCAGCTGAGAGTGTGGAAAAGAGATAAAGTAGAAGCATGTACAAGTAGATTAGGGTGGAGAAAATACAGGAATGAGAGTAAAGGTGTACAAGACAGAAGTGAGACCAACCAATTTGTATGGATTAAATACAGTGGCAATAAGCAAAAAAACAGGAGGTTGCAGAACTTAAGATGTTAAGATTCTCTTTACAAGTTAAGAGGATGGATAGGCTCATAAATGACAGGCAGAAAAGGACATCGATGATTCACTCTGGTCACCCCTAAAGGGGTAAGCTGAAAGACAAAAAGAAGAATTTCATTCTGAAAAAAAGGAATTAATGTCAAGTAAATGTCACTGGAGCATTTAAAATCTATACATTACTTTGTTAAGCTAATCAAAATGCTTAGGGACTTTAAATCTATTTCTTCCATTTTCTTTGGTGAATGATCTGATGTGACAGAGACCATATTTAAAGGGGAAACATGTTTAAAGGGGAAAAACCAAGCAATGGGGGTGTGTATGAATTAGGAAATGTCAGAAAAAAAAATGCTACTCAGTAATATCTTCTATCAATACAACATTTGAAGTTTAAAATAACTGGAACTGTGACAAATAGGCTGGATGTTACTTTGAACATTGAAGATAATGAAATAAAAATAATCTCTTAAACTCACGGTTAGATAGCTGATGTGAAGTGTAGTGAAGTGAAGTGAAGAGTCAAATCTTGGGGTCACAGATTATTCAGCTCATTCTTAAAATAAATTTTAGATGACTAAATATTGTCAACATTAATGGTATACATTTATGCAGCATTAGGGGCTTCCATTTTAGCAGTAGGGGCTTTTATATCAATCCAATCTAGCCCTCTTTTTCTTATTCTTTTATATTGCCTGTTCTAAAAGAAATATTGCTTTGAAATTATACCCTTTATACTGGGAAGAAAGAAATGAGTTGTCCATTTTGTATCCTGCCTCTCACCTGCAGATCTTTATGAAAGGTTCCAGACTCATTCAAACTTGAAAGGATAAAACCAGCCTATAAAATAACAATGATTCTTGATCCTCATGTCTTTGAGTGTTTTTCCCCATTTATTTTGCAAGTGTATTTTTGCTCTCTTGCACATAATAGTATGTATTTTTAGTTCACTAAATGCAACATTTATTGCAGCAAAACAACCCAAACCAATGGCTCCCTAATGCAGCTGCGTGGGGAGAGTGTCCCTCCGTCATCTAATACCAGCCCCAAATAAGATTACCGTGCAGAAAATACTGAGCCTCTCGCTTGGCTTTATCTCCCACTTTTCACCACTCCAATTGTCTGCACATGAAAGAAAAGACAAAAGGGAGTGCCGTCCTCTGCTGTGTATGGAGAGTAAAAATGTTCTTTTAGGCCTGCTTATTGTGGAGAAACATTGCAGCTGTTCCTTATCTTGGCCTTATCTGAACATTATCTGAACGACAATGTCATGATTTATGGAGAATATGTCTTGCTTGCTTGAATGCAGATAAAATATCCCTTTAATTAGTCTGTAACCTCTTTACCCTCCATCAAGTTTAAACAGATAGCGGAATGATGTATGTAAAACTTTTTTTTTTTATTCTGTGAATTCTGGCAATGAGAAAAATATTATATATGTCCTTGGATGTTATTGTAGAACATAATAGCAGAGGGTTCTTAAAAAGAAACATAAATCAGCGTCCCTCTCATGTTCAAAGCATGCAGATAAATAAAAAACAACTGGTTTAATGTACCAATGTCCTGTGCTCTGCACAATATTTTACATTTAAAATTATTTAACAAAGATAGCAATCAAAGAACCAAAGCGTTTTTAATTGCTTATTTTTCTTGTTATGATATTATTAACTCTTGTAATGTAGTATTAAATCACTCTCAGTGAGAGTGAGGAAAGTAACTGCTGAATAATTATAGCACCACACAAATTAACAGTCACGTCTCTTAAAATCAGGCTTCTGTTCTTGTTTTCCTAAACTTGACTGACCTCAGACTATAACAGCAACACAAAGAATAATGGCTGCAAATCAGTCAAAGGCAGAGCGGATATAATAAGAAAGAGAAAAGGAGAGAGTCAGCAGTTCATGATTTGTGCTGCAAATAGAGAGAGAGAGAGAGAGAGAGAGAGAGAGAAATATTGTAAAATTTATTAATCCTAATATCTGCTTGTGGGGTGTCGTCCGGCCCAAATCAAAGTATCCGATGCTACCTGGTTTCAATTTAACAGCTTTGTGTGTTTGTGTGTTTACTTCAAGTGGCTGGTGCATTTTGCTGCTCCTTTGTGAAGAGTAGGTCCAAATGAGGAAAGAGATAAATGGGTCAAACGTGTAGTCTTTGGTCTCTGTGCGATGGGACGTTGTGCACAAGCGTCACCGTCTTTGATATCTGCTAGTTATTATGGAGTCTATCTACTATCAAGTGTTGCAAGGCTTCAGAGCAGTAATCAAACCTGGTTTAAGGAGTTTGGTCCATCTAGTAGGTGCACTGGCCTGTGTGCTCAGCTTGAATTTAAAACACAAGTTTATTTCAGTCTTCTCATTTACCGAACTGAGTAGTACCACACAATCAAACCGTGTTGGGGCAATGGGCTGTTCCTCCTCTGCATCGACATTGAATAATTAATTTCCGAAACTCAACTAGTTTTTGCAGTGATGTTTTATTTTCATATATAGCAATTCTCTTCACCTTTTCTATTCCACATAATCTATTAAATTAATTATTCAGTGGAGTCTCTCTTCATAGAAAAAATACACACTTCATTATTGCTTTCTATTGATTGCCAAAACTGTAATTTTGCCCAAGGCAGGCAGCATACTGCGTGTTAAATGAGCTTGAGTGAGGAGATCATGTAGTTGCCTTGGTTCAGTCATTTATTTTCCCGAAAAGAAAACATTCTCTTATTTTTAAGCCGACCTCCACTGATGCCACACACTTGCTATGTAGCTTCCTGTCAAGCTGATGAAAAAGTACCTATTGATTCAGACCCCAATGTGACCTTTGGTTCAGTGCCTTAATTATGGCTACTCTCCTCTCAATGAACACATTTTTCAAACTAGTTTGCCAAGTGATTTTTGTGACATGTACAGCCCATAAATCTATCAATTGGATGACCCTCAAGGTCTGCTTGTGATAAGATGTAGTATCCAAAGCTGGTAACTGAGACAAAGCAGTTGATCTGTTCTCTACGTAGTCAGTGTATTTATGGCATCATGAACGGAAACACGGTGAACCGTCTGGCATGAACAGTTGGTAGGTGAAACTTAAAGGAAAAGTTTGTTATTTTACACTTAAAGCCCTGTTTTCAGACTTTTTATGATGAAATAGAACGGTTTTGATAGAAATTTGGACAAATGCTGCTGGCCCGATAAATTTAGGTTTCTTTGCGCAGACGTTTGGTTTATTTGTATATTTTATACAAAAGGGAGTCAATAAAGCTTATTTCAGTGATAAATATCCAGGCTTTAGACAGAGCCGAAAACAACACAGCTGAGTCCATTAAGCAAATCTTTCCAGCCCAGTATATAAAAAAGCTGTGGGTGTTGTTTGCACCCCTTTACTGAACACGGAATGGTTTTGTTTGTAGTATTTCTGTAGTCTTATACAGTTATGAGGCCGCGTGGTCCAAACATTATCCACATCCCAACAATTTTAAAACATAATTTATCTTTGTACACTGTGTCAGGGGTTGTGCTGCAGTGTGGGAGACGAAGGACCCAGACGCAGAAGCAGAACTCAGGTGAGGTGGTTTTAATGAGCTGCAGCAACGAAAGGCATGACACAATCAATGATCCAGCGAGGATAGAAGGCCTCGCTGGATCTTAAATGAGGGGAGAACCAAGGAGGAACAGGTGGAAACAATGATTAATCAGGGGCAGAGCCCTGGAGGTTCAGGATAACACAGGTGCAAATAATAAAGGAGTGTGAGTGGGGAGTGAGGCATGACAGGACCCCCCCCTTTAAAGGCGGATCCCAGACGCCATATAGAAAAAAAAACAAAAGGATTAGCACCCTTTCAGGGTGGGTGGAGGGGGCCCACGGCAGGAGGGCCCGCGTGTCTGTGTTGACGCCCTCCAGCGGGACGTGAGTCGGGCGGACGGCCCGAATGGCGACCTCTGGTCGGACGAAGGACCGGCGGGCGTCCCCTTGTGGGACGTGAGTCGGGCGGACGGCCCGAATGGCGACCTCTGGTCGGACGAAGGACCGACGGGCGTCCCCTTGCGGGACGTGAGTCGGGCGGACGGCCCGAATGGCGACCTCTGGTCGGACGAAGGACCGACGGGCGTCCCCTTGCGGGACGTGAGTCGGGCGGACGGCCCGAATGGCGACCTCTGGTCGGACGAAGGACCGCGGGCGTCCCCTTGCGGGACGTGAGTCGGGCGGACGGCCCGAATGGCGACCTCTGGTCGGACGAAGGACCGACGGGCGTCCCCTTGCGGGACGTGAGTCGGGCGGACGGCCCGAATGGCGACCTCTGGTCGGACGAAGGACCGACAGGCGTCCCCTTGCGGGACGTGAGTCGGGTGGACGGCCCGAATGCCTTCCTCCGGGCGGGCGTCCCCTGGCCGAACGTGAGACGGGTGGACGTCCCCTGGCGGGACGTGAGACTGGTGGACGTCCCCTGGCGGGACGTGAGACGGGTGGACGTCCCCTGGCGGGACGTGAGACGGGTGGACGTCCCCTGGCGGGACGTGAGACGGGCGGACGGCCCGGCGGTCCTCTCCTGGGGACCGGGAGGTCCAGCTGGGGGCTGGACGGACGTCCCTTGACGGGACGGGAGGCGGGCGCACGGCCCGGCGGTCCTTTCCTGGGGACCCGTAGGCGAGGCGCAGGCTTGGGAGCCTGGAGGCGAGGCGCAGGCGTTGGAGCCTGGCGGCAAGGCGCAGGAGCCTGGAGGCGAGGCGCAGGCGACTGGAGGCGAGGCGCAGGCGTTGGAGCCTGGCGGCGAGGAGCCGGCGAGGGAGCCTGGCGGCGAGGAGCCGGCGTGGGAGCCTGGAGGCGAGGAGCCGGCGTGGGAGCCTGGAGGCGAGGAGCCGGCGTGGGAGCCTGGCGGCGAGGAGCCGGTGTTGGAGCCTGGCGGCGAGGAGCAGGCGTGGGAGCCTGGGGGCGAGGAGCAGGCGTGGGAGCCTGGGGGCGAGGCGCAGGCGTGGGAGCCTGGCGGCGAGGCGCAGGCTTGGGAGCCTGGAAGCGAGGCGCAGGCTTGGGAGCCTGGAGGCGAGGAGCCGGCGTGGGAGCCGGCGTGGGAGCCTGGCGGCGAAGAGCCGGCGTGGGAGCCTGGCGGCGAGGAGCTGGCGTGGGAGTCTGGCGGCGAAGAGCCGGCGTGGGAGCCGGCAGGCGATGCAGCAGCAGCTCAGGAGGCGGCAGCGGCATATCCGGCCGCTCAGGAGGCGGCAGCGGCATATCCGGCAGCTCAGGAGGCGGCAGCGGCATATCCGGCAGCTCAGGAGGCGGCAGCGGCATATCCGGCAGCTCAGGAGGCCGAGACTGCAGGTGCTCTGGGAACAGAGACAGGGCGATGCAGACGCCAACTTCGGGGCCGAGCAGTGCGATGCAGACGCCAACTTCGGGGACCCGGAAGCAACTACTTCCCGTCGGCGCCGCCGTCTGCGGCGAGATGGTAGAGGTGCCTCGTGCCCTCGGCTGCGTGGCTGACATGGAGGCTCATGCCTACGTGGGCCTGTTCCAGGAGCGCAGTAGGCAAGCCGAGAACCGACGAGCGAGGTCTGCTGCTCCAGATAATGCTCCTCCGCGTCCTCCCAGTCCGAACCGTCCGAGGGCGGAGACTCCGGCGCAGCCTTCCGGCGTCTGCGTCGCTGACCGCGGCGAGGAGCTGGATCCCCTCTGGAGCAGAGGTACTCGAGTCTGTCCCCATGAAAAAACTCGAACAGTTCATCCTCGCTCACGCAGAGGGGACCCCGTCCTGCCGCAGCCGAAGACGGTGGTGTGGGAGCAGCAGCTGGGCGATTGACCGGAGCCCTCGGTGAAGCGGTCGGGAAAGGGGCGAAGACAGCCGGTGAGAGGATCGGAGGCGCATGGAACCAGGAGACCGAGCCGACGTTGGTAGAGGCGGGCTGTGTCCCTGCAGGAGGCAGCTCCTCCTCCGCAGCAAGGAAGGCGTCGTCGGCTGCCTCCTCCAACTCCTCCGCATCGAGCGGGTTGAGGCTGGAGCGGAACCGAGGAAGGAGGTCTAGGATGTAGTCCTCCAGCGCGGTGAGGCGAGCGGACGGGCTGGCGAAGCCAGAGACCTTCTCCAGCCTACACCAGAGGGACTCCAGGATGTCGGGGTCGGAGGCTTCTGCTGGGTCCATCCTTCTTGGCTGGATCATTCTGTCAGGGGTTGTGCTGCAGTGTGGGAGACGAAGGACCCAGACGCAGAAGCAGAACTCAGGTGAGGTGGTTTTAATGAGGTGCAGCAACAAAAGGCATGACACAATCAATGATCCAGCGAGGATAGAAGGCCTCGCTGGATCTTAAATGAGGGGAGAACCAAGGAGGAACAGGTGGAAACAATGATTAATCAGGGGCAGAGCCCTGGAGGTTCAGGATAACACAGGTGCAAATAATAAAGGAGTGTGAGTGGGGAGTGAGGCATGACACACTGTTTCGGAAACCTTTTCCCAGTGTACAAAGATAAATTATCTTTTAACAGTGTTGTGATTTGGATAATGTTTGGACCAGGGGCGTTTTTAGGGTTTGAAAAGATTGGGGGCCCAGCCCAGATGTTGGAGAATACACAACTTAACGGGGGGTTGGAAAAAAACAAACAACATTTCCTGCATTCTAGTGAATTTCAATAGGTCTTGAACAGAAATTGAGACCTGAATATTTTTTCACTTGATCATGTGAATTAATAGTTTTTGTTGGGGCCAGACTTACAAGCCTATGGTCTTAAATTGCAAGTGCTACTCAAAATTAGCGCATACAGTTTTATAGCCTGTTGCATTTAATGTATTTATTGACACTGTCTACGTTTTACTGTATGTGGCACAAATCTAATAAATAAATGAGTGTGCCCAGTGGCTTTTTTGCACTTATGAGAGACAAAAAACTCAACTACACCTGTCTTTTGCACCAATTTAGCATACACTAACACTTCTGGCCCATTACAAAAGTGCTTTAAGGGATGGGCACTGGAGTGGGAGAGCCATACAGTTGTACCTGACAGATACTGACATTTCAACCAATATTTATTACTTTCAATAATTACTGCCTCCTTTAGACAAAGATAAATTCCCATTTCCCATCATGCTTACTTATGTCCATAGAGCTGCTATCTCCTGATCTGATATTCTATTGCTGTGTTCACACATCAAATTCTATGATAAAAATAGATATTGAAGTTAACATTTTGAAAAGTTTTTTATAAAAAATAGATTACTTGTTGAAACATGGAAACCCACTGTGATGTTCTGATGGTCTTTGTGCTGCTCTGCTCTGGTCTCTTGCTCACATATCAAAAACGTGTGAAAATACATATTTTAGTCTTTATCCCTCTAGTGTAATAAGCGCATCACTGACACTGACAAAGAACAAACCTCTTTTTACAGTATTAAGAAGCAACCCCAATTGAGCACCTGTTGTATTTTAAGAAATTTTCACACACGGAACCATGCAGCGTCCTTCGTTCTTTTTCTTTAGCAACAAGCACAAGTATTTCTTGGTGTAAAAGGCTCTGACATTAGGCCATGCAATTGGTAACAGCCCAAGTGAAATGTTGCAGGCGAAACCGAAACACAAAGCAAAAAACGCGGGGAAAAAAGGACATGATTTGGATTTACCAGATTTGGCCTCAGTACCTGTCCTCTCCAGCTGATCGATAAATCCAGAGAAATGGTCTTCCACTCCTCCCTGATAAACGCAAATAAATCCCTTCAAGGAAAATAGAATCTGCAAAGAATGTAGGCTAATCCATAAACTCGATCTGTCTGTTGCTGCAAAGTTCCCTTTTGCAACCCAAAACGTTTAATTGTTTCACTTTATTTCTATGTTCGCCATCCATTCTTCAAGGTTTTCGCGCTCCCGCCTCTCAAAGTGTCTGCGCACGTAGCATACGTCCGCGGCTCCATGCACGTCCCCCGAAACCTCTTGTCCAGTTATGGTGATTACGTGGCGTGCTACAATAAAAACATCCGATTATAATCATCCAGAGACCGTACCGCTGTGTGCTATGAGTCAAACAGATAGGTAAACTAAGCAATATAGAGATAAGCAGCCTCAAAATTGATTTTGGGCGAAAAATCTGGCTATTTGATTCGGGGCTAGAGTGAAAACATCCGGGGCTGAAGCCCTGGTAAAATAGTCTGGCGACTCCGCTGGTTTGGACCCCGCGACTGTATCCGACTACAGAAAGACTACAAACAAAACCATTTCCGTTTCCGTCTCTGGAGTGACACCGTTACGCACATGACTTCTAATGCAAGTCAATGGAGTTAGGCAAAAACAACGATAAAACCTGTTGGCCAGCATCTTTTGCGGCGACTTTTATGTGAGCATATCAGTGAACACCCTTGACCACTCGTTGAGTTTCATGTCTTTATAAAAGAAAGTTTAATTTATTTTAGGAAGGAGTGTTTGAGTGCACTTATGGTCCCATTGTGAGGCGGTTGTTAGCAAAGAAATCAGCAGCATTTGTCCAAATTTCTATCAAAGCTGTTCTATTTCATCATTTAAAAGTCTGTAAAAGAGACTTTAAGTGTAAAATAAATTTTCCTACAAATGAAACAAGGAGATTTTGGTCCAACCACAATAGCAGTGCCTAGCAGCAACCTATCATCAGTTGCAGAAGCAGTCTCAATAAAACAGAGGTGGGTAATTTTGGTCAGATCGTGCATTAAACAGTTTTGCAACCGATCTAACACCCAAATGTGCCCAAAATTACCTTTCAGTCACTAAACAGATGCAGGGGCTGGCTGATGATGGATTCATGTGAATCAGTTCTAACTGATAATTAAAAATGAGATTGACAGTGATTGAGGAACAGAATTGTCACTTCTATAAAATAAAGGTAAAAAACAATAATCCATCGGAGTTAAATAGTTTTTTAGATCAACAATGGGATCAGGGTGTATAAAAGATGGCGGGATCCCTGTCACGCTGGATAGTTCTAGATGTACATTGCCTTGTGGTTCCTGCAGCAATACTTCTGTTCACCCCTACAAGTTTAAAATGCCCCGAATTTAGAGGTGCAGCGAGTGCATGTTAGGGAGTGATGTACGTCTCCTGAAGTTAATGAAATATTCAACACATGGTGTGAACTTACAAAATATATTTTGTTACTTCCTCCAGTAATGATAAATTCTTATGAAGCTGAGTCAATTTTCATTTTGGTTGCACAGCTAACATGCATTTGCTTCCACTATTCTTATTGGACTCTGAATCAACTCTAAATTAACAACTTTTGTTTCAATAGTTTTATCATCTGTAATACATAATATCAAATAACCACCTGGGAACCTGAAAATGTATGGTGGAGAAGGGGGCATGTACAAACTGTTTTAATACAAGGAAAATAAAATCCCTACCACAATTTATTACTTCACTTTTCAGCATTCACTAGCTAAAAAAACTAAAATAAATTTGAAGCACCTTTTGCGTCATGTCACCCCAAGCCCGTTTCCAGCCATGTGAAACTTGAGGGCAGGTATAATCTTTTATTAATGGGAAATCCTTGCACTTTCCAGACAAAGCTTTTTTCTCTTTTAAGAATGATTCTGCATCTGAAAGAAACTGTTAGTAGATGTGGAAATGCCGTACCCTTAGGACATCAATGTGTGTTGCATGAAAATGGGAGCAAAATGAATTTTTAAAATAATCATAGCACAATGAGATAATTTATTCTCACTCTTTTTTGCTGGAAAGTGTTAGCATTTAACTTTTTTAAGCTGCCATGTAAATGTGCCTCTCTGTCCCCAAGGAAACCAAATACAATAGTTAAAGGAGGAAGAGTTGAGAATCCCAGCAAAGCAGCAAAGAAGCTCCTTACCAGTTGTATGCTTATTTCCAGCAGTCATTGGGTGAGATGAGGTATGCATAAAATGTTAGATATAAATGTTAGATCTAAATGTGTAATTATGTCTCTTGGTGCTGGTTAATAAATCAGAAAACGTGGTTCCTACTCTCCAACTGCACTGTGACTATAATCGACACTTTTGCACTGGCCATGAGGAGCACCAGGACACTTAACGGTAGCATGGACTTGCCCACTCAGCGGTAGCCAACGATCAGGTCGGGTCATGTTTGAATTTTTAATACATCGTTTGGCTCATCAAGCCTAGTTTATGTTTTTCCATCCTTAGGTTTGCACCTACCGAGACCCATTTTGATGGGGAAGCTTTCCTTTTATACACCTCCGTTGGTAAGTCAGTGTTGCAAAACAATTCTTCACCAAATCGACAGGGGGTACAGACCTTTTCTGGCGGGTCTGCTCACCATTGCAGTGACGTCTCTGGTTGACGACATTTTATTTGCATGAGGTCATTAACGCACATCCCCTTAATGATCTACAGTGCCTAGCAGCAGCAGATCTGTATGGTGGACAGAGAGTGAGTTTTTAGTTTTTTTTTTAATTGAGCTTTGTTCTACAAGTACATCTTATAGAATACTCTAGAAACGCATGAAAACAAAAGACATCCACAAGAGAGGACAAACACATCCTCTCTTCCCATTTTGTGAGGGTTTTGTTCATTGCAGTGCAGACCACCCCCCACCTTGATCTTTAGAGGCAAAATGGAGCAAGATTGACAGAAGGTGAAACAGGAAGGGAGAAACTAAAAAGAAAAAAGTACTGGCTAGATGCAGCAAACCTCTGTAAAATAGCTGACATGATTTTCTGTAAAGGAACAGGTGAGACATGGACAGCAGCAGTGAGGATTCAGAGCAAGAACATTGGATATATTTATTTTGTAGAGGAAAGAAACAGAAAAAAAAAGTTGTGTGGGAGTTGCATGTGTAGCCCTTGTTTTATAATTGTACACTCTTATGTCAATAGGTGCCCATTGCATTAATTGGGTGGCGGTGGCCTGGGATGGATACAAACTCATTGGCCTGATTAACTGTATTGTCCCATCCTGCCTCTGCTGGTGAAGCTTCCAGTACAGGCCAACCAGACCAAGAAAAAAATGTGTCATAAAAATATCTCCTTATTTATTCATTTTTGTCATTTACTTGAACCACTAAGACATCACCTTGCTGTCCAATTTGTGTGATTATAGAGCTAACCTATTGGTAATTACAAGTCTTTCTGCTGTGCCATTTATCTGGCCTAAAATGGAGTTGCAGGTGAACTCTTAAATAACCAAAGTTTCCAACAGTTCTGTTTGAAAGTGGCCTTACTTGAAGTTCTGAATGGCTACTCTTGCTCCAGGAAAAGTGCATGTATTTTTGGTTTCATGAGCAACAACACTGTTTTAAAAGATAATCGTGATCTTTAATTAAATAAAAAAAAGATAAATGATTGTAGAAAGAAAAGAAAAGCTGGAAGCCCAATATTCTAAGGAAGTAGTCAGCTGCTTGAGTAGCAAAGCACAGAAGCTGTTGACAAAGGCACTCAACCCTTCTGTAGCTTTAACCAATATCAAAATCACATGTGGGTTCACAAATTGCAGTACATGGTAAAAGTTGCAGTAAATTACTTTTATTTGCATTTTGTTAATAGGGGTATTACTTCAGGGATTGAATGCAAAAAAATAAAATAAAATAAAAGAACACATTGATATAATTGTACCTTTCTATCAGTAGCTTACCTGATCACTGAGCATAACAAGCAGCAAATCTTATGGCTTTTCTGCAGCAGAAAATGAGTAAGGCCGGGTGTTCCGTCGTGCTCAGATCTCTGTTCAATCTTTCAGGTAAATAGAGACTTATCCATTAAGGGCCTGTTTGAGAATGCCTTAAATGATCTACAAGAGTAATCTGTGTGTTGAACCCTGCTCTGCACCATCTAAATTAAATTACATATAACAAACAGGTTATGAAAATCTCCCAACAGCCTAGTTTGGGAAAATGAAACAGGACTGAGTCTTCTAACCTTATTATGATTAGATTTTTGTCTTTGTATCTGATCGCTATCATCAATATCTCTTTAATCATCCGTCCATTTTTGGCTGCCATTTTTTATTTCATCGATCCCAAAATCCACCAGTCTAATTCATCTTTGTGTTTTATTGATATATAGATTGATTTAGCCTGCTGCCCTGCTATTCATCTTTACACAAATCCGCTTCCCATCCATGCATTCTTTCATGAACCACTCTGAACCAAGCTGTCCACATCAAGGTAGTCTCCATCAATTCAGGAAGCCAATGAGCCAGCAATACCATCAATTTCCTCCCTTCCCTTATCCATTAAATCAATTCTTCTATCTTTTCTGTATATCTCTCCCTTCTATCAATATTTGTTGTACAAAAGAAACCTGACTGAGATTTATTTAGCTAATTATCCATATACTTGATATTCTTTCACATGTTACTTTGTTGTTTCAGCTTGTGTCATGACGTAGGGTGTTTATTTTAACCAGATGGCTACGTTGTGACCTGCTAACCTAAATAGTGTACGTGACAGCCTTGGAAAATCCTCCCGATTAAGTGTTTGTTTCAAGGCAAAACACATTACATGTCCACTGATGTATGCTTCCTTTGTCACCTGACTGCCTCCAGATGGGAATTCACGTTTGTTCCTATGGTAACACATATTGGTGCAGGAACTAATGCATTTTGAAATTTACATCAGATAGGGAAGATTTAGTGATAGCATTAGTGCTGGTGACTCAGGCACGTACACAGAGCACTCAATATGGAGGTGAAGTCAGGCTGAACTGTTTAGTTTTCAGTAGCATGCAAGGCAAAACAAAGATGGTTTCCAAAACCACCCATTGAGTGTTTCCCCTTCATTTGTCTCAAATCCTTTTAACTTAGACCTCTGACCCATGATTACAAACAACATAAATGTTTTATACCTGGGTGAACCATGTCAATTTACATAACTGTGGAGAGGTTAAAGCTTGTGACTCAAAGTGAAGAGGTGGTCCAGCAGGATAAAGAGCTTCTATTTGCAGAGGCATGAAGATCATTAAAAGCGACTGTAAGACTGTCAGTTTTTTAAATAGAACACCAGAGTGGAGTGGTCACATAAGGGCTGTTAAATTTAAGGACAAAAACAGAGGAGAACATATGGGTAGAATATAAGGTTTGTTCCTTATAGCTATGGTTTTTCTCAGAAAATGTTGTCCTTCTAGTTATATACCCTGGACTTTCCTTCACAGCCTCCTTTTCAGCTAGGTATTATAGTAACCACTCCTGACTGAACCGAGATGGAAAGAAAAGGTTTACCAGCCACCACAACAACTGGTTGGAACGGCCTCAGAGGAATTTCTGCAAAAGGAGCAGCAGAAAAACTGCAAACTGACTCAGAGCTGCTGAAAGCAGGTTGTAACAAGAAACACCCAGTGGCTCTTTCCTCCTCGATTTGCATATTTATGTATGGGAACTGATTCAGCATGACACAACCGAATACACAAGCTATTGCAGCTCCAACTTAAGGTTTTGTACCTTGTCAAAAAGTGATTAAACAGAGGTAGGTGTTACATCTGAAGGTCACAGAACTAATAAATGCATACAACTCTTTAAGGCACCTGATTGGGACTTTGCATATAATGGCTGAAAAGAGATTTATTGGTGCTTTTAAAAGTATATAGAGTCATGTTTTGTCATGTTACAACTAAAACGTTATTTTAATAAGATCTTGGTTAGAAACTAAAACAAATGTTAGTTTTCTATCACACATTGAATGCTGACCCAAAGGGCAGTTTTGGAGGACCTTTGTCCATATGTTTTGTTGTGTGTTGTGACATGGAACAAACTGCACAAAGAAATCATTAGAGTTTTCTTTTAACAGCAAATTTATTTTTTCAACTCTTCCACAAATGTTAGATATTTGGAGTAGTAATAGTAGTCCTGTTGAACGATTCTCCCACCTGAGCTGTGGGTCTCTAACGCGCCTCTGGAGTTACAATGAGCCTTTTGGTTGCCTCCCTGATAAATACGCTCCTGAACTATCTGTTTACGGAATGGCTGTACTCAATTCAATTAATTGAATCTTAGGGTGATGGATTGAACACACCCTTTATGATGAGGGGCTCCATCAACGTCTATCGTGCTAAGCTACCCTGTCGGGGAGGGACCCATACCTGCCGACAACCAGGTCACCGCCTATGTGTGCCGACAGTCATGCCTTTGGCTAATGCGGACTAGGAGGGTGTCCTGAATTTGGACTACGAGGATGTGCTGTAGGACACCGATTGGCTCCTCATATCAGAAGATGACAAGGAGGAAGATGCCTTCCTTCTGGCCGCCCAGGCTGCATAGCCCGGTGTCTCATGCTCTCCCTGGGATGGAGCGGCCTCCCCGGCTGCACAGCTGGACATGCATTGAGTATGCAAACCCATTGCTTCCAGGCTAAACATCCCGTGGCCCACCGTCGTGACTGAAACTGTTAGATCCCACTATGAGGGAAAGAACCTGCCTCAGTCTACAAGGGCTGCAAAGCCACTCCTTTCCATTTTTCCAGAGCTGCTAGAGGAGGTAAAAATCTACTGGAGCTACCCCCCATTCAGCGGAAAGACCCCGATACAAGGTGCCTCCTCACTGGATTTTGAAGGGATGGAGAAGGGTGGCATTCATGCCATTTCTCCTATAAAGAATTATACCATCTATCATTACCGTTTCACTTCACAGCTAAGCAGTACTTTGTTTTTTGTTTAACGCATAAAATCCCAACTAAATAAGACCAACAAATAAAAATTGAAGTGGTATGAAAAGTTGCATAGCACAGCTAAAGCAAGGGATATCTTTTTAACCAGTATAGAGAAAATTTACTCTATTAGCTCATCTATGGAAATCATTCGGGGTGATGAATTTCAAGCTGATGAAGTATTTTCATCATGTGAAAGATTATGTTGGTTTATTTTAATCCTTCCGAAGAAAACTATGTCCCCAATCATAAATTATGCTTGAGGTCAAAATGATGGGTTGATTTGAAAGAAAATTTTCGTTTTCATTCAGTTCAGCAGGGGAAAATGTGGCTACTGCATGCACTTACAGCAAATTAAAAAGAAAACACAGGCAATAATAAGATTTATTTTAAGCCTCTTAAAAACAAAAGCAAACCTGTTTATTAAATTCTAAGCTCCAGGCAGTGAAGGGTTTAGTGATTTTTTTTTTTTTTCCTCAGTCTACAACTGGGAAAAAAACAGAAAGGATTTGTGTGCGTAAATGAGATTTATAGTGGCATGGGTAAGGCTGGGTTTTATTTATTATTTTTTTTTTTTAAGCATTGGCAAATACTTCAAATTAACCACAGGCAATGCTTAGAGTTCTGGTGTTATTATTAAATCCACACCAGAACTAGTCAAAAATATCTATAGTTCATCCATATGTAACAATGCTTAAAAATGTTTACTCAAAAAATTTTTATTGCTTAAAAAATAACGTCATAACTTTTGCTTGGAAGCAGAAATAAAAATGGAACATATAGTTCTGATGTCGTATTAGCGAAAATACCCTTAACTATAAATTCTGGTAAATCCCAGAGTTGTTAATCCATAAATCCTGTGATGCATAGCGTTTTACATGTCATGAAAAGGGCAAATACGGGAAGTTGGATTGAATTTGTCAATACACTGGTATGCATGCAGATCCAATAAATTGCTTCTCATTAGCCATATTTACTTCCGTTGTCCTTAGTCATTAGTGTCATTAGTGTAGTCATTAGTTTTAGATGTTTCTGCAGATTAATTTCAGTTTATGCAACATAAATCTACCCAATAGGAGGCTGCAACATGCTTATGGACTATTATTTTTGCACTGAAAGACTATAAAAGGATTGGCTAATTTGCTGTACTATGCATACCTAAATTATAAAAGAGCTGAAAACAAATTTGGTTTATTTTTGCATGGTACGCAAAGCTTAATATGATATTTAAATGCATAGTTATTGGGGAATTTTGGTTGTTTTTGTGTTTTTGTTTGAAGAATTAAACAAGTTTGTGTCAGCTTGGAAATTATAATCCCTCGGGGAGCAATGGACGACAGAAGTTTTGAGTAAGTTTTGATAAAGCTGTAACCCTTTTTACTAGAAGTGCAGCTCATAGAATACTCTAAAAACGCATGGAAACAAACACGGCAGCCTTTTTTGTTGTTTTCCCACACCTAGATTAGACAAATTATCTTTTCAATATAAAGCATGTTGTGGCCAAACGCTGTATTAAATACTGATTACAGAAACTAGAGCCCAAGGCAGGGCGATTTTAGTTGTATAGCACATTTTCAACACAATGCAATTCAATCTGCTTTACATGATTAAAATTGGAACATAGCATAAATCAGTCTGATGATTAAAATACAAGAAAGCAATTACAATAAGACTCTAATTAAGACAATACAAAAATGTAAGAAAAAAAAAAAGAGCTGACCAATCACAGGCATGAGCTCTCCGTTGATAGTTAGAGAATGGACCTTGACTCCGTCCGTCATTGCATAGCTGACAGAGAGCCCTTGTGTCGATGCATTATGGCACTGCATCAATCCGTCTCTGTCTAAACGGAGTATTATAAACTAGGCTTTATTATCTGACATACAATTTGTGATAGTGCACTGCATTTATACTGCCCCAGAATCTAATTTTCTCATTTTAAATTCTGCATACGTTGTTTACTTGTAATTCCCAAAACAATCCTGGGTTAAAATCAACCCAATTTTAGGTTTCTTTAAACCAAAACTTGGGCATCTGTTCGACTAACCCAGCAGTAGTTAATTTGACCCTACAAAATAGGTTGTGTATTTCAATCCAACGAAATGGGTTAGACATTTAATTTAAACGCTGGGTAAAATTGATGTCAGTTTTAGACTGATGACAACACTGTCAAATCCGTCAGGGTCAACTCCCAACCTCCTGAATACAAGACAAACACTTATGCTGCATTCAGACCAACCCCATGCGTCAGCATCAGCATCAGCTGCGGCAAGATTACATGTAACGTCTATGGTGGAGTACGTCAGAGGTCCGTCAAGGGCTCTGCGTTTTTGTTGAGTACGTTGGCTCCGTCATCGAACCTTGCGTTTCATACGGCAACACATGTGTTACAGAAGTTCAGCAAGCTGAACTTTTGACGGAAACAACGGAGTTAACGTAGTGTGGCAACCAATCAGAGCGTCTCACTGTAGTGATGTCACTATACACATATCTTGAATGAAGCGCGGGCCCAGTGAAAACATTTTCAACAAACGCAGATTTTAAAAATCTGAAATAATACTTACCGAAGTCAGATGGACAGGCGCTCCTAAGGAGCAACAGAAAACCTGTAGTTGGCGTCCTGGTGGGAGGTTTAAGCTCCGATGCGGCCGAGGAGGTTGTAAAACCTCATCCATACGCAGCTCCTGGAGCGAATGGTTAAACTCCCCGAACTCAGAACACATCTGAATAGTGGGCGCTGATGCATCGGATGTCAACGTTGTCTAGCTTTATCTAGCTAATAAAGCCAAGTCACTCTCTTGTTACAATCCACTTTAGTTCAGAACGTGCGACAACGGAGGAAGCCCCGCTCATGCGTTGTTTATTCCTCAGAAGCAGGCTATGGAAGCCAAAAAGTACATACGTCAAACTTCATCCGTTGAATGCGTTGCCTGACGCAGACCAAATGTGCGATGTGAATGCAGCTTTAGCTCCTAAGCCATAGCAACCATCTACCCCTCAGTCTAGCTAAACAGCAGACTAGTTGGTGAATTCAAAGATGACCAAAAGCCATCGAATATGGACTTTGTGTTAACTTGTTTTGTAAATGGCTAAAAACCAAACAGATGTACTGCATCCATATATGTTTCCATGATTTATTTATATAGCACTCTTTTAACACAAGGCTGATAACAACATAAAGATACAACTTTAATATGTAATGCAAGAGAGACAATGTGAATTAGATATAGGCCTACAGTGTGCACAAATTAATGACTTGGCTCGACACTGGATGATCCATTTTTGAAAGTGGAAAAAGTCGATGTGACGATGCATTGAAAAAAAAGCATCCATCCATCCATCTTCTTAACCGCTTATCCAATTCAGGGTCACGGGGCAGCTGGAGCCTATCCCAGCAATTATCAGGCGTTAGGCAGGGTACACCCTGAACAGGACGCCAGTCTGTTGCAGGGCCAACACAGAGAGACAGACAACCATTCACACTCACATTCATTCCTAGGGACAATTTAGAGTGATCAATTCACCTATCATGCATGTTTTTGGACTGTGGGAGGAAGCCGGAGTACCCGGAGAGAACCCACGCATACACGGGGAGAACATGCAAACTCCATGCAGAAAGACCCTGGGCCGGGATACGAACCCATGACCTTCTTGCTGCAAGGCAACAGCGCTAACCACTGAGCCACCATGCAGCCCTTGAAAAAAAAGCATAAAAACCCTAATTTATTCTTTTTTTGTATACTGTATATTGTGTTCAATAAAGTTCTTTAAAAAAAACAGTTCCTGAATCAACTGATGTTTGTTGGGTTGATGGATTTTAACCATTAAATGGAGCTTCTTAGGAAAATGTTGTTGATTCATTCAAGTTTTTTGGTTTCAGGCTTCAACCTAAATAGTTATACATAAATTGAAGGTTTTATTGGCTTTAGTTTAAGAAAATGTATATTTTGAAGGACTATACTGTAGACTGTAAACAAAGAAAAACTACAATTGCTACACATGACAATGCTTTTTCTCTTTAAAGAACTTATCTTTGTGCAGGGTCTAATAATAGCTTTTAGTAACTGAACCTTTACGCTTTCGTCCACCCAAGGAAGTTAGTTTATTTATTTCCCTGGCTGAAGACACAAATGCCTTTTCTTTGTCTTTGTCTGTTCTTCTTTATGCTTTCCTAAATAAAGATATTTTAGAGCCATGATTCTGCAACACAGAGAAAAAATAAAGGCTATCTCTTTTTTACTGTATCTCCTCCAACTCATCTCATCGGAATAAAAAAGTACCAGTGCACATTGTTATATATTGCCCTCATAACATTTTGTTATTATCATTCATAAAATTCTCTCTGGCTTGCCAGGCTACGTAAAGCCCTCTGAAGAAAAATTAGCCAGTCTCGGTGGGATTTGTGTCACAGGGTTTTCAGAACAAATGAGGGTGCAGATTAAAACAGAAGCAAAAACTACCACACAGCAATCCTGATGCTTGGATCCAGATAATCCCAGTGTTGTTAAAGTATTTGCTGAGATTCCTTGATTTGTTCATGCCTCTATAAGATGCCTCAAAGTTAATATCCTCTTCCTTCACCCACTTTAAACAATATAATGGTTGGCAAGGTTAATTTTAACCTCATATTACTCTATTTTGCATTGTGTTCATGATGCACTTATTTCAGTGTTAACAAAATGAGCAGTCACTTAGTTTTAAAAGTACCTTTTGTAACCTCATCATTAATATACATGAATAATGCAGTCCAAGGTCATCCATTAATTTTCTTTAAAGCATTTAGAGCAGTGTCCTGATCCTTCCCCAAGGGCAGGACATCAGGAATCTTCTTCTGCATACTGATTTTTACAGAACAGAACCTCAGAGCCCAGCTGTAACCCATTGATCAGCTAGTTGTTGGATGGTGATACAAATTGGTGGTATAAATTGCACAAAAAAACTTACATACTAATTGCAACCGTTGAATAAAAAATAAGAGTCTGTTTCAGTATTATTTCAAAGCTCAAACAACTGGATTCGAAAAATATTATTTTCAGTGTTTAGGTTTAACTCTGAAACAGATGAGAAACAAAACACAAGGGTGGCAGATCTAAGAACTCAGTCCATGTTGAAAATGTTTTGATTTGTTAACGCTGAACTATAGTACTTAGAGGTATTCCCTGAATTTTTTTATTTGGTCAAATGTATTGTCAAATATGATATTATCATTTGAAACTACCCTCAAAGCACAAAAAATCTATGCTTTTTATTTTACATAAAAGTTCATTCTTATTCATGAAGTGCACATATCTTTTTGAACCTCTGCAAATGTGTGCTTTTAGTCGCTCTGGGTAAATTCCCCCCTTCACTAATTTGTAACCATATTTTTCACCAATGGTTTGTCATTTTGTCCCTTCCTACCCCAATTAAATATCTATAAATAAATACTTTCATATCCATGTACTTTTCTTTTTGTTGAGTAGTTTTAATAATTATAGAAATAAAAAATCCAGTTCCAGAAATAATCAGGTATTAAACAATCACAGCAACAAATGGGGATATTCTGCCTCCCCAAAAGTCACCATTTGTTAAAGCTATTAGTTAAGACTCTTCCGTTGAATAATATGATCATGTTTCAGCAAGTGATAGGTATTTTAATCATTAAATCTTAGAAAAATGTGGTACGTCAAAAATGTTTTATACCATTCTTGATAATTCATGGAAAGGTCTTACTGCCTGTTACAGCAACCAAGTGTTTCTCATGACCCATCATCACAATCTTTAACACTCTCCACAGATTCTCTATTTGATATAAAGTTGGGAATCTGGCTAGGCCTCTCTAAAACGTTATTTACTTACTTCTTCCGTTTCCTCTAGTTAGACATATTTTAAAATAAATCAAAAGATACTTCATGCCTAAATCTGCTGGCCTGACATAGCCATACTCATTTCTAATCAGCATGTGAGTCTGATACTGCTCCACTGGGCTGTGATTATGGGGCGTGTTTTAACCGAACTGGGAAAAAAATGCCTCTGCACTCAATTGGATAGACCTATAACCAATCAGAGCAACGGAAGTGTGTGACATTGCTCTGCAGAGCAATGGACGTTATATGTTCCTCTCTTAAAATTCCTCTTTTAAAATGAATGTGCTGTCGATAACTTCTAAAACAGACGTCTCAGTTGTCCAGCGGCAGCCATCGTTGTTGTAAACAAATTCAACCCATGCACTCTTTGGTGACGTGGTTGATTACGTTACTGTTGTTCACCTGCCAATCATCGTAAGCCCGATTGTACTGGTCCAAACAGATCTTGTTCGCATAATCTCTCCTCAACGGATGAATGCCAGACCAAACTTCCAGACCATGTTGTGGGTGGGACTAAGTTCGGCTGGCTGCCAGGCTATAAATCTTCTAGAGATCCGAATAATCTTGGGCTGAGCTGTATGTTTATAACAGAGTATTTTTTCTGTTTAAACACTGGTTACCGTTGTTTTTTAAGGATCCTCCAAAGTAAATGATTCGTGAAAAGGTTCTAGTAGTTGAAACATCATTGAAAATACTTGGATAGGACTCATTTGCTCATAAAAACTTGTTCAGAGCAAAAATCTTATACATATTTTGTCTTTGTGCACATACTAAGCATGCAATGAAAAAATGAAGAGCTAAACTGAGGACTTAACCATTCAGCTATAATGTGTAACCCATATTGGTCCCTAGCACAATCAAATTTCAGCATACTACTATCTAAAATATTTTGTGTTTTTGAATTTCATTTGTGAATCATATTGTCCTGCAAAAACAGCCACGAGGTAAAAACACATATTTTCAAAGGAACTGTGACAAAGCATTTGGTAGATTCAGTCAGAAAGACAAGGTTGAAAAGCCCCACAGAAAACAGAGGTGTTTGGAAAGAATACATTTGTTTTTCAGCTGTAATCAAAGATGAACAAATAACTTTCATAGGATAGTAAGCCATGTCTGTCCTGCTTAAGCAAAATATTGCTTCTGCTAGAAAAGATTAGAACCCTCCCCTGTCCACTTAGTTATACATTTAGGTCCTTTTGGTTTGGCTATCCGAAAAAAAGAAGAAGAAAAAAAACATCTGAATATATCTAATGAATTTGCAAAGTTCAGATCCAAAACCCCTGGTAGAACTGAGCTGATCAAACATCCCTAAATGTCATGTGGGGACAGCTGAATCAAGAGTGCTGTAAGCCTGCGTCCGACAACCCGATAACAAAGGGCAGCAAAATATCCCCAGAGAAACTAACTCCACAAAACAAACCTTCTAAATTACGGATAACCTCGATAGCCAAAAATGTTTGCCTAATGGAACCTTTTAAGCTGCACTGATCGTTCCACAGCATGGTGAGATCCCAAGCGGAGAGTACATTCCGGAACTGAGGAAGCACCTTGAGAATCTTATTAGCCCCAGAGATGCGTAGAGGAGGGTGAGGGGAGACGGAGATCCTGTACAGGGTTGTCTAGACGTCCTAATGAAGGGCGTCAACCTCCTGGGCGAGTGCTGGGTCCATATTTATGGTCGAATCATTCCGTTAGGAGTTTGCGGTGTGGAGCAAGGACCCAAATGCTATTGCTGAAGTGCAAGGATTTATTAAGTTGCAGCTGGTGATGGTTCTGGTGGTGCTGACGGTAGGAACGGAGTGACAAGATGAGCCGGAGGGAGAAGGGCAGGAAAACACACACTGGAGACATCTATAGCAGACACCTACAGTAAACATGATCCAGCAACTGAGTAAGGAGGAGTGGGGTTATAATTGGCGGAGTTAAAGAGGATGGGTGTGGATGATGATTGAGGACACAGGTGAGGATGATGATGATTAGGAGGAAACAGGGCAGCATGACAGGACTCATGACAATATCAGAGTAGAGAAGTTGGGTTTAAATGTAAATTTAATTCATTTATTCCTCTGTGTGAAATATTTTTTCGGCACTACTAATTTCTGACAGGAACAGTCTATCTCGGCTCTGATGTCTAACAACCCTGACCACATTCTTGATAGTAGCTCTTCACAATCACAGAGATGAGGGTCACACATGGACAATGTGTGGTCAAGACAGAAATTTCAATTTAAGAATTCAAAGGATGAAAGTCCTTCTCCAAGACACTGTCTTTCTGACTAGTGCAGCTTCCTTGATGTTTTTTTCTGCTTTTTACCTCTGCAACATGCATTGTACGACTTATAATTTATCAACAGCCCAGATAAAAGACTTCATTTTCTATCATTCCCTCTTTGCTCATCATTCTTTTTCTTCTTTGCAGTAAATATTTTTTAATTCTGCATGGTTTTCCACGCAGTGTCACACCTTCACACCGTTTTTCTCACTTTCGCTCCATGTTTGAGTCTTCACCGGATGCTCCAACACAGTCATGCCGGCACGAGGGCAATGTCAGTTGGAAGTGGGCCGACATGTCAAATCCCAGAGTTCTCCCACAAGGAGGTCAAGCTGCATTTGAATCAAAAGGCAATCAAGGATGGCGCTCAGTTAACCATGATTCTGAAAACTCATCTCCAAAATGTCATCATAGAAATGTCAATTTAATAGCTGTAGCGTAAACCATTTGCTGCATCTTTGGCAGATATCCATTTCCAATTCTGGCTTGTGTATTGTGATGATGCTGATGTGTTTGAGCATATGTCTTTGCATTAGACTTACATCTCCCCACAATGTTATATTGGTTGTTAATGACAAATGTCACTGTGTACGTTTCAATATCAATCTGCACAATGAGCTCTGTGAGTTTTCCCCTAGTTGCCTTTTCTTTATGTTTACTGACGTCCTTCCTCTAAATTGATCACCAGGGATCTCTTTGTAAATGTGCACACAAACCTCAGAGAAAAAAACAAAATATTACTTCACTTTGTCCAAAACCACGGCCTCCTTCTAGCAAATAGAGGAAAAAATACCATAAAACTCACTTTTTAATTGTCTTCATTAAGGCTCATTCTTTGGTTTCTGGTATGTTGTGCAAGTTTTCATATGGATGTTAAAATTATAAAACTAGTGCGGCTATCTACTAAAATTCAATTACCATACATAAATAACCAGTTTGAGGCCAGTGTTATATCCTGTTCAGTTCTGAAAGAGGATTTTTTCCTCCACAGGCAGGGATCTGTATTACTGCCACAAATGTAAAACAAAGACGTTCTGCATATTTATAACAATGTAATGTATTTACCACCATTACACTTATGCTTAATTGATTTATTTCCGCAATAAGGTCAATTTTCTAACAACTCTACCTCGCTGGTACACAAAAAAGGAATTTTCTTGAATTGGAAATGAACATTGAACATATTATCTGAGTGAATGGCTAAGCCTATTTTGTGTCATGAATCATTGGACTTGTTTATATATATATAACCCTAACCCTATACACGATAGATAGATAGATAGATAGATAGATAGATAGATAGATAGATAGATAGATAGATAGATAGATAGATAGATAGATAGATAGATAGATAGATAGATAGATAGATAGATAGATAGATAGATAGATAGATAGATAGATAGATTTACAAAATGTAGTGATTGAAAGAAAGATGAGTCTTAATAATATCAAAATATGATCTGGGCACCAGTTGGGTACACTTGGACATTTTCTGAAAGAAGTCAGATGGTAGGTTGCTCCAAACATGTTGGAGAAATAACCATGGATCTTCTGTGGGTGTTGGCTTCCTCACATCCATCTGTCTCTTCATGTAATCCCAGACACATCGATGATGGTGGAATCAGAGCTTTGTGGGGACGATGAATTCTTGTTCTTCTTTTCACTGAAGATAGTTTTTAATGACTGACTGTGTGTTTGCCGTTGTTGCCCTGCAGCAGAATATATTTGGGGCCAACCATATGCCTCCTTGATGGTATTGCATGATGGATAAGTATCTGCCTGTGTTTCCCAGCATTGAGAACACCAAATATCCAACTGTATTTGTAGAAATGCGGCCCCAAATATTCAAGGAACCTCCACCATTCTTCCCTGTTGCCTGCAGACACTTATTATTGTATCACTCTCCAGCCTGTTGACAAACAAGCTGCCTTCTGCTACAGTCAAATATTTCAAATCTTAATTCATCAATCCAGACAGTGGCGGCTGGCCAATACAGAGCGCTAACCTAAACTCAGCCTGGGTGTCTAGTGTCCTGTGTTTTGTTAGTAGTTTGAATGTTGGGAGGGATTTAGGTCTGCGCCTGGGGTGGGGGCGGGCGGATGGCCTTGGCCCCCATAGGGCTCGGAAGTGCCGCTGCCGTGGGCCACGACTTGACGTGCTGGGGCCTCCCGCCCCTGGTGGATCAGCTGAACGGGGGTGCCTATTAGGGTCAGCAGGGGAGTTGGCTCCCTGGGGTTGGCATCGTGTCACCCCACTTATTTCCTCCCCATCCCCATTTGCCTCTGTCCAACTGCTCCTTCATTCTACCATTCACAAGGCCTTGGGACGTGGGCATGTCACTGGGGTGCGGGATGGAGTTTCCGTCTTCGCTACCTGTTGGGGGCCTGGGTCCCAATTTTATTGAGCAACTTAGACACTTACACTTGCAACATTTACATGACACACGCACATGTAGGGACCTGGCGGTGGATGCGCCTCGGCACTGGAGGCGGGGCCCCTTATACGGGGACCTAGGTTAGTGGGCTACTCTCGCCGGGGTGGGGGCCTTGGCGGTCTGCTTGTCCCCGTCCTGGTGGGCAAGGGGTCCGTCTCCTGGGTGCAGGGGCAGGGTGCTGTATCGGGGCGTCTGTCCCTGGGCCTGGGAGTATAGAGTATGTATGGGGTGTATGAATGAGTGTACAGCGTCCTTTTTTCGTGTGTCCTGTATATGTGAGAATGTGTGCGCATGAGAGGGAGGGTACGTATGAGTGTCTCTGTCTGTCTATGTCTTCTTGTCAGGTTGGGTGTTTGGCTGCCCTCTGGCCTGGTGCATCTTCTTCCCCTCTGTCACTCACCGTCGGTGATGGATGGTCCTGCCCGCTGGTCGATGATGGGTCTCGAAGCCTGGGGCCGGGGGTCCCGGTTGCGGCCCGGCTCGGTCCTGGTGCATGCCTGGCTGGTTCTGGGTGGGCCAGTGTGTCGGGCGGCAGCTGTTTCGGGCCGACATCCTCCTTGGATTGACTGGGGCACCTCTTATGGGGGTGCCGGGGCTGTAAATAGGTTGATGCCGTCCGGTGGATCGGTGGGGACCGTGCCCAGCGCCCAAGCTCCTGCCAGTTCCATGAGTTCTACTGCCCGGTCGGTTCATCTGGGGGGGCTGTACGGTATTGGCTGGGCCCCAGATCTTGGCGCTCTGCATGGGGCGGGATCTGGACCCGGGAGCTGGTATATCTGGATGTCCAGGTGCTGGCTGGGCGCGGCCTGGGGAGGGCGTACATCCGCTGTGGCTTTTACTGTGGCTCCCTGGCATGTAGGTGTGGGGGGGGGAGGGTTGTTGGCGGTGGGTATTGGTCCGGGGTGGCGGCAGCGTGTATTGTCCGTTGATCGGCTGTGGGCGCCTCCTGCCCGGCGGCAGCGGGGGACCTCTCTCGGCGATCCCTGGTCGGGGCCCTGCTGGGGGGCGGGGTGCCCCTGATCCCCGTGGACTCCGGGTTCTGTTCCGGGCCCGCCCTGGCGTAGCCGGTTCCCGGCGGAGCCCCTGGGCTCGTCCCTGCGATCTCTCGGGGCCCCAGCATTGCGGCTGCTTGGTGTTCACCTGGGGCTTCCATCTGTTCCTCTCTTGGTGGGTGATCGGCCCTGATGATAAATTGCTGAAGGAATTAAAATAAAAAACACCCGAACAGTTTTTAATATTTGAGCTGTAATTTTATCCCTTATCTCTATAGTCCCATGAAGTTGCATTAAAAGCATTTAAGGAAACAGATTTCTCTTCCCAGTTGTACCATCTCTGTACCTTTAACAGTATCAGTCACAGATGGATGACTGATTTCACTCCAGTGTTTGCGCCACCTTGAACATCCTCTTAATTTTGATGTGTCAGGTTCTGAAAAAGATGCTGACCTGCTAACTATTGCAGCAATGAGAGATGCAATTCAATATTCAATATCCTCCTGTCGTCAAGCCAGGCCATCATGTTGACACTGGGCTATTTTCAGAACAACATTAGAGGCAATTAATTATTCATGCCATTTTTCATGCTTAGAGCTCTGGAACATGTACTGGATTTTCCCAGCAGTAAAAAGCAAAAAACAAAAATACAGTAGTTCTATGTTCTGTTCAACTTCCCATCTCCAAGCTCTTTTCCTTTTTTCATTTTTGCAGAAATCTGTCAATACAGTACTAATTTGACGGGGAAAGTTGTCTACCCAGCCACATTCAGCGCAAAGAAATCAGTGCAGGTGTTAAGAGCCGTAGAATACCCCACTATATTGCTGGTAGAAATGTAAACTGTCTGTATTTGTGTAAGCCAGGGTCCTTTCAGACTTAAGAGACAAGTCCTTCAAAATAAGCAGCTGAGGTCTCTTTGAGCCCGCTGACGGGTGAGGGCAGAAAGGGAGCACAGTGACTTTGTAAAACTTTTTAGTGTGTATGCGTGTGTGTTTTTCAGCAAAAGAAAAAACCTGCACGATCCCTCATTAAATGTAGAAGTACTCACTATCAGTTTTTGGCTAAGAGCTGAGGTTAAGAGTCTGAAAGTGCTGATGTTTCCTGTTTTTTCTCAGCCTCCCCTCCCCCCAGTCCCAGACTTTAGTGGGCTTATCTTTTTCTGTGAAGATAAAATAGGATGTGATACACTGAGAGTGGCTGCCGGAGTGGTCTTGTTAATTTGGGTAATTCATCTTAGTAAACATCCATCCATCCATCCATCTTCTTAACCGCTTATCCAATTCAGGGTCACGGGGCAGCTGGAGCCTATCCCAGCAATTATCAGGCGTTAGGCAGGGTACACTCTGAACAGGACGCCAGTCTGTTGCAGGGCCAACACAGAGAGACAGACAACCATTCACACTCACATTCATTCCTAGGGACAATTTAGACCTCACCTATTTAGACCTCACCTATCATGCATGTTTTTGGACTGTGGGAGGAAGCCGGAGTACCCGGAGAGAACCCACGCATACACGGGGAGAACATGCAAACTCCATGCAGAAAGACCCTGGGCCGGGATACGAACCCATGACCTTCTTGCTGCAAGGCAACAGCACTAACCACTGCGCCACCGTGCAGCCCTCTTGGTAAACAGTACATTAAAATAATTATTATGAATAAAAACAGGTGCAGCTTAACAGCAGACCAAGCTGCAATAATTAGCCAATTAGGAAAAATAATTATTCTGGTAATTTAATTATAAGAGTAAAGAAGCACTGGGTTGATCCTTTTTAATTATTTTAGGCTTCATATGCATTGGTTTTAATGGATTCTGCTTTTTTAAATACCCGAGGGGGGTAGCTGCAGGAAAGTAAAAAAAAATAATAATAATTTACACACTCCAGTTTTTCCATTCAGGGCTCTTATCGGCTCAGCAGGAAAGGTCCCAGCAGACATTTTGTTTCTTTCACCACCTTCTGTCTGAGCTCTGGACATTCTCTTCCTCCAGCCTCGCCAAGTGAAGATGCTAAAAATATCTCAAGCCACAGTCTGAATTCAGTTTTAAATAAATTTAATCCAACAAAGTTCTTAGGCGTACAGCTCTTTGCCAAAAGACTATCCGCCTCAACATAAAATGGTGATAAGGATGCCACAGACATTAAAATCACAGTTGACATCCATTGCACTATCAGCAGAAGACGACTGCCCACTAATTTCATAGCTTTAAAAATAAATTTCTTCTTGCTCGATTTTGCCTTATTTCATTAGGAGCTTTCAAAAGAAAAAACGTTCAGAGGCTGTTTATCTATTTGGCATATTAGAGAGGTGTATGCTTTATTACTGTCATCGTTCAAGTAAATGGTTTACATTTGACAGATCTAAAAAAAGGAGCAAACAGTTTTTTTTGGAACTGTACTTTAAAAGCTCCAAAACAGTTGCTCCACTACCTGTGCAGACTGCAGCTATTTTTATAATCTGCAGCAACTCTTTGTGACAGTCCCAGGTGATAAAATAAACAGGATTTGTTAACACATTTAGCCTCATGGGCCCCTGAAGGTATGAATATTTTACTGCTTAGAGGAAACACAAAAACTTAAGACCTACAGAATTGCTGTTTATTGCTGTTTACCCAGCTGAGACAACAGAAGAGGACCTGAATGTCCAATTTGATTTATTTCAGCTGAAAGGAAGAATCATATCAACAATCAATATGATGCTCACTAATGCACTAAAAGAAAGCTCATCTCTCATCAGTTTGTGTCTAAATTCAGCTAATATACAACTAGATCAATAATACAACTCAATCCACACCTGATCAGATAGTATTGATGGCCTTCCTGGTGTGTTTAATGAAGGAGACCTGTTCAAGCTCTTCAGCCCATTATTTTTCATAAACAGGGAATGCTAATGGCTCGTGTGACACCTGTAGTGTGTAAAACAGTCTCTCTTTGATGTTTGCAGGGCTCTGTCTTTGTTGAGTTTTTTTCTCTCACTGATCTTACAGGGTTGCTTTCAGCCGGCAACTATTTCTAATGAAAAAGATGTAAAACTAGACCTGCCCCTCACAGGAATAAGTGCATACTAGAGGCGCCCAAAGAGGAAGCATTTTACCTCGAGTCATCAGCTGGTGACTAACTGAGCCACAAGCTCTTCATATAAACTCTAGGATATCAAAATGTATGTATTGATTTGTTATTAATTATTTATTCATTTTGACAGCTTAGCTTTTTTTTTAACAGAAGCTTGTGTTATAATCTCTATTTGTTCATTTCAGGTTTTTAAACAATGCCTATATTTCAATCTTATTCATGCAAAATGCTTTTTACAAATTAGGGGGCAATATTTCAGTCTTTATTACCTCAGGGGGTGGCATGGTTTTTAGGCACACTATTATTAAACATTAAAAATCTTTGCTCTTGAACACAACACGGGTCATTTACCAGACTATCGAGATAACTGCACAAAGGTTGGCTTTACTGTGGTTTTACTTTTCATTGATCTCCCCTATCCATGCAAAACATCCTGTGCTATTAATTTATCTCTTTATCATAATAAATTAGTGAGTTCTCTGTCCAGTTATTTTCCTGCAAGTTTCTTCAGGATGTTAGCTGCAACAGTGGCTATATCTGTATTTTGACTTTTTAGAGTGAAAAAAAAAGTTTGTTGTGAGTAAAATAGGTGAAGATGGACTTTACGAGTTTGATCAAAGTTGTTACTTTTAGATTTTTCTATTCACTACATTTTATACTACCAAATAATGCTAATTTAGTAAGTACTCTGTGATGCTTATACCCAAATCGTTATATGATCTTTACCTTTGTTACTACCGCATGTTTGCTATTTTCTACTTTTAAACACATTAGTGCTAAAACAATGAAGCTCCTGCAGTGTGTTCGGTTAGTTCACAATATACCGAATCAAATCAAATCAAACTTAATTTATATCGTGCTTTTCATACCAAATTAGCATTTCAAGGTGGTTTACAGGTTAAAATGACCCCACATTCACCCCCGACCAAGGGCATCAGTTTGTTATTAAAATTGCTGGGGACATAATTATAAACTTGCATGCGGTTTGAGAATTGCTGGGGACAGTTATTAAATATTTATTTAGCCTCTAAGTATCCATCTGTTTCATGTTTCATTACCATACGCACTGCAGCGTATAAACATGGCGAAATCATATCTTTATTAAATCAATATAAGTTAAAAGCCATAGGTTTAGCTGTTTTCCTTTTAAAAGTCACCAATAGGCTGTTGGATGGGAAGCATTATTAAAATCTACACTGGTGCAAAAATAACAATGTTGGATATAATACGTACTCGCACCAGCAGAATGCGCAACAATAAAATATGCTCTTTTTGCAACCCCAGCACCGTTCTGTGTTGAGAAACTTACATTTAATTTAAATTTACCTTACAGCTGACAGTCCTGCAATAGCGCAGCTACCTGTTGTAATTCACTGCACCATAATTTACTTGCACTAATGGATCAAGTTATTTTCCTTTCTGATTTTTTTCCAACTTTTTTACAGTTGTTATATTTTAAGGCTGTAAAACCGCTCGCCCCACACTTTTTTACACTTTTCCCAGACATATATTAACATTTACTCACATTTCTTAGTAGTTTTAATAATCAAACCTTCGTAGATTTAAAACATAAAAGTATTAATATACAATACGGTCTCTCCACCCCTACGACATCAGGTGCGTCTTGTGAGGAACATAACTATGGGCTGTCGTTTCTGCTGCTTTTTTTTTTTTTGTCTGGATGAGAATATTATTTTTACCAGACATGAAAAACTTGGCAAGCACAGGAGACATGACAGGAGGAGATTCACAACTGCAATCCAGTCCAACCAATCATTTAGGATGCAGAACACAATGCGTGTTATGCGCTGTAATAAAAGCATTTATATTGTGCTATTTAAAAATCCACGAAACAGCGAAGGGTGGACCGCGTTATAGCAAGGGAACTGTATAACTATATTTTTCTATCTTGAAATGGGTACCAGAGAAATTGCAGGACTCTGCCCGTTAGCTGACTACCAGTCTTTTAAAACATGACATCTACTGCAGAGAATGCTGTAGCCTAAAATATGAGCAGAAAGAAACATCACTGCATGAGAAAGTGGAGTGCTTAAAATAAAATTCTGTTCAGATGCGGAAACTTTGCTGGGAACACAAGTGGCTGTTAGATCAGTGCTGGTAAAGAATTTCCACATCAGGTTTGATGGGGACAAACCTGTCAATAATAAATATTTTTGGGGACATATCCCAGAGTCCGTGGTTAAAATGACACATATGCCCCTGCCAACCCAGAATAAAAACATGATCACAGCTATACCCCTCCTCCTCCCAACCATTTTACCATGCAAGCACACACCTAAAAGCAACAGTAAAAACCAACATTAGGCTGAGTACAGATGAGCCAGGTAAAGAAACATCGTCACGGGAGCCATCTGAATTGGCAGCAGCAGATAAACAGCAGCAGCCAAGCACTACCTGGCACCCAGGCAGCCATGGACGCCCAACGCTCAAGAGGGAGAGGGTTCCCACAGAGGAAACTGGAGGGGAAATTAAAATGACAAGTTAAAATATTAAAATAAACAGTAGGAAATGAGATTAAGTAGTAAAATACTGATAGAAATAGAATGGAATCAGTCTTCCATCAGCCCTTGCGGCGGGTGGGCGGCCATCTTACCAAGACCAACATGACCTCCGTCAACTCTCATTGGTCTCTGGTCAGGGATGTCGTCACAACAGCCGAGAGATGGTGATCTTGCAGGAGCAAGCCTCCAGAAATGTTTCACATACGAACACAGCAGGTGTGAATTGCAGCATGTGCTGCAGCCTTACAGACATCGGGCCGCATCCATACTGCTTGCCACACAATGAACGCATCTGACTGGCTGCTTTTCTGAACGCGTTTCCAAAATTTTGTCCAACTGATCTTTCAATTCACATTTTGAAAGATAACCACTGTTCTCACTGCCGTCCTGTTCCATTGGCATGAGTTTGAATGCATGTGCATTGTGCTTAATGTTAGGGTACTTGTTTTTCTTTTCTTTTTTTGTAAGCAGAGGCAGTGTGTTGCTTTGTTGATTTTTTTTTTTCTGATTGTTTTCCATGCGTGTGGCGTGGTTGCTCTGGGGAAATTTGGGAAAAGCTGCAGCCCATTGTCTTGATAACAGTATATCTTTGCCTAGCCACAGTGCTAACTGAGGATAGCTAGGTAGATCATGTTCCTTTTTCTTCTTCTTCCCTGGATTGAGAGCGCAAATTGATAAGGTATTGACAATGATCGATTGGAGACGTCTGGTCACCGTTGCCTCCCCCCTTTTGCCATACATGGCCACTCCGCACACACGTGAGTTAGGTTTTCCTGTGAGGTAGTTTGTTTTGATTTTGGATTCTGCATATTATCCACCCCCTCCTTGATAGAATAGATGCATGCTTTAGAAAAGACGGAATTTATTTGTAAATGCTTTTGATATAAGGGTTGAGAAATCTGTCATAAATTCCCTAAACCTGAGATGAATTCTCTGAGTTTTCTTTGGTGTGTGGAGTGATTGAGTCCAACGGCAAAATAACCTATACTTCAGATTTAGGCTGAGAGTCTGGTATAATAAATAGTGTGTCATATATAGATGCCCCGTTTTGCTAACTTATCACTGATAAGTCCACCTTCATTAATAATTATACCAGTAATAGTTTATTGGTATAATTGTTGCTTATTATTGCAAACCAGACATTCATTGCAACCTCTGTGTCACAACAAGTGGTGTTTTTCCTCTTTTATCATAAGCCAGACTTTTGGGTCTGTGAAGACATGCACTGCTGCTAAAACACAGGAAATTGTCCTTTTGTATAAATCTCAGCTCAGAGTGTTAAGAGTTCAGAGGAAATGTCAGTAGTCATCTCACTCAGGAACAAGACCAGCAATTAATACACAGTTGAGTCATGATGGTGCGTGTAGATAATTTGAATGACAGCCAGATACTGCAGCAAAGTGAATACAGAGTGTATTGCAATACTATGCAACCATCCTGCAACTGTTAAAAATGTTATGAAGATTTTACAATTTGAAACACTATATTACATGTTAAAAAGAAGGCACATGGAGTTAAAATGTTCTCATTGGTAGAGGAATGGAAAGATATGGTTCTTCAATTTGAAGTGGCCGAACCTGCAGCACATCTTTGACCAAAAAAGTACAAAACGCTGAAGCATATATGGGATCAGAAAGACAATGTTCCAGTAAATTCACCAAAAACTTGCCTTGAAGCAGTCATGGGTTGATTTCAAGCCTGGATCTTGACCTCATTGAGATGCAGTGGGGTGACTTGAATTTGGCTGTAAGTGAAAGATGAAAGTGACTCATGAGAAAAGCTAGACTGCAGGAGCTGGTAACCAGAAACATTAAATTAGCTTTTAGGAGCTAGGGTCTCTCAAACTCTTACTTTAGTTGATTAAAATATGCATTTTTCTGATACTATTTATTTGATGACTAAAACAAGTTTATTTAAGTAGTTACCTGTAATTCAATTACTTTCTTTTTCAAAAGAATAAATTGGACACCAATATGTTAACATGGCCTATGAAAGCAGGCTGCACGGTGGCGCAGTGGTTAGCGCAAGAAGGTCGTGGGTTCGTATCCCGGCCTTTCTGCATGGAGTTTGCATGTTCTCCCCGTGCATGCGTGGGTTCTCTCCGGGTACTCCGGCTTCCTCCCACAGTCCAAAAACATGCATGATAGGTGAATTGATCATTCTAAATTGTCCCTAGGAATGAATGTGAGTGTGAATGGTTGTCTGTCTCTCTGTGTTGGCCCTGCAACAGACTGGCGTCCTGTTCAGAGTGTACCCTGCCTAACGCCTGATAATTGCTGGGATAGGCTCCAGCTGCCCCGTGACCCTGAATTGGATAAGCGGTTAAGAAGATGGATGGATGGATGGATGGGCCTATGAAAGCACTAAATATTTAATAGGCTGTTTTTTCACATGCCTGAATCTAATAAAACTGAATGGAAGAAGGACTTATGAAATTACAACAGAACGATGATTTAACATGTGGAAAACAACAGAAGCACATTTCTAAAAACAGCTTAAACAATCTGATAACAAAATCAATGGTGAAAATACAGTAAAAAGCCCACAGACACCTTTTAATGAACAGTGTGATAAAATACAGTTTATCTGGAACTGGACTAAAATATTCGGTTTCATAATTATCTTTTGAATTTAAAAGCAGTGTTAAAAAACTGTTTTCATACTTTAATACTTTTTTTAGGGAGTGTATATATCACAAAGCCAGAACATTCACTTGTTAAGTAAAAACTGTTTAATTATCTTTGACAGGGAACATATTTTTGTTAGCCAGGCATTGTAAAGACGCAATATAAGTGCTGAGGTCAGTGCTAATAAATCTTGGTCAAAACAAAAACACCTTCCAAATGAGTGCAACCCACCCCATCTGCACCACTAACTAAGATCTTTAAAATTACCATAGAGCTGAATCATGACATTACGAATAAACATTGACGACAATACATTTAGATGTAATTTCATCCAGTTGTTTGTTTTAACATGAGGAATCCTGAAGTTTGCACAAATTTTATTTTCTCCATTGCTTCTTCAGATGAAGGTGATTTCATCTGTATCTTACAACTGCAGTGTCAACTCTCTCTGTCTTCTGCAGTCACAAGATATGCACAGTTCAACTCAGTTTCCGTGGCCTGTATTTGGGGTTGGGTAAGCTATAAGCATTATTTATTAGTTGCCATACAAGCCGAGGTTTAGAATGAAAAAAAAAAATAACTCAGACTCCTAGCTACTGTGGAGGCACTCAGCTGTTTGTATCTTACTCTTTTAATCTGCACACATCTGGCTGCTTTAATATGTATGCTGATTTTTCCACCTTGAGGGCCTATAGCTTTAGTTCTACAGATGTTGTTTTCAGGTGATTAGAGAGAAATAAATTATGTAAAAAAAAATAAAACTGAACATCAGAATAACTACTGCTACAGGAGCTTTTCAGAGTGTTGCAGCCATTTTCTCCTTCATTCAAATTGAGAAACTGCTGTTGGATTTTTCATATAAAGAAAGACTGAAAACACTAATTTAGTTGACATATTCTTTTATGTTTACTAACCTAGGAAGAAACCATCAATCTATCAGAAGGGTGAGACATAAACTAAAAATAATCTATGGAGCAACAGTCAGAGTTAAACAGTGGGAGGAATTAAAAACGAAGGAAATGAACTATATACACAGTGTGAAGATACAAACAGGTCCACACAGTCCAGAATCAAGACCCTATTGTTATGTAGCAACTGGGCTGCAAATAAAACTGCAATATCCCAAAATAAGTATGCTTTTAAGCCTTATATTAGGTTTAGCGTAATGAAACCTCCCTTTGCATGTATTATCATTTTAAAAATTTGACCTTTTAATATTGTCTTCCTTTCTTTTACAATATGAAAGCTGTTACAGGAAAACAACCAAGAAAGAGAAAAGTGTCTCTTTATTGTATTCTAAAGAAAAGAAAATGGGAATTAAAGCATAATGGCGTAAACGACCAGGAGCAATAAAAGTTTATTTTATAACAGCTTAACAGGAATTGCAAAGATAATTTTGAAAATATTGTGCTTCAAAAGGATAAAGAATAGCTTTTAGAATTACAGAAGTGTGTTGACCTGGAAGCAAAGGCTGACGAAAGCCAAAGTAGAAAAATATTTCCATTTATGCTCTGAAGCTCTTTTTTCAAAAAGGTACCAAGAAACTCATCGCAATCTGCTGGGATTCCTTACATAGAAAACTTTTAACTGATTGGAATGTTTGTATAATTGTATTGAAATGACTTTTGTTGTAAAGTGCTTTGAGATGACATTTGTTGTGAATTGGCGTTATATAAATAAAAGTGAATTGAATTGAAAATTGAAACCTCCATATCAGCCTGACAGCTCTAAATAATTTCAATTCATTTTATGTTTTTTAATTGAGCTGCATTATTATAGCTTACAACACATATAATTAATTCTTGTAACATATCTCAAAATAATACCACAGGAGGAGTTAAGACTTTAACTGTTATCAAAACGATCGGCTCTGCTCTCATATTTGATAGTTACTCACTTTGCTTTTAGATGATTGGAGACAAAAGTCAGACTCTTGCTGCAATTGCATTAACCTGCAGAGTGAAAAGATGGGCCTTTTTAGAGAGTGGCCCATTGGCAAAGAACCCCCTTTTTACTGCAGGAAACCAATCTTGAATTATTATAAAGAAGACAGAAATAAAAAAATCTTACCTTTGTTAAGTGAATTGATAGGGCAAAGACTATTTCATAATAAGAGTTGCCAACTCTCACTCTTCTTCCCACTTTGCTCAGAAAAAAAATCTCACACCAAATTAGTAAAGTGTCTGCTCTAAAAATATTTTACCTGATTATCATTGTTTATACTAAAACCAGTGATGATTTTTACTCTTTGCCTTTTTAAAGCGCAGCTTGAAGTGCACCACTCTAAAGCATGAAAAAACTACATGTCACAGCTCTGGGTTGGTCTTATGTTTATACCTTTATTCTAGGTTATTCCATACTTTTTTATTTACGTGTTGCTTTATTCCTCTGATTTTGTTATTTTGCCTACTTTTTTCAGATGGGGGGCATTCCACAAGGCTCATTTAAGTATCCCCGCTTGAATTGGGGTAACAGTTCATTCCAGGCTTAATCCGTTCCATCAACTAAGCTCAGGTGAATATAATTCCCCGCTTATTCAAGAGAGGTTTAACAAACTAGGCTTACCGAATGTGCGTTAGTGCTACACTAAAGGCAGCCCCTGACAATTGATGCTAGATAAATGAGCATAGAAGGAAAGGAAAGACTCTAGTTATCTTCCTAGGCAGAGTAAGACTTATTAATGTAGCGTATGAGCATCACAGTTACAACATAACCAATAAAGCGAAGAACAGCTGCATATAAAAGCACGTCAGGCTGCATTGTGGTATAATGTAAATTAGGTTATGTTGCTTACGCACCGTTTAGAGTGTGACACAGGAGGGCTTCTAAATGTAACTTCTAAACTTCTAAATTCATGTTAAAAATCATATTACATCAAGATAATCTAGAGTCTGTTTTGAATGAATAAAACCAGAAAATAGTATAGGACAGAAAATAGCTGACAGGTTAAATGTGTTAGATTTAAGGTTGTAACAATATTTAACAACTAAGTAAGAGCAGTCTGGAGTCTTCAAAATGTAAAGTTACATTAATACAGTATTTTAATCTACCTGTGTATTTTGTTTTACTATAAAGCTATTTAACACGTTTAGACAGGACACCATGATGATTTTATGGCTCTGTCTTAGACAAAAAGTGATCTTTTTCATTATTAAAAATACTTGTGCTAGGAGCGACATGGGTGGAGAAAAAAAATTCTGATGGCAAGTAACATTAAATATAGTAATGTTGTTAAAAATGGTGAATTTAAAATCTAACTACTGTAGAACAAAAACTTTAAAAGATCAAATTTATATTCCATTGCATAATTTAAACACCAAAAAGAACTGCAGCTGCTGAAAACACTTTAATAACTTTATACTGGAGGGTGGGTGCAGGTGATGGAGAGAACAGCAACAGAATACCAGCCCCACAAACGTCACATGCCTTTACCAATGATTTGATAAAGCTAAAATAAGCCTCACATTTAGCCTGAAAAGGAGCAGGCTTGTCCAAGAGCATATGTTGCCATGGCGGGGCTACAGATTAGCCTCGTTCGTGGAACCAAATCTGGGCAAATTGAGCCAGGATGGTAAAAGTAAAACTGGCTTTTGGAATTGGCTCGCTTTGTGAATAATCCCCTGTTCTTTCCTTTTGTGCTTATGTCCGTGTTTCCTCTGGTTTATTTCTTCTTTCTTGTGACTCTGATGGCTATTCCATCCATCCATCCATCCATCTTCTTAACCGCTTATCCAATTCAGGGTCACGGGGCAGCTGGAGCCTATCCCAGCAATTATCAGGCGTTAGGCAGGGTACACTCTGAACAGGACGCCAGTCTGTTGCAGGGCCAACACAGAGAGACAGACAACCATTCACACTCACATTCATTCCTAGGGACAATTTAGAGTGATCAATTCACCTATCATGCATGTTTTTGGACTGTGGGAGGAAGCCGGAGTACCCGGAGAGAACCCACACATACACGGGGAGAACATGCAAACTCCATGCAGAAAGACCCTGGGCCGGGATACGAACCCACGACCTTCTTGCTGCAAGGCAACAGCGCTAACCACTGCGCCACCGTGCAGCCTATTGGCTATTCCATGAAGCAAGCTAATCTCAAAAGCCAGGTTTATTTGACAATCCTGGCTCAATTTCTCAGACTCGGTTCCATGAACGAGGCTAATCTGACGGCCTTCTCATTCACTATAGCAACACATTATCTTGGACAAGCCTGCTCTGTGGCATGTTAGCAGTGAGGCTTATTTTAGCCTGATGAATATGAATGGACGATTCAGGTGATGTCACACTGCGGAGATTGTATTCTGCTGCTGTTATCTCCATGACCACATCCATCTTCCAATACAAAATTATTCCAGTGGTTGGAGCAGCAGCAGTTTTGTTTTTGGTGGCTAAATTATGCAATGCAATGTAACTTTTAGGGCTGGATTATAATTCAAAAGCAATATATCGATCGAAAGACGTGTGGTGAGATAGAAAAAAAGGGCTCGATAAAAAAAAATTCATTAACACAGACACAGGAAGCTCTATCAGCCATCGCTTTCTCTTTTAAAACCACAAAAAGGAACAAATTATTTGAGCTGCAACATAATTTGTTGATGGTCCCAAAGCAAACCATCGGCGTAAAACTAACTTCACCTTGGTCAAATGTCACAGCAAGGAGGAAGTTTTCCCGGAAAAATGTTTCAGTAGCTCAGCTAAATGTTGCGTCCTGTTTTGAACCGATCCTCGACCCACTAAAACACTAAAAGTAGCAATAATAAATCAAATAAATTACTACGGTCTTAAACAGGACTCCACTACTATGGCTCGCTATGTATCACTGTTACAGAGAGACACAGGAAACTTGACCCAGTCGCGTTGAACTACAACTTATTTATCCCAAATTGTTGTTTTTAATTAAATGCTATTGTTTGTTTTATGTTTTGTTTTTGTTTATGCTTTTTCTTATTGATTCTATTTTTTAATTTTCACATTTATGTAATCATGCAAAGAACCTTGAATTGCCTTGTGTTAAAGGTGTGCTATACAAATAAAATTGCCTTGCCTTGCCTTCCCTTGCTAACAATGCCGCAGCTTTTAAAATGTCACCCCTGTTCTCCACCCAGTCCCCATAAGCAAAAAACACAACTAGGGGTGGATAGACCTGCCTGCTTCAACTCTCAATGATTGGACTGGGCTCAATATTATGGGCTCCGTCTACACTTTGGTATAGGCGAATAGCTGGTTATCTTTAGCAGCTAAACTGGATTTGAATAAGCTCTATTGACAAACTAATCCAAAGGTTTCAGCCATTAATATTATAAAGTGTCATAAAATGTTTAAAAGATTAAAAAGTGTCAAGATAAACCTTGAATTTAAATGACTGACAATTTAAGAAACATATATTATAATGATTAACAACAGTACTTACTCATGTTACTCAGGTCTCTCGATTTGTTTGCGTGTCTTACAAACTTAGTTATGATTTAAAAAAGTGTTTGAAAAATGACTTGATTAAATTTTTAGTTAAAATTAGTTCATTAAAGATGAACAAAATGACTTGGGATGCGCTCAAAATACCTTTTCTATATTTTGTGATAGTTATCGATATTGATCAATTTTAAAGAAGGCTTATTCGGTTAAACCAACGAAGCTATGGTGAATTCAATCCCCGCTGTTTCAAGCAAGGCTTAACATGTAAGACAGCAGGTGCTTTTCTTATTACTGAGAACCAGTGGCGGCTCCTGACCAATATCTCTGGAGGGGCAACTGTTCCGATGATGGCTAAGATGACCCCTTCAATGGATAAAATAATGATGAAGTTCAGATAGCTAACTTTATAGCATTGCATTGTTTGATTTGGTTTCCTTGTTCCTAGATGGCAACATCAGGTATGAATTGTACAAACAAACTGTACCGTATTTTGAATAGCTATATCAAGTTTGTAGCAATGGTCTCAAATACACTGAAACACTTTCATCGTGGCCATCAAGAGACACATTGTCATCAACTAGGTTGCACTCTAAGAGTAAAAGAATAAAAAAAAAACTGTTTTACAATTACAGACATTTTATTTCATACATCAAAACTGTAATTAATGTAATCTTTCCAGAACATATTCAGAATAAATGTGGCTGCCAATATACAAATCAATACAACTATTTACAATTCAACATTTGGAGAATAGAACATATAATATAAACACACCATTTAATAACACACTCATTTGAATTGAAATTTTGCTCGCCTCTCTTTTAAGCAGGCAAAGTGATCAATAACCCTCTCATTAAAATCAGGCATGCTCCTGACAAGCTCCCTCTCCATTGAAAGCATTGCCAATGCATTCAGACGTTCCTGTCCCATCGTATTTCTCAGGAACGTTTTGATTCTCTTTAAGGTGGAGAAACACCTCTCAGCTTCAGCTGTTGTCATTGGAGTGGTTATGAGGATGTTCAACAGCAGCACAGTCTCAGAGAAGGTCTCCTGAAGGTTGTAGCTCTGAAGGACCTGGTACAGAGCCAGTGCACCAAAGCAGCCCCTGAAGTCTGGATTCTCATAGATGAGAGAAAGTTCAGTCCTGAGCTTTTCCTTGTGTAACATGGGGTACGCCCTCACGGTGGTGTTCAGAGCCTCTTCAGGGAATGTTTGCTGATGCTGGTCAAACAACTCTCCCTCTAGCAGCACAGCACTCACAAGGTGGCTGGTGAACGAAAACCTGTCCCTGGCATGGCCCAGGATTGTGTCACAGATCTGTTAGAATTATAAAAACATTACCAGTAACACACAATTCGTTCTCAGTGAGAACAGAAGAAGGAAATGGAAAAAAAATAAACCCTGAAGAATTGGTAAGTTGCATTTCCCTGTTTCCTAAAATAATCATTCAACTTTCACTCAGTTTTTGTTAAAATGAGACTTGACTGTTTTTTTATATGTATAAATAACCAGAAATCACAATTAAATCTATTTTCGTGTCAGAGTATTTAGATTTTTTGGCCTACATGTACTTTTATCTTAGCATTTGTAGACCATATAGCAAAAAGCTATGACATTACTCATTTAAAACATCCACTACACCGGCTTCTCAGAAAACCACTGTTTATGGATCAAACTAATATTAAGATGACATAGCAAAGAAAACTTAAGATTATGAGACACCTATTAATTGCTTATGATACTTTTTTAATGCATGTGTGTATTGATTATCTGACACGTATATTAAACATCAGTGTGAAAAATCCTGGGTAGGTTTCTGTTTTACATGGCATATGGTGGTATTCTGGTTTAAATGTCTCTGCCAAACTTTCAGTAAAATGGTGACCTAATCTTCAAATCATACTAATCAGTCTGAAGCTGCAAGTGTATGAGTATGTACCAAACTGTTTTATATTGTGAAAATCTGGTACTATAGCCTCCACTGGTGGTTTGGAATACTGGGAACTGGATTTTCTCAAACCTTTGACTTTGTCCGATTTAAAAACTTTAGGCTAAGCTTCTTTTACAGGATAATGCACATGACTGAGCTTTATGCCTGCTGGTTGTATTTGTGTGTGTGTGTGTTTGCACTCTATTACCAGCAACCTAAAGTTCTACTCTAAAGTTTGTCTCTTCCAGTACCCACACTGCAATAAGCATGAACGAGTTTACGTATTTATTGAAAAACTTTTCAAACTGTTTTAATCAGTCAGCAAACAAAACACATCACACCTCCTCAGACAACCACAAACACTCATAATTTCTTCTGCCAATTGTCAGTAATCAGTAGTGTGAAGTGTAGTGTGAAACCAGAGCAGAGGCAACTCCTATTTTTAAACCAATTTTCACGCCCTTGGGTAGTGTAACCATTATAGAAAATAGTCAACTGGGTTTTATTGCCGTGCCTTGTGACTTGGTTCCTGTTGGGCAAATGGAAGCACTTTGTTAAATCATGTAAATACATATTATTTGTCTTCCACATTGACACTCTACAGAAGCACAATGCATCACTTTGAAAACAGTCTTTGAACTCTTTATCATTAATCATGCATAGTGCTTTAATAATGGTACTCAGGGCTTGCTGCTGGTACCAATACAGATACAATTTGAACCATCTGTTCAAAGTAAAATTAGTGTCTCATTCAATGAAATACACTCATACAAAACCCAGAGAGTGGTTTGTGATAATGCTTTAACTATGAGGGTCCATGTTATGCCTCAATGAAATTCTTCTTAACTATATTGGTACTTCAGTTTCAGCCCCAAACTTCAATGTATATTCTTTGGAATCTGGCATGCAATTATGATTAGGATAGTTTTCAGCAAGTTTACAAATCCATAACTGAAAAATATGGAATACATTTCCAGTAAGCCGGCTTTACTCTGACACCTTTAAATAAAATCCAGTGCAACCAAATTCCTGAAGAAATTAATCTGTAAATAGAATCCACTTGTGTTAGTGGTGTGCCGGTACACCTAGATGTATTGGAATGATTCGGTATGGAGTTGTCAGTCCATTACACACTTTCATACCGAGTTTCTACTCAGATGCCTGACTATGTTGCATATTAGCCTACAACATCCGAACCAAACACAACGCAGCACCGCTTCTCTTTATGGACAGCAGGAGCTCGAATATCCTCTTTTGTAATTAAAGTCTCCTGTTTGGGAACACTTTCACTTCCCGATGAAGTATGAGAATGGGGAAAAAATAAGATAAGACAGAAATAGCCAGTGTGCCGGTGGTACATCAATATGAGTTTAGCCATCCAGAGCTGTTTTGGCTCCAGCCACACACACCTAAAGAAAACTGTGAACGCTGTAAATCAGAAGGGAAACTCTGTCTGACACCCCTCTCAGGATCTGTTCCCCCTAGGCTAAATAGGTCAATTACAATGTTGATTTGTTGAAACAGCACAGAATGACTTCTTTATGGGTAACAAATTATGGAAATAATTTTCAAATTGAAAATCTTTAAAAAAAACTTTTTTTTATGTTTTTCTTAGAATATGTTGTTGGAGAATTTAATTCAAGTAAAGTTTAATTTGAAATGTAATTAAAGTTTTACTTGTTCATTCAACAGAAAAAACGTTTTGTCAGTATTTCACTCTACCAAAAATTAACTTAACCATGACATTAAACCAAGATGCACTAAAATGCTAAAATAATGACTATGCATGTAGACAACACTTTTAGAAACTTATTTATACAGTTTATCAGCAAATACGTTGATTTGGGGGTGAGATGCTGTTTAAAGCAGAAGAACAAAATCCAAACCCTTGAATGTCTAAAAACTATGTGCCTTTTATCAGAGAAATCCAGATGTTCTTGATAACTCTGGTAGAGCTGAGGAGATCCATAGCTCATATTGGACAATCTTTTATAAGGAAAGCTATTAGTTCCACATTCTATAAATCTCCCCACAATGTATGTGTGGCAAGATGAATGCTATTGTTGAAAATTCATTTTAAAGTTTGGCACAACCTATGATGCTATGGAGATGCTTTCTTCATCAGAATTAAGAGAGTTCAATTCAATGGAAAAACCTTCAACAGGAAGATGATTAGGAGGTATCTTGATCAGATACCAGAACCACCATAGCTCTCTCTTTTAAGGAGGAGAAATTGTGGGTCTACTTTGAGTTCCTCCTCCATAACGGGTGTCCTCTTGGAATCTATAGTCTAGCAAACCAAAAGAGAAAGCACACCTTAGCCGCTTTTATCTATAAGTTTGGACCTTTTAGGTTCAGCTGTCTTTGTAACCATGTAGACCAGAGCAACACTCGCATTACTGCCGAAAAGACCCTGTTTGTCTATCAATACTTTATCCCACCATTGATTGTGACTCATCCTTAGTAAATTGAGAGACAGCTTGATGTCCCCGTTGACAGATATTTGTGAGTAGCTGTCATCTAGCTGTCGGGGCTTCTGTAAATGTTGTGAGGATTTTAATGAGCTGTTTGTGACAAAAAGTCTGTCTTTTTTTCTTTTTTTTCATTATGTAAAAATTGTCTTTTGGTTTTGCAATTCACTTTCTTTGCAACAACACAATTCTGCTAAAGGCATGAATAGTGTGAAGTGATAAATGCCTCATTTTTTAAGGAATTCTCAATCTCCTCTATACATCTCAACGTTTATTCAGTGATAACCCATCAGGCAGTAAAAGAAAATATATATTACAGCAAGATTGAAGTACACCCACATTTCTCAGCTGCAATGGTTCAATAAACACAGAAGATTAACAACAATTTGTTTACTCCTTCCTTCAGGTGTTCGGGTTGCATATGTTCCCATTAAAAACTAGTCTGGTTGATAAATTGACCAGCCTTCATGTATAGATGGAGAAAAATAATGAAGAGCTAAAACCCAGCCCATCAGCCTCCATGACTCATCTCGGGTTGGTGCTTTTTATGAGAACTCCCATTCCTCTTCAGCTAAGATTTCCCCATTCCTGCATCTTATATTGAGAAATTCAGAAATGTTTAGAGCTCTCCAGGCAGGTGATTAATGTCATTTTTCTTCCTCTGTGTAGCACTGCTGTGACAGCAAGTTATATGTTGATTGTTATACATAACTTAGAGCCACTAAAGCTGCTTCTCTTGCAGGTCCATGTAGGACTTTCAGAAATACTTTGATAATCTCATGGAACTAATGCAATCAGTCAAACAGTCAACCTCTCTCTCACTCATGGTCCCCAGCCTTATCATGGTTTAAAACCGAAGAGATAATCTTCATGTGGTGCTGAGATGCTGAATAGTGGTTGGTCACTTAAGATAGAAAAGGCAGCATTCACACCGCTGTGTAATCATTTTGTGCAAGTGGGCTGGCCTGTCAAAAGATGATATACTCCAAGTATGATGTGAATGACTGCTGGCAAGAATTAAGTAACGAAGAAAGACAAAGACGTACTACTGAGACATTGTGGAAGGAAAGAGAGTGACAGATGGGGGAGAAAAGTCAGTAGATAGATCAGTGAGAACGTTTGCCAAATTCTGGATTAGTGTCTTCAGCAGCCTCCTGTTTGCTTTGAGCAAACATGAATATTTTTAGCTCTTCACGCATGTCCATAAATACCTCAGGAGTTTGTTTGCAGGACCGATGCATCATCCCTAGAGAGACAAGAGGCATAAACCTCCATCACCCCTGACTGAACAAATTTGTTGATTCTGATGAATGGACAGAATGACCAGGGCTCCTTCTGCTGTTAATTCCCATGGTGTTAATAAAAACTGATGCCAGGGAGGAGAGCATTTACAGGAAGGCTGGGATGAGATGGTTTAGCAGGGCGACTGATTTCATTTAGTCATCAAAGTTGCAGCTGAATATTTCACCCTACTTGACACCTGCTATGCTCATAAACACTTTCAACAAAATTAAGATGACAGCTTATGGGCAAATAAGATCACAATAACTCAATGAGGATCCATACAAGTGTATTGGGAGAATTTGAAGCATCGCCTGTGATATCAGCAACGACAGACTGCAGACTGTGCAGCCATCTGTTTTCAGCGCATCTCTGCTGCTGTTTGACAGAACGTTTGCTTTGTGCCAATGTATTCTGCTGAACCCTGCAACCTTTGGCTTGACACGTCCTATCATGTGAAATCAAGGGAGGGAGGAAACTGTACAAAACAGTGTCCTAAAAAAAATATTTATGCCCCTTAAAATTCTTCACATTTTGCCATGTTGTAACTAAAACACTTGGTTTGGGCCTGCATGATTTATCAAGATTACTGATAATGACCGCAAAATTGTGTGCAGCGCTCAAAAATTGTGTTTTCCTTAATTTGGGGGTGATTTACTAAGATTGCGTGAACAATTCTTAACAGGCGCGAGATTTAGTATTCAAATGAGCAGTTGGCTACGCTACGGCTTGAGAGAGGAGAAATATGCACATGGATTCAAGGTGCACCTTTGGCAAAAACAAAAAAGGGGAAAAAAGGGGGGAGAGACGACATATGTATCAATTCTATGGCTGTTACAGGATTCATTACTATTAGGCTAGAATGTTGTGGATTATGTTTTTTTTCTTGTCAGTAATAACTGTAATGCATGTGGCGTGCATGCACGATTGGTGTGAATGCGCATGATTACTACATTTTATTAATTGGACCCCAGGAAGATTAACCACTGCAGGGGAAACTAATGAGGGTCATAACTTGCTCTGCGCTCAATGCATCTTCAGCAGGTGAAGACTCGCTGAGAGTGCAGTGAGTTATGTTGCCTCTTTGGGGGAAAAAACGGTAAATATTTAGTTCTGGGCCATAAGAGTGTTAATTACTCTTAGGTTATTTTGTGTGTAAAAGAAATTTTTTGTTTGTTAATAATAAACTTATGTACACTCTGGTAGTGCAAAATTAAGACAGGCTTTTCAGAAGTGCTAAAAATAGATGCTAAAATAGCCGGCGAAAACATTTTTATGTTTAGTAAGTCACACTGTGCCTGGAACGCCTACTTCTTTGCCTTTTCTCCTCTCAATATTTGTCATTTTCTTACAGAAATGCCCATATTGCATATTCAGATTAGGGAAACTCCGGGTTTAACAGGCGCAATGCCCTCTGCGTCATGTAAATAAATCAGATACAGTGTGTTTTTTGCGACGCTGTGCTGTTTGTGCTGATTTTAAAAAGCACAAACCGTTGATAAATAAGGCCCTTTGTGTTTACTGTGATTTCTTACAGCTGCAAGTCTTTAGGGGTGTGTCTCTACAAGCCTTACACAGCCATAGACTGAAATCTTTGTGCATGCTTCTGTGGAAAGTAGTTTAGGTTCAAAAAGAAAGTATGGAAAGAATGTGTGAACATAAGCTTCATCTCTTGCCACAAAATGTCACTTTTATTTGAATATTGATTTTGATCTTATTAATCTCTGATCTGAACCATTTTATTCTTGCTCTAGGTGTATGTTTAGGGAGATGTCCTACTGGAAGCTTCAACCTCAACCCCAGTCTCGAGTCTTTCGCAACGTAAAACATTTTAGTCTTCCCTCTTTTATCTTCACAGGTTTCCTCTACTTGTTGAAGAAAAGTAGACCCAAAGCATAATGCTGCCATCACCATGATTAAACATTGGAACTGTATTTTAGAATGATGTGCAGTGTTACTTTATTGTCACACTTGGTACTTTTGATAAAGCCCAAAAGGTTCTTTTTCCACATGTTTTCTGTGTCTCCTACATGGGAAAACTGTTTTGAATAGTGGCTTTCTTCTTTCCATAAAAAAAACACCAGATTTGTGAAGTGCACAGCTAACAGATTGATTATCCTTTAGGTATTCGTCCTTCGTTCTAGGCTTTCTATCTTTAATGCTCCTTCAGAATGACCCCCCTTGGCTGCTCACCTAACACGGCCTGCTAGTTCAGGTGATTTTTTTTTCTTCCTTTTTTGGTTAATGGACATAACTTTGCTCCTTGTTATATCTGAACTTTGGGAAATTGTGATTTATAGCCCAACCCTGTTTTAAACTACAACATAAATGTATCCCTAACCTGTCTGTTGCAATGCTTGTCTTCATGTTTTTCTCCCGTTTCTTCACTAACGTTACCTGAGCCTCAGAACCCTTTACAGAATAGCTGGATTTATTCTTAGATTAAGTAACACACAGGTGAACTCTTTTTACCAAAATTATTTACTATTAAGTTGACAATGGATTAAATAAAATGCATTGTCTTTTGCAGGTGTAAGATGACAAAGTGTGATTTTTTATTTATTTTTATAAATATGTTTACAAAGCATGATGGTGCTATTACTATTACTCCCTACAATACAAAGTATATTCCATAAGATCAAAGGTTTGATCAGAGTTAAGCACCAAATGTTCAGCTGAAGTTAATTTATTCACACCTCACTGGTTGACTGCTTAAAGGTATCCTGACTGCGTGCAACAGCCAGGACCCCAAACTGTGCAGAACTGAAGTGTCACAGTAATAATCAAATAATGTTTTTCACACTGTGGTCATGGGAGACCAGGATAATTACCAGTAAAGCAGGGGGTGATTAAAGGACTCCAGTCTGTGAGGAAGTGATAAAAATTGTGTTGTGAAACGGGGAATGCACTGCAGTGAGAGGTAAAACCAGATATGGGGGTTGGGCACTACAACAGCTGCTTACATCACTATAGCGATGACCCCATTCAGGTGAATCCTCTTTCCTGCCTATAAACCTGGAAAACAAAGACAACATAAACACTATTGCATGAACAGAAAATGAAAAAAATTGAAAATACACAAATTGACTTTACATTTTAAGAGCTATACTATTGGTGACAAGAAGTTTTAAAAGATAGTGCCTTTGATATTAAAGGGAAAACAAGGATTCCTTGTAGAGGGGATTTTTCTATCCCATGGTATAAACGATGTGCTTAAAACAATCAGCTGCATTTCTTTTAAAAATAATTGTCACAAACCTTTACCTTTCTGTTAGTGCCATCTTGTGGGAAAAAGCCATAGTTCACCCTTTCTCTTTCAGACAGACAATGCAAAAATATATATTTATTTGTACTAGACATTCAGTTCAAACTAAATACTTGATTTTATTGTTTCTGTGTAAAATGCAAGTTTCAAAATAGTAACTTAAACAATACAGAAGTTAACCATAATAAAACGTCTCCCACATTTTTTAACCTTTTATCTCATCAATTATAGTTATCATTTTAATGTACTGAGATTATGTTTTCTCAATTGTAAAAACAAGAACCTTCCACTTGCTTTCATTTGAAACTTTGAAATTGAAAAGGTGGTAAATTAGAAAGAATAATTACTCGCAGGTAAGAGGGTTATTGCTATACTTCCAAATGGCTCAGATAGCTTTAGAACAACAAAGCTTGTGTACAGAAAAATAAGTCTCGCATTAACATAAGCTGTAGGTCTGTGTCTCATGCATTGTTGGTTAGAATATATCAAAAATGTAGGTCTTCATGCGGTGCAATTACTCACATTGGGTAAAGCAGCAGTTACCTTTTTTTTTTCTTAAGGACCCCATTGCCTGTGTCAAAGATAAGCCTGGATCCCCCAACCCCAACTTTACCTACATAAACACATTAAAAGGGATAAATTACAAAGTTTGATTTGCAAAAATTAAACAGCAATTAAAGTATCTTGTTTTGCACCGTAAGCTATATAGACAACTTTTTGTTGTCCTTCAGATTTTTATAAATGTACTATTTACAAATATAATTTTGCTATCGTTGGTAAATACAAAATTATGGGGACCGCCTGTGATCTCAATCAGAATCAGAATCAGAATCAGCTTTAATGGCCAAGTATGACACATACAAGGAATTTGACTCCGGCAACTTTTCTCTCCAGTACAGAACTTAAATAATTGAAATTAAAACGGAAATAAAAATAAATACAAATAAATAATAAAGGATAATATATACACCAAACCAGGGTTTTTGTACAGTGAGTATATACAGCAGTGCAGAGTTTTAGTTTATTGTTCATGTGAATGGACTCAGACTCTGTGACTATTCAGAGTTCATCAGAGCGACAGCCTGGGGGAAGAAACTGCACTGGGGGTCCTTGACCCCATGTTGGGAATCATTTGGGTAGAGTATCCACATGTTTTACTCAAATAGCTAAGTATAGCGACACATCATTGTAATATTACTCAAGTAAAAATAAAGAGTATGATGTAGTAAACTACTCTTAAAAGTACATAAAAAGTTACCCAACATGTAACTGAGTAAATGTAACTAATTAGCTTACTACCCATCTATGACAAAGTTGTAATAATAAACACTGCAAAAACAGAAGGGGACTGAGCTCAATAATCAGTTCTGCAAGTCCTGATTCACCAATTCTTTGTTTAATAAAAAAATGTTTATAGCGAAAATATGTATTGATACCGTTAAAATTACTTTTTATTTTATCACAGATATGTAACTCCCCAAGTTGGAGTTTCAATTCAAGGTCTAAGACTAGCTCTATATTTATGTCTACTTAGAAGACGCCCTTAAAGTACCGGTGTTTAACCTCTAGATGGCAGTAGGATTCCCGACAAACTGCAAAGCTGCTACCAGGACCAAAGCAAAGAAGGTTAAAAACGGAAAAGGCGTTGAAAATTCAATTGAAAACAGAAATGGCGGGGTATGCACTGTAACTGTGAGAAAAACACACCATGGTGTTAAGGATTACTTTGCGATAACTGATTAAAAACAGGAATAGTCCTGCGACCGGTTACAGTGTTAATTTGTGGTAAAGCTGTTTATAGTCCATGTTTTTAACAAGAACACCAGTAAAGTTGTTCACTCGTTTATTATTTTTGCATTGAATATCCACTTATGCATACAGTACCATGCAGACTGTAACCGGTGGGTATCTCTGCTCTCGTACCTTTGACATGACGTTTGATATTGGCTGCTAAAAAAATGAAAATCCATTAATTGAAAGCTCCCGCACACCTGGGTGATTTACAGCGAAGTAACGAACCATGTCCGCGAATGGAAAAGTTATACCGCATACCCCGCTGGCTGTGGACTTTTGGCATGTTCGGAAATGTCCCGGCAGTCGGCTGTTTTTCCTGACCCACATGCACAGTGACCACACGGTGGGTCTGACCTCCACCTGGAGCAACCGGCCCATCTACTGCTCGCCCGTCACTGCCGCCCTGCTAAGACTCAAGCTGCAGGTGAGGAGAAACGCACCGGGGAGGACATCGTAGGGCTTTTGGAAAACAAAGTTACCTTTTACTTAGATAATTAACGCATCCAGCATCTATTAACACTGTCTCCTAATGCACAGATTTGACTCAGGGTATTCTCTACTCCAGTGACGTTTATAGCAAGGCAGTCACAGCGGTAAAGAATTATAATGATCATGCTTGACTTCCATATACATATTTTGTTTTTATAAAGTTCAGAAAAAATATCTGCAGTATAGTCAAACAAGATTAGAATCAACTATTTGGATTGTGTTCATTATATTTTCTATATCTGCGTCAGGGCTGTTCTGCTTAAGGTTTTAAAAAAAGTTATGTTTTTAAAAACTGTAAAATCTTCCATCATGCCATTATGTATTAAAGATTCCAGACACCACAGTTTTCTCTGTGTTGTGTAGCGTAATTGAGCATTACCCCCACCACCATACCTGCTGGCTGTGCACTGCCTATCAGCTAGCTGAAAGAGGGATGCTGAACTGCTCCCTGTTTTACAAGACAGACAAAATCCACTGGTTGGTTATATTTCTATATTTTTTTTAATACCGATATGCATTGTCTGGAAACTGAGAGCACCACTCATATAAAGCTGCCAAATATGCTGGATATTAAATATCCCATCAGAATCAATGCAGTATCTTTCTCTGCTTATTAGAATGCTATAATCTTTAAATAAAAAAACACATGCTTCAATTCAAATTTCAGTGTTTCCAGTCTCGGTATTATTAGTAGATGTTCACAATACACAATTGTCAAGGACTGCTTGTGATATTTGGTTGATGACATTCTGCATGCCAATAATTTATTCCAATATATTTTCACTACATGACTGCACAGAAGGGCCTACGCAAGTGAGCACAAACTAACAGTAGAAATGTGAGTTCCTTAGTAGAAGACAGTATATCTTAGATTTGCTTTGTTTCTGTCTTATTTTTCCACATCATTTCATTGACTTTTATTTTACCACATTTCTTTTTCTGATTATTTTTTTTTCTGCTTTCACTGTACTAATATTACTCCTCTTTTTATTGACCACTTCTGTTCCTGAGCAGGTGAAAGAACAATGGATCCATCCTCTGGAGCTCTGTGAGCCATACCTGCTCCCACTGGACGACATCGGCAAGGAGAAGCTCACTGTGACACTGATAGATGCCAACCACTGTCCAGGAGCAGTTATGTTCCTCTTTGAGGCCTACTTTGGTGTAATTCTGTACACTGGTTAGTCTCCTTTTATAGAGTAATTTGAGGTCTTTCTTAGATGGTCTTTTTTTATTTTCCGTCTGAGATTGCTGTTATTCTAGATTTACATGTCAAATGTTTGAAAACTGTTTTAGGTGATTTCAGATACACTCCTTCAATGCTGCGTGAGCCATGTTTACGGACCAACACAACTATAGACGTTTTGTATTTGGACAACACTAACTGTGACCCCAACCGCACCCTGCCATCCCGACAGAAAGCCACTCAACAAATCAAAGAGATTATCCGCAGAAACCCAGACCACAATGTTGTTATAGGTGAGCTTAACCAGAAAATGTCAGCCCAAAAAATAAGCTTTCACTTTTAGCCCTTTAAAAAGTCCTACGTAAACCTATACCATCCATTCAGTGTCCTAATTTACCTATACCTCTAGTAAAATGTTTTGATTTGTGTTTTCATTGGTTCTTCATTTGACCTTGTATAACATTTAAAATTATTGGCAGCATTCAATTTTAACATGTAATTCAGGGTGAGGCATTTAGAGACTTTACTGGTCTAACAAAACACTATCTACCTTTGGCAGTCTTATCTAAAAAGAGTTCTGAGCCTGACATTCAGCCTTAAGCTGGTGTTTTGCTTATTTTATTTTAATTTTTAATAATTTTTTTGAGTGAGATAAAATCTGATTCCTGTCATCCAATCAGCTGTTTTGTCATGAAAGTAGTCTATATTTAACTACGTTTGCCTTGAAATCAGGGATGTTTGTGGTTGATGTAAACCCATCAAGATTAGTTGTTCTAAAGCCTGATTTATGAGTTTGAATATGTTCAAATTGCATTAATTTTTATGTTAGTGCTATAATAATCCTATGTTTTTACCAATACAAATACATTTGCGTTCCTTAAATTTTTAAAAACTATTTTGTTGGTCAGTGGGGCTATCATATAATTTAGGGATGTGTATTGGCATCTGGGGATGCGATATGAATCACGATACAAAGTGGAGGATACAATATATTGCAATATATCACGATACTATGAGTAAGACTATATTATTTTTACAACTGAATTCAACTTTAGAAAATCTGTCACAAAACTCTCGACACGCCAACCTGTTTTATCAGATCCAATTGATACACTGGAACAAAGAAGGTGAAAACAACAAACAACTACCAGACATGCTTTTAATTTTATGAAAAAAATTACTGTTGTTAATGGTTCAATTAAAATTCTTAGAAAAATAAAATTCTATACTTTTCTTTTGAATTTCGATTCAATATCGTGATATGCAATATCACGATATATTGGTATATCAGTATTTTCTTACATGCCTAATATAATTCATAATAAAAGGTTCTTAAAAAAAAAGTTACTGACACTTTCAGAAACCATGATAAATAACCAAAAATATGATTTTCTTTTAGAGAGTGAATCCAATCAGATCAGTTTAGTCAAAATCCCTGACTTGTTTGTTTCACTGTCTCACAGGGCTGTATGCTTTGGGTAAGGAGACGCTGCTGGTGGAGCTGGCTATGGAGTTTAAAACCTGGATTGAAGTGAGTTTTGAGAAGATGGAGACACTCAAAATTTTGGAGCTTCCTGACGTCTTTACCACTGAGCCAGGGGCCGGCCGTATCTGCGCCGTGGAGCAGTCCAGGATTTGCTCTGCAGCATTGCATGACTGGAACAAAGAGCAACCCACATTGGCCATCTTACCCACCAGCAGACCTCTCATCTCCTTCCACCCTAATGTCTATGTTGTGCCTTATTCAGACCACTCCTCCTACCAGGAACTAGAGGATTTTGTCTCTGCACTCAGACCTTCGTCTCTTGTACCCATTGTTGGAAACTGTCTACCTGGAGGTCTGTCTGCCCTATTGCCGCCCAAGAAACGCCGCGAAATCCATGTACCAGAGTCAGTCCGACTGTACATGCTGAGACAGCCTGAAAGGCAGCTCAGCTCCTCAGCAAACAGCGGCCTTTCTCGCAGAAACTTAAGACCCCTTTCTCCCAAAGGAGTGATATTTGATACTCCTGTGAAAGAATCGAAGAATTTATATAAAGAAGACTGTGAAGCAGAGAGCATTGAGCAGGATGGATGTGACGAAGATATGGATACAGAAATCAGTGAAAAGGATTCTGACTGTATTCTTGTTGACCAGAGCATAAAACTCACCTCTAACAAAGACAAAGGAGGGGACAATGGTCAAATAGTTTCTGAAGAGCTGATGATGATGCAATCAGTGCAGCATGGTCTATTCACCGAAAGCAACTGTGGTCCATCCGGGACTCTGACAAACTCTGCCACCCGTGGAAAGACTATTGGGGCAAGGCAGCAGTTTGAAATTGGTAGTAGAGTAAGTACTCACTGGCATGAAGGGTGTGGAGATGTTCAGATCAGCCAAACACATGCAGATCAGGATGCCACAAGTGAGCCTAGTTGGGGGGATTGCAGCAATGCTTCAGTTTTATTTAAAAACCTTTCTGATAAGGCTTTCCTCGTTTCATCCAGCAGCTCAACTGAGTTATTGCGGGAGAATATAGAGAAGCATGAAAACAGCCTTTTAAAGTTTCTCCCCTTCTCAGAGGAGGACTTCATGCCTAGGGGCCTCCTTTCACATGGCTTTGTGCGAAAGTTCACCCTCTCACCTGTAAATGATTCAGAGGAAGAGGAGATCTGATTCATTCTTCATGCTTTTGGATTGTTTTGGGGGCCTTTTCTGTTCACTGTAGCGCTACTCTGTTTAGTTTTTTTTTAATTTTGTTTTTCCCTTGTCGTCACTGGCAGTTTTTGATGCTTGCCAGATGGGTACTACCATGACCAAATACTTATTTTTCAGACGCGCCATGAACAAGATTTCATATCTTTTATCCATGTACAATCAACAAGGACTTGGCACTACTGTGGAGCAGATGCTGCTGAAAGTAGAGACGATCTGACAAGGTTCCCACCCAGAATCTCAGATAATTTTCTGCGTTTTCATCAGTCAGCAGAAGAAGAAGCTTTCCCCCCTTGCTCAGACACGTTTAACGTTCTGTTATAGCTCTTGCTTTGGAAGACATAGCCAAAAAATATTTATGTGGGATTTACAACTGTTTTGTATATTGTGATGAGAAATTAAGCAACTTTTGAAAATGTTAAGACTATGAACACAGTTGTTGCTGTTGTATCACGGCAGAGAAATAGTAACCATTTAGGCCATAGTAATTTATACATACTTTTTAGATTTTAATTTTACCCAAAAAAGAGTTTTTGCCATATGTCTAACTTTTTAATGTGATATTTGTACTCGTTCACTGTCTTGAGTGGAAGCATTTTTTAGTTCAGCATGGAAGTTTAACACTTTGTGCCGGTGGGGTCTTAACTTAATGTGAGTAGAATAAAGATAAATAAGTGGTGCTTCTGTGTTTATTTCTAATTTATTGGGGGGGTGGGGGGGATTCCACAATTGCTGTAACTGCTATAGAAATGATGATTGCTTCCTGTAATTAACATTACTCTAGTGTTTTTGGAAAATACTAACAGTGCTAGATGGAGCTTATAATTATGTGTTCAGACATGTGCATGTGAGTTACATCAGTGTTATTGTTTCTAAAAAGTCTTTTTGAAATTTGTTTTTCTATACTATAATCACCTACTCAAAAGTTAGACATACAAGAGTATGTGAACATGTTTTCACAAGGTGTAATTATATGTAAATAATGTTGGAGGATAGTTATTGATTAGTCACTGTGATTACATTTTTTTTCTTCCTGTTAAAATTTGCACAAATACAAACACTGAATAAATACTGTTTTTTTAACATGCTTACTCTCTCTCTCTCGCTCTCTTTATATATATATATAAGGTGAAACTAATTTGATAGACTTATTGCATGCTAAGTTAGATATTTTAAGCCTTTATTATAATGTTAAAGATTATGAAATCCCCAAATTCTAAATCTAGAAAAATTAGAGAAAAATTGGGAAAAGGTTGAATATTTTAGGCTTAGTGTCACACTCTAGACAGCTAATTAATCTAAAACACCTGCAAAGGGTTTGATGTGCCTTTAAATGGTCTCAGTCTGGTTGAGTAGGAATCACAATCATGGGCGAGGCTGCTGACCTGACAGCAGTGTTGAAAACCATTAACTTCCATTAGGGGGGGAAAACCTAGAAAGATAGTTACAAAAGAAGTTGGATGTTGCCAAAGTGAAAAGTTGAAGGGAAAAGCGTGGAAGAAAAAGGAGCACAAGCAGTTGGGATAACCGCAGCCTGGAGACCTTCAGAAGGATTTGACTCAGCAGCGCCACAGGCTGATAGATTGCCATGCCGCAATGAGGTAAAAGGGCCAAAATTACGAATGTGGCCTGGCTGGAAAAGTCTTTGCCTGATGGCGTTACCAGATATAAAAAGCAAGAACATAATGCTTAGAGCATGAGAACATTGATAGCCTTGTTAGGAATAATGATAGGCTAATCAGTGAGCGACACTAACTTCAGACTTATATAAACGAAACTATCAATCCAGCTTTTTCAGAACTGAAGAAGCGTCTTGAATGAGAGACGAAACCTTTTCAAAACAAGAAGAAAAGTCAACACGCCTCCATTTAAACTCTCAGTATTGTTGTGATAATATATAGATAATAATAGAGCTATGGTTGAAATTGAGTATTTGATGGTCTTTTTTGTAGAAAGCTTAATCTATAAAAGCTGGCCTTTAATCAAGAATAATGTAAAAGTGCCAAACCTTCTGGTGTTTATCCAAATATCGTCTGCTGTAATTAGTTCAAACAGGTCATGGTATGGCATTTAACAGTAACAAAAACAGTTGATCTTATGTTGTGTTCACAATCCTCTTGTAAGTCTGCATTTGCATTTTGTTTATCACCTGCGCCCAGGAAAATACATACATACATACATTGTATAGCCTATCAGGTATCATTCTTTAATCAATGTAGCGGAAGAATTATAGCCTCTATTTTTATTAATGAAACTACAATTTAAACTGTGGTTTAGCTTTCAGACTATATTTCAGGATTTATTTTAAGGAACATGGAAAACAAATCTGTACAGCTTGCTACGACATCTTGTATTTGCCTGTAGAAGCACGGCAGCATATTTCAATAAACTAAAGATTATGGTTAGTTATAGGAAATCACATCTACAGCAAATCATGATTTTACATATAATACAAATATCTTGTTCGTAAATGTTAATTCAGTTTTTGATTAATTGTACATGAGGGTGCTCAGATTACTTTTGTTGGTAATTTGCAGTAATGTTATTCTCCCCAAGATGGCAGTAGTTTGTTAAAGAATTTAGGCTGTACAACTATTGCCTCATTTTGAATTGAGGATTTTGTTGTTTTTACTAATGAAACTAAAACTCAGATCTTTAAAGTTACCCTTTTTAATGTACCATCTCATAAAAATGTAACCCTACAATGACCTTATTATGATAGTGATGTTGTTAAAACAGAGCTGTTTGAGTAAGCATGTGAACCCTATTGTGGCATTCTGCAGGTTACCTGTTACACTTGGAGACTACCGGCTGTCTTTTCTAGCCAGGACACATTGGTAGTTATGAAGTCAGCATAATTTCTTTGACCTCTGCAGTGACACATTTGTTCACAGTTCTTAGACAAGAAGCTGCAGCAGAAAGATGGAGGAAATGCTCAACAAGAAACTTCAACAAACACACTGGGATAGATATGCACTAATTTCCCTCCAAAACAGCACAATGACTGATGCTCTGAACAAGCAGCGCAACAAATCCAGCTGCATAAATATCCTCAGCTGGCTTTGGTTCTAACACTTTCCTTTAGGGTGAGCTCTAAGAGGATGTCCGTGGTCACCATTTTCTGAGGCATCATGTGGCGGCATGATCATAAAGCCACCGTCAGTAGGTGGTGGTGGGGCTGATATGAGCTGCCTACAGGAGTGTCCTTAGTTTACTTCTGTGCTCATAAAGGATGAATGACCAGTTAATGCATGATATTTCCCGGGGTAGTAGAGCTGGATGGATGGATGGATACAAATATAAAACCACTAAATGCTGGATACATATAAGCAATATCACTTTTTTTTCATTTAAAACCACAAACCTGATATGTGATAGAGGAACAAAACATGATAGCACAGCTGTAAATTAAAACGGTATTAAATATTAAAAGTTAAAATCTGAAAGTTTGACCCGAATATCCTACACACACATATATATATTAGGGATGTCCGATATTATCGGCCTAAAGTCATTATCGGCCGATATCGGCATTAAAATGTAATTTCTGAAATTATCGGTATCGGTTTTTATTTTTTTAATAAACTGAGTTTTTCACACCATACACATAATATATAACAAACTCTTCAGCTACTTCTTTTCTCTCTCAGAATGTAAAAATATGACCGATTTGAGGTTTAGTTTTTGAGATATTTGTTTGAGACAACTTTCAATATGTACTAAAAGTAGGTAAGATATTGGCCCTGCTTAAATGTTTGCTGGATTTGTATTTTTTATTCTTGTTTCAGTTGTTTTCACTTTACCTCAGTGCCATAAAGGTATAATGTTGTTTGCATTTTCTAAAATTAGAAATTTGTCCTGAGTGGTGGGCCTTTGTCAGTATTCTCTGTGTGAGAAAATGTTCCAGCTACTTTTGAAGACAAAATAAAAATGGCACATTTAGTAGTTATTACATTTTCTACATTTTTAAAACTCAAGTCCGCATGATACAAGATATTTCATTGTAGTTACCTAAAAGGGTTTAGTAGTTTTTGTTTTTTTATGAGGGAGGGTCCCCACATATCGGTATCGGTTTATGTCGGTATCAGAAATTATGGTAAACAAAGCCAATATCGAACATCCCTAATATATATATATATATATATATATATATGTAAAGAAACACCACCAGAAGAGCTGTAAATCAAGAGTTATGGGTCAAGAGGTGTTTGAGGCTATAATGCAGGAAAAACAGTCAATACATTCGATTCATATTCATCATGACATTGTCCTCCTCTTTTGTGAAATCACTGTAAACGTACAATTTTACTCTTTTTTTATTTTCACTTTTTTATATGTTTATAAATAAATATCTTATTTTACAGCAAGGCAGAACTAAATGCAAACTCTGTGTTTGTAGGGAAAAACTTGGAAAATAAATGGTATATTGCATGTACTTGTATAGTGCTTTATCGACCCCAAAGTGCTTCATACGACATTCATTCTTCTGATTCTTAACACCGTCCACACACATATTCACATGATTATGGTGCTAAACTACATTTGCCATGTAATCAGTGCCACCGGCCCTCTGACCACCACCAGCAGACAAGACGAGCAAAGTGTCCGAGGACACAACGAGTGAGATGGATAGAGCAGGGGTTCGAATAAACAACTAACCAGTCCTTCCACCTGAGCCACTGTAGCCCCATGATAGAATAAAGATGAGTTCTGATTTTGAACACTAAATGATGATGCACTGTGGAGTTTTACTTGCATCAAACAATTTGTTTTAGAGATACAACTTATCCTCAATAAATTAATTGAATTACAGTTATATAAAGAAGCTAAATTTTTATAATAATTTCATCTATGATTAAATAACAGTCCTTGCAAACAAAAGACACTATTCACACTGAGACCAACATACACATGGTGTGCATGGGCGTGCTGTGCACATGGTGGTGGATTAGGTTTATTTGTATGTTGTGGTGGAAGGTTTACTATGTCTGGCCATCTAAATCAAACTAGTGAGCATCCTTGATAGGTCACCAGTAGAATTCACATCATGATTTGGGAAACTGGTGAAATGATTAGGACATGTAGTAGCCCTAAACTACCACAATGTAATGTTTCAAACTCTCAACCTAAGTGTAACCCAGAACACACTAACAAAATTTAAATCATATTCACCTGTCAATTAAATGTAACATTCTTAATTACATCTCTTTCATTCTATGGGGGAATGGCACAAAAATATGGCCGCCTTTCAAATTACTGACAATATCTTCTATTACCATTATATACTGGTATTTCTGTTCCTCAAACTGTCATCCTTGTGAAAGTTTCTTTGAAATGTTGATATGCTTAGTTGGCTTTAGTTGGTCTGAAAAGTGTTATCTGTGATTCATCGGCAGGTCCATTTGGAAAGTGTCTGATTCTCAGTCAGTCATAAAAAAAAATTTGTTAGTGTGTTAGTGTCTACTCTTTTCAAAAATATTCTAAGAATGGGAAAATAGTCACAGTGGTGAAGAAATGTCATATTGCATTGAGATATAATGTAAATAAAATTTAAATTGTTTTGTTTTTATCATTGTAAGGATACATGAAGGGGTCGCCACTGGGTCTTTGGAAACAACATTTTAGGCTTTAAACATCTTACTGAGTAATGTTTAGTCCATCCTCCAAAAATTGGAAGAGTATGGCATAACTCCAAAAGTGTCAAGATGTAGTCATCCACCAAAAATGTCACACAGAGTAAGGTAAAGATTTATCAGAGCGGCCAAAGCCCCTGGTAATTCTAAAAGGGACTGCATGGATCCACAGCCCACGTAGACTATTTGTTCTCACCACAACTATCAGTCATGTGCTGTTTAAGCTAGGACCAAACAAAAACAATGTAAAAGTTTTAGAGAACACAAACTCTGGTCATATGAGACCAAAACTTTTCTTTGTTGGACTGAATGTAAATTCAACTACACATCATTTTGAATACAACATTCCCATAGTGAAACTTGATGCTGGCAGCATCATGCAGTAGGGATGCTTCTTTAGCATGAACAGAAAAGCTGGTCAGAAAAGATGGGGGAATGACTAAGACTAGATGTTAGACTGTAATGGAACAAAACTCCTTAAAGGCTAAAACTTGTGCATGGCAAAATATTTAAAAAAACCGAATCCTATGAATTTGTTTACATTCACAGTAAATGCCTTTTCACAGCTCACTCCACCTCCTACAGTGTCTTGAGTTGGAGGAAAAGAGTCACAAATATTGTAGAAATACAAACTATGCAATTGCATGTCTTCTGGTGGAGGATTAGGCTGTAATCTGTTGAGGGACTCAAAGAAATCAGGTTTGAAGTAAAAAGGAGCATATGGATTTATTATTCTGTGTGTGCTGATAATGGTGGCTCAGATTACAGCCATTTGTAACCCTTTTTGGCAGCAAGAAGGTCTGTTTCCTGATCTCTTGTGATTGGTTCAAATGAATCTGGGATGAGACTGGACTTGAGATAAAATTTGCATCAACATTTCAGCATACTTAACATTCACTTCCACTCTCAAATGCAATTTCAAGACAGTGTACCATATTGCATCGAGGTGACAGGGACTAATAGGAAGCCTTAGCAAAGAGAGCGAGAAGTGAAAGGAAATTGAGTGTCACAAACCCCCCTCACACAACATCAGCAGGGTATTAGGTCTATAGTAATGGATTCTACACCATTACTTCAAAGTGGAAATCCCGAGGATAGCGCCACCTGCAAGGCCGAGCCATCTCACCAAGAGTCATACTGCTTACAATACAATAAGGCTTTAGTTATTCATTCACCTCTCTATTCAGATCAATATTTCCATTAAGTACTGCAGTCTGATCCTCACAGACTCTGGCTACTGAATCATATATGTGATAAATTACAATTTTACGGAAAATAATTGCTGGGTCTGGGGTAAGCAAAGTGAATTTCATTTGGAATCGGAGGGTGGTTGTTGGGTGTTTTTCTTTCGTCAGTATGCTGTTGAGAAGAAGAGAGGCATCCAGCTGTGTAAATTATTGCTCTTATCCAGCAAAAAGCTCTCTGACTCAACTGTGACTTTGTTAGGGACTAAAAATCAGTTCCCCCTCATGACCCATTAATAAAATAAAAGTTCAAACAGGAGGCAGTTCAGCAAGTATCTCTGTAGGAAATAACTGGGTGGCTAAGATTACTGCCTACAAAATGGCCGCGTTAAAGCAGCTCTTTGCTTTGAGCAAAGTGCTGTGATTTCTTTATAACTTTTTTTCTCTTTTGAGTATACCGGTTCCCACTTCTTTACTCAACATTTGTATCTATAGTGCTAAATTTATTCCAGACTGTCTCATCATATACGCAGTACACTTTCTGATGGAGTTTTCTGAATCTCTTCTCCCAGCAGGTGATATTATGGAGGTTTTATTGCTGCTGACGAGTCAGAATAGAAATTTTGCTGGATGACTTTTTTATATTCCACAACAGTGACTGCATCTCTTAAGAACTGTCTGTTATCCTGTGGGAAAGTTTTGTCACAATATGTGAATTTTTTAGGATTAAAACGTATAATTTTATGATTTATTTGTCCACAGTAATATTTTGGTTTCTTTTTTTGTGTGATTGTCCGATATTTTAATGAAACAAAACATGTCTGACTGTGTTTGGGTGTTTGACATAATATTTAGTAAAAATAATTAGGTTAGTTAGTATACTTGATACTACTTTTAGCTAAAGCGGTAAAAGAAGATATGTTAAAGCAACAACTAGTAACCATGATAGTTTTGGTATTGGTTGTTGTCTCAGTCCATAGTGAGCACAGTTGTCTTCATGTAAAGCCATATGTGTCTTTATCTAGTATTGTTCTGTGCAATAAGGTTCATCCAGTTTATTATAACTGAAAAGTTGCTAAATGATAGATGAAATTACCTTCTTATGGGGCTTTTCATGTTTGCACATAGAGTCTATGGCTTGCACATACAGTGGTGAACATAAGTATTTGAACACACTGCGTGTCTGAAAATTCTCCCTCTTAGAACTTAAGAAAGGGTCTGAAACTCTTATTGTAGGTGCATTTAAACAGTGAGAGACAACAATAAAAAAAATTCAGGAAATTACATTCTACGATTTTTAACATGACTGTGTGTGGTTTCCCTGGTGATAGGGGGGAGTATATACCTAAATCAGTACCAGCAAGCAGTATTTTAGTGACGACCTTACCAACAAATGGACACAATTTTTGAATGAGTCTACTACATTGCCAGATCGTTCAACCTCCAGCAAAATCATATATGCAGCAAAATTACAAGCACATCAGATTCTTTTTCATCACTGGTAACGAGCGAAGAGGTAAATGTGTCAAACAACAACATTTATAATTGGAGAAAGTTTTCAGCATGTTGTATGTTAGTGATATTATGCTGATGTTTTTTCTAAAATGAATAAACTGTATTGTTAGACTGAATGAGCTCAATGGAAAAAAATAACACGTTTCAGGATAGTTTTATACTATATGACCGTGACTGGCACTAGTTTGAAAAAAACATTACAGTGAATGTTGTTACCTGTTCAGCAGAAAGCATGCATCTTCGTTGTAACCTCTTTAGCTTTGCTGGTCCTTAAGTTATATCCATCGAGAGAATGTAATACCGATGCTTACTCTAGTTTTCTGGCTGTGTTGATAGTGTCCATAGGCTTTTGCCACTGATGCGATCTTCTCTAGATCTGTCAAGTATTGGAGCTTTCGCTGAGCAACACGGAGTTTCAGGTTTCTCTAAAGATTTTCTATTGGATTTAGGTTTTGAGACAGGTTAGGCCACTCCAGAACCTTAATATGCTTTTTATGGAGCCATGCTTCACAATAGGGATGTTGTTCATTAGATGCAACTCATCCTTCATTTTCCTCCAAACACGGCGAGTAAATTTAGTCCTAAGTGATCTGTTATTGTTTAATCTGACCACACGGCCTTCTCCCATGCCTTCTCTGGATCATCCAGATGGTCATTGGCAAATTTCAGACGGGCCTGGACATGTGATGACTTGAGCATGGGAACCGTCCATGCAATGCATGATTTCAAACAGCAACAGCATATTTCCTACCGACAGGAACCTTTGAAACTGTGGTCCCAGCTCTCTCCATGTCATTGACCACTTCTGGGGTGATTCCTCACTTTTCTTATCATCGGTGATACCCCACGAGGTGAGATCTTGCATGGAGCCTCAGTCTGAGGGAGACTGACAGCCTTCTTTAGCCTCTTCCATTTCCTAACAATTGTTCCAACAGTAGATCTATTTTTAACAAGCTACTTGGCCAGTAGCCCTTTCCAGCCTTGTGGAGGTCTAAAATTTAGTCTCTGGTGTCTTTTGAAAGCTCTTTGGTCTTGCCCATGGTAGTAGTTGGTGTCTGACTGATTGTGGAGTGGACAGGTGTCTTTAATGAGCTCAGATAGGTGCCACTAATCGTGATTACAGTTTGTCTCGATTGCTAAAGCACAATTCCTGAAACCTTGCTCCATTTTCTCAAAACATTAAGCACAAAACCTCAGCTTCAATCACAATTTGCAAAACCTCTGACTCTTCATGCAAAATCAAACTTTCGCCTCAGAACACTTTTACCTGTGCTCAAAATCAAACACTGCTCTCAAATATTAAACAAATTGCTCAAAATGATATAGACTATCAAGCAGTCAGTAAACAATACAACAAAAAATAGAAAACACATTGTTCAAAACATATAGTTCTCAGGGAGAAGTACATTTTTAATCTCAAAACAAATTTCATATATTTATATCATTATACAAAAAGCTCAAAATGGATCAGAAATTACAGTTTTGCTCTTTGCAATTTCTTTTGTTCTTCCTCCTCCTTGTACCCTTATTTTTAAGTGCTGTACCCTCCAAAACTTTATCCCTGTGATACTGTAATTCTTGTCATTTGATATGAACCTGTAGCCAGTGGAAATATTTTCAGCAGTCAGAAAACAAATGGAAAGCACAATGTCCAGGGCCATACAATTTGTTTACTGCATCATATACAGCCTACAATGAACTGTGCTACAGTACATAATGTAAGTGACAAAAATCAAAGGACGAAACATGTGATCAATGGGCTTCTTCTTGTTTTGGGCTGCCCTCCTCCTCTTTATCCCCGTTCCCCACCTCACATACACACTCATCCTTGTCCTCTCTTAAATTCTTCTATCCATTCTCACACTTTCTCTTTCCCACCTTCAGCAACCTGTTTGCTCTTAATGATTTCAAGCAACTGAGAACTTTCTTCAGCCAATGGATTTTAGTGTTTTAGCAACTGAGAAAAACTGTAATACGTGGAGTAGAGGTAGCCTTTTAAAAAGTCTAAGAGGTCTTTGAAAGCTGGAATTTTTGCTGATTGCTAGTTGTTCAAATACTTAGTAAAATACAAATAAATTCTTTAAAAATAATACAATGTGATTTGCTGATATTCTTTTTTGATGCTGTCTCTCATATGGTTTGCACCTAAAATGCTAATTCCAGACCCCTCGAAATGTCCTAAGACAGAAAACATTGGTGATCAAATACTTATGTTTCTCACTGTAACATGGGTTATACTGTTGGAGGTTTTGGGAATGTTCCTTTATTTCAGTACCTCTGTTCACAAAGTGAACAAACACCACTATTTCATGTCAGTGACCTGCTGTAAGGCTCAATAAATGGGGCACCTACATAAAAAATAGAAGAAAACTCTTTCTTTCACCAGAAGCATGACCCTAAATATGTCTACTCCATTTGGAGGACATGTGTATTTAGGTTCAGGATAACTGGAAGCACCATAGTAATTGCAACCAATTACAGAAAATATTGCAAGAACTGCAGTGAGCTCCTTGAGCTGCTTCCATTTTGAAACACAAAACACCCACTAGTCATTCCAGCTTTCAAAGACCTCTTAGACTTTTTAAAAGGCTACCTCTACTCCACGTATTACAGTTTTTCTCAGTTGCTAAAACACTAAAATCCATTGGCTGAAGAAAGTTCTCAGTTGCTTGAACTCATTAAGAGCAAACAGGTTGCTGAAGGTGGGAAAGAGAAAGTGTGAGAATGGATAGAAGAATTTAAGAGAGGACAAGGATTGCAGATTTCAGTGAGAACATTGTGGTCCAGAGATGTCAGGGCTTGTAAGTTTTTGCTTGTGTTGTTCTAATTAATTTGTGTAGCCTGTGATCAGATCATCACTGTCATCATAAGAATGAATGAATAAATAATTTTGAGCTTTTAATAATTTAATAATGCATTTAATCTTTCTTTTTCGGAGGGTGGGGATTCTAAAATCAACATTTTCATCCATAAATACATTTTTTATCCCCGCTTGACATCAACAGGTCATCAAGGGCAGATTACTTTTTCTGGCACACAGGGCCCTTGTTCCGTCACAGAATCACACAGGGCAAACAAAAATGTGCTCATATGCCTATACCTAAAGTTAAAATAAAGCAATTAACCTTTTTGCACATTCTAAGATGGAAGCTGAACACAAGTTTATTATAGGAAATCATGCAAACACCATGCAAGAAGACCAGGATTCAAATCTAGGACCTTCTTGCTGCAATACAACAGGGCTAACAACTGTGCCACTGAGCAGATGCCTAAAATTCAAAACTTATTTTTTTCAAAACAGCTTGGTTTACTATTTTTTATTATGATGTCAGGTGTTTGTATTTTGAGTTTTAGTTATTTCATTTTCTTATTCAGTTTACCTAATCATTGTCCCTTGACAACCATTCTAAACTTTTGGATAAAAAATGTTTTTATCATTTTTAGAAACATTGCCAAATCGAGATCAATTTTATCCAACTCTGACCTCATATTGGTGATTCAGGCTTTTATTTCGTCTCCTTTAGATTACTGTAATTCCCTTTTTACTGATTTTATCAAAACTGCTCTGAACCACCTTCAAATGGTTCAGAACGCTGCAGCAAGGCTTTTAAAAGGATCTGCCACGCATTCTTCCATTACACCAATTTTATCTTCCTTGCAGGCTCCCAGTCAAATACAGAGTTGATTTTTAAATTTTTGTTATAACTTTTAGAGCTTTGCATGGACAGGTCCCTAAATATATTTCTGATCTGCTGTGCCCCTACCAGCCTGTTTGAGAGGTTCGGCCCTCGGACCAGAACCTCCTCAAGATCCCTAAGACCCGTTTTAAGACCAGAGGAGACATGTCTTTTAAGGCTGTGGCTCCAAAGCTCTGGAATGCCCTGCCAACATCCTTGCGTGCGGCCGATTCTGTTGAATCTTTTAAAAAGCAGTATAAGACATTTCTTTTTAGACAAGCTTTTATTTGATTGGTCTTTCTATGTATGTTCTTGTTTTTACCTGTTTTTATTTTACCTGTTTTTATTGTAAAGCATTTTGTGATTTTGTATATGAATGGTGCTGTATAAATAAATATTTTTCTTCTTCTTTAGTTTATTTCTTTGTGTTCTGCTATTTTTTGCTTTAGGATTTAGTTTCTTTTATATTTGTATTATTGTTTCATTGTTACTGTGTTAATCTTTTGTTTGTGTTTTCTTATTTAATCAGTTTTTCCTTGTTACTTCTGTTTAACTTTATATCTTTTATCCGAGGGTTTTCTTATCTTCTTCTCTAGTATTATTTTCTTCAGTTCTGCTTCCTCCTCCTTTTTCTCTAGTAGTTTTTTGAGCGTCCTCTTAGGTTCTTTCATTTTTATTCTTATATCTATTAGTTACTTCTGTAACCCTTATTTCTGGTTGATCGTGATACTGCTCAGCCTTGCTTTTAGTTATATTTAAAGACCAAACATGTTATTGGACAGCATAAAATATTATTGGTCAACATAAAATACTAATAATTAAATATAAGTAAACAAATAAAGATTACACTTCAAAATTGATCCTTCTTCTCGGGTAGGATAATTTTTTGTCAAGTAACCCTTTTTGTTAATTCGTTTTCTGTTTTTGCCCTGTATTCCTGTTCCCCGGCCCAGCTGCTAATTGTCTCCACCTGTTCTCTCCCTCTTACCTGCATCTGTTTGTCACTAATTGTTTCTAAGGCTTTTAGTCTGTCTCCCCTCATTCCTCCAAAGTATGTTTAGGCACTCCGCTGATTCATCTGTCTTTCTTATTGTCTTCATTCCCTGGTTACATCTTAGTATTTATTTTCATTTTCCATTTCCGACTTTTGTAAGATCATTATTTTTTTCATCAAAAGAAATTTTTCGTATACAGTTCTCTGTGTTTGGGTCCTTCAAACAACAACCATGACAGAATGAATCAGCCTTCAAGTGGACCCAGCTGACATCAATTCAAAAGCAGAATGGAAAAGATTGCACCTCATTGTCAGACTCTTTTACTACACCATGGATGATGAAGCCAATCCCCGAAGCAGACTGCGAGTCGTAGAACCATGCATCTCCTACTTGGAGTTCCCATTTAAAGAGATTCGTTTGGAAGAGATGCTGGAGGATGCTGAATTTTACCATCAACAGGCCATCTCGGATTTTTCCAACTTCTCCACCATCCTTGTCATCCACAAAAACCTCATCAGTTCCTTCATCTATCCATATCCCGCATTATCTTTTTGACTCTCAGTATGCATCATGTGACAGTAGCTCATCTCCCTCACCAGTTCCAGCATCACCAAGTGAGTATCATCAAGTTTTTTGGAGATACTCACTCCAAGTGACTGAAAACTGCTGATTAGTGATGGGTAGATTCTTGAACCGTTTCGACACATTGCACTAACTGTATTGATACTATGTCGATACAGTGTTGCTATTGTGTTGGTCTACTGACACCTGCTGGATCTTAATATTATTGCAGGCAACCTAGTTCGGAAAAATCAAATAATCTTTGGATTCAATGGCCATACGATGAAATGATTTATGTAATTGTATTCTATACCGTACACTGCATAATTTAATATGTTAATCAAAGTTTAAAATATGTTATATCATAAGACATCATATGACCATGTGTCAAATCTTTTTAAAAAGCGAAACTGAAGGTGATGTTGATTATAAATTGTATATGAGGCAGACTTTTTAAAATATACTTTTTTATTTTAAAAATTAGTTTTTCCAAGCTGTTTGCAATATTTTTTTAAAGCAATTTCTCCAGTTTTAGAAAAAAAATACAATACAAGGGACAGATGCACAATAACTTTCTGGTTGGCAAAATATATGATGGTTCAAGAACCTGAAACAGTTCCTCGTATCCCTCACTTTCAACAATACTGAGAGGTTTGGAGTCTTTAATAATAAAAAGGCCTGGTCCTACTCATGCTTCCTGGTAGCTTGATATTCAAAAATGAAATAATAAGATATGTATTCACTGTGAATAAAGCGACCACAAAGACGTTTTATAGTGTCAGTATATCTGCATTTACCCTAGTTGCATTTGTGACCTCCTGATGTTCATGTCTGGCTCTGTGATGTCTCTGCAAAGAAGACATGTTTTTATTAATACATGCCAGTAAAAAAAATGTGCCATTTAAACTGCAGAAAATAATATAAATAATTTTGAGTTATTTTGAAATAGACTGCAATTTGGATAAAATTAAGCAGAAACTGAGAGGAACAGGATTAAGAGAGGAATTAAAGCAAATAGCCTACTTTTTTTGATGATATAAGATCAAAATGATCCCCCCCCGTCAGAAAACTTGCATTTTCTTTCTGGCTCCATGATGTTGGCTTTTTGGGAAATAGTCTGGTTAACAAAATAACGCTTTGGCAGAGAAGCATCTCGTTGAAAGCTGGAGACGCTCCTGCTTTTAAACACAGATTGGTGCTTCAGTGACAGATGACACAGCAGCTGTATCAGTGACGTGACTATTTCTTAAAGTGAGACACGCACCAATACGGGATTTCGCTGTATGAGCTACAGTAGATACATGAGCAGACATATCAGTGCGGTTCTACCCATCACTACTGCCGATGCAAGTTGATTCGCAAACATTGATGAGACAAATGAGAAGGACTGATATATATTGGCTATTACTATAGTTTCTGACTTGTCAGGTGGTGCCCCGTTTATAATAGTTTTCTATAAATTGTTAATCTTTTTGATTGCCATGAGAAATCCTTTAACTATTCATAGCCAAATATCTGTATTTCTTCCAAATATCCAACTATTCCATGAAATCAAAATCTTAGAGAATTAAAGATCAACTTCAGTTTAATGTTTCAGACAAAGATAAAAAGCAAAACATTTACATGGTGAATAAAAAAGTGCTATCCAAGATCCACTTATTAAATTTCAATTAACTTTTAATTATATAGCGCCAATTCACAACAGATGTCATTTCAAGGAACTGTACAAGAAAAGTTATTTCAATACAATTATACAAACATTCCAATCATTTAAAAGTTTTCTATGTAAGAAATCCCAGCAGATTGCGATGAGTCATTGACGTGAGGTTGTGCCTGGATCATGCAGACTCCAACCACAGCAATTCCTTAGCAATCCCTCAGACTGAGCAAGCATGTAGCGACATTGGAGAGGAAAAACTCCCCTTTAACAGGAAGAAACCTCCGGCAGAATCTGGCTCAGTACAAGCGGTCATCTGCCACGACCGTCTGGGAGTTTGAGAAGACAGGAAGAGACACAAGAGTACTTTTTACATTAAAGAAAAAAAAATGACAGGACATGGAGGATGCTCGGGTCATCAGGAGCATTATTCGATCAATGCTCCCCCTCCAGCAGAGCTGTGCAGGTGAGCAGGATACCAGACCAGGTGGAGCTTCTATGGAGAGAAAAACACTGAGAGAAAACAAGGTTAACAATCGAAATAACGGCCGTAAAAATACATCTGGAGAGTAGTAATAGAGAAAAGTTGAAGGGTGAAGATAAGTGGTCAGTCTGCTTATAGAATATAATATATATTATATATATATATATATATATATATAATAACTACAAAGTTAACTCTGGATAACCTAAGCCATTCTCACTATGAGTTTATCAAAAGAAGGTTTTAAGCCTAGTCTTAAAAATAGATAATCTGCCTCACTGACTAAAACCGGAAGCTGGTTCCACAGGACAGGAACCTGATAACTAACGGACCGACCTCCCATTCTACTTTTAGAAATCCTAGGAACTACTAGTAATTACTAAATTAATTCAATAACAATTATAACTAAAGTGCTTGACATAGGCTGCCATTAATAGACAATAAAAATAAAGACATGTTTGGTTTGCATTCCTACAGAGGTCTCAATTATTGCAGAATTATCATCAAATGTAACTAGAAGGTACCTTCATAAAAATCGGCACTACGCTTCAGCTAATATTGCCGATCTCCGATCACTGAAAAATCTGAAAACGTCGGCATCCCTAGAATTAACAAAATCTTTTTGTACCCATCAAAAAGCTTCTAACAAATTCTGGCAGGACATATTATTCTGCTTTGAGGAATTGATTTTAAGTTAATTTTATCTGGATTCTTATCACAGATCCAGGTTAAACAAACATATATTCCACAAATCCATATACTTTTATTAAGTTTGTATAAGAGATCAATTGTTTTAAAAAATGTTTAACTAGAAAAACACTGGCTGCTCAATCATCCCCCTCAACCATTGCTTTGATCTAATCGTAACTTTGTTTTGATTCCTTGACCATGATAACATATCTTTCGCAGCTGGATTCACACTATTATTAGTTCAGCAGTTATTCACAAAAATCACTTTTTCGGTAATTGTGGTTTTCTGATCACCCCTAAATTCTAATCACTTGTTCCTGATCCCATCACTGAAATGTCCTGAAACGTCATTAAAATCCACCAATAACTTTGACTTATGTTGCTAACTAATACACAAAACCCAGCAAAGACATAACCTTCTTTGTGGTGGTAATGAAAAATTTGATCACATGTTTCAGCTATATGAGACAAAATGGGACTGGAGAAGAGATCAAAAAAAAACATTATTAATTGTATATTTTACAAATGAATGCGATATACTACATTTTATAATCTAATACCTATACCTGAACTTTTTCCCCCAACTATAATGACTTAGGTTTCACATGACTATCACATCTCGTTTGGGTTCACATGTTATTTTTGGCTTTTATATGAGCTTTATGTAGTTTTTGGAATAATAATGTTATGTTATACTCATGGGGAAACCTCATTTATGGGTTTTCAAATAGGCATCATATTGAAATTATTGCTGATCACTGCCCCCTGCAGTTCCAAATCATGACTTTCACGTTAAAGTATGTTATGACTCTAAATTGCCTAGTAGAGCTGCCTCTGAGTAATTTTCATATGTTTTGTGTGTTTTATGCTTTATTGCTATTTTAATTTTAACCTCTAATCCCGTAAAGAATCTTAAATTGTCAAGTAATTGAAAGCATGCTTTACAAATAAAAAATACCTTGCCTAGTGACCCTGAAAGGTGTATAAAGGGTTTAGGGTATTACAGGTGGCTATAGAAAATAGGATCATGCAGTCTCTGGTTTATTGTTTTTCCTTGTAAATTTTATTTCCCTGTTTGACCATTTAGCAGCACAGACAGCACCTGCTGACTACTCCGAACCCCCCCTCCCAAAAGTGAATTTCTTTGTTTGTATCTGTTTGATAATTACCATATTCTTTCAGTTACTTAAAAAACGTTTAGAAAATACTGCTCTCAAAGAAAGAGATATTTTTACCTTTTTAGTTAAGGTTTGAGTTCATCCATAATGCAGTAGGAGTCCTCGCTGCAGTCAAGCATCACATCACACAGAGAAGTTAAACCAAATGTATCGGCCTGACAGAAGGCCTGACTTCACAAAGTACCTTACTGCAGGATGAAGCAATGAGCAACACAGGCGACATTTTAACTCCCAACTCCGAGAAAACTCTTGCTCTTATGTTATTTCTACTTTAAGATTTCAAAATGCAAAGTTTGTCAGCTTTTTGTGGCTCTTCAATGACATAATCTTCCTGACAGAGCTGTGTGGGAGAAGAGAACCAGCTCAGAGCTCAGCATAAGTAGAATCAGACAAGCAGCACCAGTCTTCCAGCAAGGAAGGACAGACAACATAAAGCCACTGTTTTCTATACTTTGTCGAATATTTTCCCGAGTCCCTTTTCCTACGTTGGTTGCAGAAAGTTGAAGCTCAGCTGTCTCACAACTACACAGCAGCAGAAGCTGTTATCTTTGTGCTCACAGTCTTCTGCTATTTTTGTTGCCTGTGCCAGTGTTTTCCTGTGCAGCGGTTCACACACACAAACATATTGCAGTGCATTTGTTTGCACGTCCTCTGAGGCTGTAAATGCACAACAATGTGCAGGAATAAGGGTGAAGAAACAGCAGCTCCATTAAACGCAGGGAAGGGACAAAAAGAAGGGATTTAGTGAACAGAGGTAAAAACTGCCAAACTCGTTTTTTTTTTTCAGAGAGGAAGCTGCAGTTTTGTGATTCTCGGATTCTCTTCCCCAGAGATCATCATTAAACTGGGATTTTAATTTCAAAATGCCTGTTAATAGTTATCATTCCACGTGGGTTAGGATTTTTCTCATTCAGTCTTCGCAGTCCTGCACCTCAGAGTAGCCTTGGTTATATAATATTTCATCAATTCTTTTGGGTACTTTAACAAAGAATGATCCAGCAGCTGGTGCATAACTCTCTCTCCTCTCTAAATGTACTACCCCTTACCACCATTCTGCAGTTTCACCTCCTCTGTGCTCAATCTGATAACCGTTTTCTTGACATTACTACCCTCCCTTTCTTTTGTCCTCTCCTCACCTGCTTTTCTCTCCTTCTCAGAAGCTCTTATTTGGATCTTTTTATATGACTCCTCATTTTTGTTCACTCAATCATCTCTTTGCCAGCTTTGTGCCTCTCATTCCTCACAAGTAAAAGATATTAGGCTTACTTCAGGTTACTGTGTAGGTAAGTAGAGGGAGTGGAGAAAATATAAAGAGATGGAACAGTAAGGTGAAATTCACCTGCTTTCATTTATTTGAACTCTCCAAAGCCTTTTACTGCATGACCAAGGACTGTGAGCACTTTCTGCCCATTGCTAAACAGTGTATTCCAAAAGGGAATAGCTTTCACCACTGAAGTGGTTCATAGCTGCTGGCGGCACTTAAAGGATTTTAACAGGCTCTTGATTTGCATGGGCCCATGTCTTCATGTCAGGCAACCCCTCTGGGGTTTATCAACTGCACTATAATATCCAAACATACAATTAAAGGAGGTTGATGTTAGCATTTTATTAGGTGTGATTTTCAATCGAGCAATTAAACAATTTCCTCAAACAAATGAGTAAATTCAGAATTTGTTATCAATAAACAACAATCAGTGTTTCAATGACAAAATTATTTCTGCCTTGCGAAGCTAAAAAAAAAAAGCCTTTTCCTCCACCTTAAGGTGGGCTTTATAGTCCTAACACATGGAATAGTACACTGACAATTTTTCTCAAATTTTGTTATCCTTTGTTAACTGTTTTGTGTTAATATTCTGAGGTCATTGCAGAATAGATGTCTCAATAGAGAAACTTGGCAAGCGATGTGTGTATGCCGCCATCTTGCAGCATCACCCTTGCTTTGATGACAAGTGTCTGTGATTTATTGATGATGCTGTCATTGTGAAGTCAATCTCTACAGTAACAGCATGATGAATAAGATAATTGATTATGTTAGACATTGGCCTCCAGTAACCGATAAAGGTACATTAAATGAACACTGTTGGCTCCTCGTTCCCATGCGATCGGCACTCGCTCCCGGAGAGGGTAGGGGCGCCAACTTTTACCCCGGCGGGAAGTTTTCCAAAATAAAATCAGAGCTGAGAGACAGAGAGTGAAATAATGCACAGACACAGAATTTCTGTTTCACACTCATACACATCTGCAGATGGAGAACAGTCAGAACTGAGTTAATCTGAACTGAACTGAACTGTCATGTACAGGGGTGTACCATTTTTATTAAAGAAGAACAAAGCACATAGTCACATGTCTATTCTCCTCCCCCTAGATTTTATTACACCAAACGTTTATTCTCAAGGTTTCCTGAGTTATCGCTGTAACCATCCGGTCTGTTTATGACTGTCTACTCTCTACTCTGTTTCTTATCTCCGCATCCCACTTTTACAACGTGCAATAACCTTAGCCTAGAGTTTTACGACTTAAAAGCTTTCCCCCATATACCATACTTGACAAAACATTTCTTTACTATCATGCAAGCTAATAAAAACAGACTTTTACTTTCTGAATACTAACTAAAGATTATATAAACATATTCAATACGAGACTGTTATATAAGGTAGCCCTAAAAATATGAAATCACGACAATTCCCTCTTTCAATCTTTTTTTCAAATAGATTGACCATTACTCTGTACTTCTCCTTCAGGCTCCAAGTGAGGGATTAACAGATATTGACCTTGCATATTATTACCAACAGCTTTGTCAATGCATTTTATGAATAATGAACGTATACATGGAATACAACAACATCCACATAACACCATAGTCGACACAAATACTGCTAATGAAACCATTATTGACATTGCCAGAGTTTTGGATTGAATTGCAATATGTGATGTTGACTGAACTCACTACTTTATTTCCAGGCTTATCATTTTTGAAACAAGTAAAATTATTTGGAGCAACATTACTATCAAAGAAAGGTGGGGTAGCTCTGTTATCAGCTATAGGGAATAATTTCTCCCAGTTACTACAATCTTTTACTGGATTTACACTATACAGCAGGGAAACCAGACAAGTTGTGTTGAGCTCAACAGGTGCAGGGACCACCTTGAGAATAGGTCTGGCTCCCATGCACACAACACAATCCCGCCTCGCTTCTGGTCCTGCTTGTTCTACCATAAGCAACCAATTATTAGTGGAGCCACCCACACCGGTCATCATTTCAAAGTAATCGTCCACAGATGGTTCTTCTTTAATTACACTACCTCTTGCTGCTGAGGCCTGATTTTGACTTACCGAGGTGGAAGCATTACGAGAATCTTGACAGATTATAATAGGAAATTGAACATCTTTTCCCCCTTTATAAACCCAAATTATAAAGAGAGTACAACCTTGCCCATTCTCGAGATATTTTAATGGGAGGAGATCACTTTTAGTTAAATTAACAGTAAGAAGTAATTTATCTGCAACCTTATCCAATTTAACCAAAGGACGCATATGTTTTGCATAAGCTGTAGTAGTGTACCTTCTCCAGTCATATCCACGGGGATCAGCAATTAAAGTGGACCAACTAGTATCTTTTTGATCATTTGTTATGTACCACAAGGGGTAGGTTTTATATTTACTTGCTTGTTCTCCCTTATAAACTAATGTATTTAAGGGAATAGTAATCACTGCAGATCGTCCTTTTGGTATGCAAAATTGAGAAAATCCACGATGTGCGGCAGAAGAGCCACACAGTGAATAGGGAGTTGATTTAGCCATTAAGTTTCTTCTTGGTCTAATTGAGTGCACTTCAACCTGTGTTTGATTTGCAGAACGATTATAGGGCCATTCACCACAACAGTAAAAGATAATATTGACCAATAACATTATGCCAATACCTGTGGTGCACAGCACCTTCTTATTTTCCCAAAGATGCATACTTTCTGTTAGTGGTGTGATCCTATGTTTATTTTAACCAAGGAAGGGTGTCTGTTTTTCTTTATCTTTACCTTTAAGCAATTATTTTTATTTTATTAATTTCTTTTTTATCGTTTTAACCCAATTCAATATTCTTTTAGTACAAGGCAAACTCTAGCAATTGTCACAACCTAAAAAACATTGACAGAAAACCATATCATCAAAAAAGATAATTGAAACCAAGATTTAGTAATCAAGTCAACCTAATTATGATTTAAACACCCCTTAAAAGGTTTTAGCGTATTAATAAAAACTTTTATAAAACCGTAAAAACTGAGTATTATGACAAAATCCTACAAATTTACTACTTAAAAAGTCTTTGACACCCTCTTAGGCAGTGTCTAACAATCTGCACCTGTAGAATAAAAAAAATTGGTTAAACAACCTGTAAAAAAACAGAAAAATGATTAATAAATGTTCAGTCTTTATTATTATATTTTTTAGTCTTTATTCTTGTTTATTCCTCCGTCACCAAGCGGCTGCAAGTGGTGAGACGATTCAGTAGAGTGGGCTCTTTATTTCTTCCAATTTTTTTTTTTCAGATCGCCCTCAATGAAATGCCAGCTACTTCATTAACTGAACACTTCCCCCAATAACACAAATACACAGACAGGCCCCGCCTCCTGGCTTCCTTCACCGATTGTGAAGTGGTCAAAACCTGCTGTGTAATGTGTTAGATGTTTTGCGATCTTTCTCTTCTGTATACTCCCTCTTCGAGAAAAGCAAGCCCAAATTGCTTATCTCGCTCAATTTTGGCACATAAAGATCACACTGAATGATCACAGCAACCGGAACCAATCTTCTGGGTGGGCCAAGCCCTGCCTCCTGGCTTCGGCAGTCGATACTGCCTAGTCAGAACCGACACCACCCACTGCAGAGAGATTCCCCCAGGTCAGCAGAGAGCTGCTGCAGAGGAGGGACAGGAGGGGGGGTCAGGGGCCGGAGCACACTGGGACCAGTGAAACCAAATAGAACCTTTCCCACGCAGCTGGACAGCGTGAGTCGTACGAGCAGCAACCTGGAACGGGCCAGACCAGCGGGGCTCCTGCCACTTTCTCTTATAAACCTTCAGCCAAACTCGTCCAGCCTCGGAAGCAGACGCCGCAGGTCCCTGCACGTCACGGGGAGCCGGAAGGAAGGAGGAGACCAGGCCCTTCAGCTGCTGATGATCACCTCGAGGATCTGGATCAGGATGGGGCGAAACCTGTGGTTCTCTGTCAGCCCAAGGACCAGGGAAGATCCTGCCTGTAAACATCTCATAAGGAGTAAGACCTTTCGTCCTACAGACAGATGATCTGATGGCCATCAGAGCAATAGGGAGAGCATCTAGCCAATTAAGCCCCGTCTGAGCTGAAATCTTTGCCAGCTTCAACTTTAAAGTAGAATTAGAACGCTCAACAACACCTTGCGATTGCGGATGATAAACAGTGCCGAACTTGTGGGTTATTCCCATCTGTTCCTCAACCTGCCGGAGATGTTTATTTTTAAAATGTGTGCCATTGTCAGACCTGACCTTAGTCGGAAAGCCATGGCACGGAATCCAGTGGTTAATCAAAGATTTCACCACCGTTTGAGAAGTCTCCCGTCTCGCAGGAAAAGCAGAAAAGCACGAGGTCAATGAATCAATAATCACTAACAGGTATCGGAAACCCCTAACAGGTGTCCCTATATCTGTATAATCGATCACGATCTCCTCGCCAGGCCTGCACAAGTCCTGGAAGGCTCCCATTTCTGGCTTGATAGTAGGCTTAGGATTAAATTGACCACACACCACACATTCACTCAAAAAAACTCTTAATCATATGTGGCAGGAAAGGATGCCACCAAAAACAAAGATTACGTTTCATCTGAGTGTATGACACATGTGCCATTCTGTATTTACCAGTACCTTGTTTTTCTACAGGAAGAATAGGGGTGTTACATGGAGAAACCGATGGTTTTAAAACTCCTACTTCAAGTAACCCTGCAATAGTGTCTGCAATACCTTCCTCAGCCTGAGGTTTATGTGGATACTGCGGACGCCAAATTGGATCAGAATGTTTCATCTCAAATGTGATGGGTGTTGTATGCACTAGACCGACATCAGTGGGACCATCTGACCACAAAGAGTCAGGCACGACCTTTAATGCCTCCACTGCATCAGGATGATCTGTTTTTTCTCTGCCATGATTTCTAGAAAGCTGCAAATGTTCCAAAAAAGTAGTGTCTGAGAGCTGCGTGTCTATTTTGTACATCTGAGAAGAAGGAGAAAAACAGACCGCAGGTACCTGGGTAGGAACCCAATCCTTTAATGCAACTCCCCTTTTAACCATTCCCCCCAAATCTTTAGCTTGATGTTTTGGATGCAACAATAGCGATATGTGCGGAAGTGCTTCAGCTTCCATCATATACCATTCATGCTGCTCTGAAGTCAGATCAGCAAACAGTGCAACACCCTCCTTCCCCACAAAGCATGGACCCGAAGCCACAGACCAAGTTTGTCCTTCAAGTTCTGTTTCAAATTTTACCTGATACAAAGTAGGATCGCCCCTCTCATATAGGAGGGTTACATGTAATGGGTCAGGCGGTGGAACAAAAGGCTGGAGTTCAAGCAGCCACGGCTTCCAGCATCTCAGAAATTCAGCCGCAGAAGATTCACTTGCAGACATCGTAGTCAATCTGGCCCAGAAAATATCAGCCACTTGTGAAGTGTCATCTTTCAGCAAAAATTGACCACTCATGGTGTCACAACAATGTGTATGTCCATTCGGAAAAGTCACCATAAGTCCATCAGGGGTACACAGGATAGTAGCACCCAGTTTGATAAGCAGATCTCTGCCTAACAAGTTGACAGGAGTGGTTTGAGCAATGACAAAAGGATGTGATAGTCTTTGACCTCCACCGCAACAGGCAATAGTTGAGTGACAGGGAGAATCATCGGAGCCCCAGAGATGCCCATCACAGACACTGTGTTCCCATAAAAATTGACGTCTGGTAAAACTCTGTCCAGCGTGCTGAAAGTAGCACCAGTGTCCACCAAGAATGGCAATGAATGTCCATATATGTCCATTGTGAGCATTGGATCCCCCTTAGTCCTGCTCACCAAGGTACTCTGCGGGCCTTGTCAAAACTGAGGCCCCCCCTGTCCTCCTTGATAGGCGGGAGGAACCATATGCTGATTCGGAGCAAAATGTGAAGGTGGCTGACCGGGAGGAATAGCGCCCCCTCGTGGATGTGGACAGTCCTTCACCCAGTGCTCAATTGAGCCACACCTCCGACAACCGTCAGCACCTGGCTGCCCTCTTCCCAGGCCTCTATTACCACCAAACCTGGCCCCTCCACGTGACCGTCCCCGAGAGTGCCATGTCTGATAAGGAGCAGCAAATGGCTGATTCGGTGCGGCTGCAGCATATATTACAGGAAAGGAAGGCAACACTGTAGCTGATCCAACAGTCGGCGCTGCTTTAGCCACCATCCGATTCACTTTTATTGACTGATATAAGTCACTCAATTTATTCTGAGCCTCTTTTAATTGGAGCTTCAGCAAAGCAGTCTCCATTTTCTTATTCTCCTCAGCAGAATCTTGAGCTTCTTGTAAATAATGTGTTATGTGTCTCTCCGATGGTTTGTGAATTCCTGAACCATCTGAAGCTCCCACTACAGGAAGCATTAAATCAGGGCCCCCATGAGTTCTGGTATTCTGATAAACCCCCTCGCCCTGGTCACCTCTCAACGTCTGTACGTCATTAACCTGTCCAACTGTTGCACATTCATCACTTTTAGTGGGGCTGGTACTCCCCCGAAGGTCAGCAGCCTGCCCTCGCACCAAAGATGTTAATCTGTCCTGTTCCTGAAGGACCTCATCCATCTGTTGTTGAACTTTATTTAACCTGTGTTCGTGCTGCTCTATTTCCTCCATTAATCTACCATTGTAAGCCAAAAACAATTTATCAGTCTCCTGTTCTGTTTTTCTATTAACAAAGTTTAACAACTGTCTCTTCTCATCTCCACGAGCCCACCTGGGCGTCATCCTGGCCTGGAACTGCTTCTTACATTTTGTACTGGTCCCACTAACCAAAACAGAATATAGCCTTGTAATGCCTATTAACAATTGGGCACCTAACGTGCGCCACTCCTGTGGAGCAGGAAGCAATTTATATTCGGCTGCCATTGAAAGTTTAAAACAAAATCCAAAATGGATTAAAATTGAAGTAGGCAATTTGTAATAACTCTGTAAATTATTTATTTTAATTGAAAAACGATCAATTAGTAGGCCAAATTTATCCCAATATTAATGCAGTTAATAGTAAAGACAGGCAGTATTTTATTTAACCTATTTATTTTTATTCTTTATAGTGAAGTGGTTTATGTATTATTTTAGTCATATAACATTAACCTTAATAATGATTTATGCAAAGCCGAAACGAAGGAAATCTAAAAAGGTTCATAACGAACTTTTTATTTTCTCATTAATTTACTTATATACTGAGATATCAGCTGTTTTGTCTAAAACACAAAGAATTTTAATGAAGTCCGGCCGGCGGCAAAACCCGCGACGGACACTTCCACGAATCACACAAAGAAATAGAATTCTCCCAATATAAAAGCAGTCTCATTTATCAGTAAAACAAACCGAAAAAATATCTGAAAAACTCGCTTTGTAACACAATCGTAGATCGTTTTTACAAAAAAGAAGCCGACCGAAGTTAGCGGACCCAGTCAAACACAATAGAACTTCCGGGTCACCACGCGGAACGGAAAAAAACAACCGGGACAAAGACGGCTAATTCTTCACTACAATGTTAAACCGAACAAACTGTACTCATAAGTAAACCAACCAAAGACAAAAACAAAATGCCTCCAGCAGAACCACACTTCATCTCCAAAAAACTCGAATAGCTGTTTAACCGTGTCAAACAAATACCGGTCGGAAGCTAGGCTACCAGAGTGTAGCTGTAAGCATGAGCACCCCAGCTCAACCTGAACAAAACGGTGCCGCTTCGTTACAATAAAAAGTTATTTTATATATAAATTCTAAAGAGTTTACTACCAGTTATCCATAACAATAGTCGTATATATGTGTTAAACAATGCTTTAGACGTGTTTACGTAAGTGTACAAGGTTGAACGCCTTTATTCCAGGCGAGACTCACACACACTGTATGTTAGCTGTAAGCTAAATATGTGGTACTTTAACTTAGCCGAAAATGATAGTTCCCATTATTCCTCTACAATGCCAAGCTTCTACGCAATCTGCACAAACAGAAAACGAGGGCATCGACTAGGCGTTTAAAATTCGCAGAGGAATTATGGTTTTAGATTCAGTCAGTTAGTTCCCCTAAATGAGGAGTTTATATGAGGCCGGTGTGCAAAAAGCTACCTAGTAGCTTTCGTCCCTAGCCTCCACTCCGTCCAAGCACACCCACAATCACACCAAAAACAAGTACAGTAATTTTACAACATTTATCAAACACTAACCTCAAACCGGGCCGACCAACAACTGGACCCTAAAGCCTCACTTCCACCGTTTGCGATGCTCAGTCGCGCATTTTGGAAGAAAACGCAGCCTCTCCAAGGTAATCCGTTAGCAGTCAGAGGGCTCCCGGGCCCTGCCTGGCGCTAAAGTCGCTTGCCAGCCAAGGAGCTCCCAAACCAGCGTCCTGGTTGGGCCGGACGGCCACCCCGAGCCCGATCCGCAACTTTGGTCGGCCCTTAACCAAAAAAACAACACATTAACATTAAACGGAGAACGGTTAGATCAATCAATACCTATTAATTTGGTGTTAGCGCTGTTCCAGATTGATACAAAACCACCCGGGTGCTGATTTAGCAAGGATCAATCCAGTCGCTCTCCGATTCTCTGTTGAACTCCAAGGAAAAAAACACAAAATTACTGCAATGTCACAAACACACGCATCAACCAGTTATACCACACTTTACTCACACTCAATCTCTCCCAGCTCCGAAACAACCTAAGACCGAATTACGGAGCACGCATTCTCCACCATGTGTTGGCTCCTCGTTCCCATGCGATCGGCACTCGCTCCCGGAGAGGGTAGGGGCGCCAACTTTTACCCCGGCGGGAAGTTTTCCAAAATAAAATCAGAGCTGAGAGACAGAGAGTGAAATAATGCACAGACACAGAATTTCTGTTTCACACTCATACACACTGCAGAGGAGAACAGACAGAACTGAGTTAATCATGAACTGAAATTAAAACTGTCAGTGTACAGGGGAAGAAAGAAAATAAATTGTATTAAGAAGAACAAAGACACATAGTCCACATGTCCTGATTCTCCTCCCCTAGATTTTATACACCAAACGTTTATTCTCAAGGTTTCCTGAGTTATCGCTGTAACCATCCGGTCTGTTTATGACTGTCTACTCCCTACTCTGTTTCTTATCTCCGCATCCCACTTTTACAACGTGCAATAACCTTAGCCTAGAGTTTTACGACTTAAAAGCTTTCCCCCATAAACCATACTTGACAAACATTTCTTTACTATCATGCAAGCTAATAAAAACAGACTTTTACTTTCTGTATACTAACTAAAGATTATATAAACATATTCAATACGAGACTGTTATATAAAGTAGCCCTAAAAAATATGAAATCACGACAACACCTATAATGATAGTATTCAATAGTGTATGTATTGCTGGTTCGAATACCAGCTCCATCCGTCTCGGTCATTGTGTCTTTTGGCAAGACACTTCACCATCTTGCCTGCTATGGTTAGAGGTCCTGGCGGTGCCTGTGTCCGGCACCCTGGCCTCTGTTAGTGTGCCTCAGGGCAGCTGTGGCTACAATGCAGTAGCTTACCATCATCAGCATGTGAATGTGAGCCTGAATGGGTGAATGACTAGTGCTTTATGGACTGAGTAATGACATACAGTAATGAAAGTTCTGGAGAAGATAGACCCCACAGTGTCATCTCTGGTATGTGTGTGGTGTTTGTCTGTTTTCCTTTCCCCTCCTTCCTGTGAGTTACTCTAGGGGGCGCCACAAGAGGTAGAAGTTCTCCTGCAGGGCAGGGCCACCTGCTTGCTTACCTGTACGCCTGGAGTCCATCTGTGATCAGTGAGCTTTATAAGGAGCTGGCTACCACAAACCCAGCGCCGTAGTGTTAACCTAATTGTTAAGATTAAATTACGAGCAGTGTACAGCCAACACATCAGAATAGAAAATTGCTGGATATTAATGGAAACCACTCTCTCCAGATTTTGAATTAAAGCAAAGGTGTGAAAATTATAACTTTCATTTCACTTCGCAATAAGGTGCTTCTTTGTTTTTATTTATCCCATAAAATTCAAATAAATGCAAGGAGGCTTTTGTTCATATATTAATTGCAGCTTGGGTTATTTATTTTCACTGCCTTCCTGTTTGTGCAGCCAAAAACCATCACATAAAAACACCAAAAATGGTCTTGACAGCTTAAATTCCCCGTTGTTTATGTATCTAATGAGAATGTTTTTTTATGAGGAACACGTTGCCCCATTACGCAGCAAGCAGTAAATAATCCTCCCTCTGTCAGACAATTGAGAACCATGTAACCCCTCCAACATGAGATGTCAGCTCTCCCCTTCTGTGAATACTAAGTATATAATATAAATAAATATAATTTATCATATATATATATATATATATATATATATTTATATAGCGTGTGTGTGGTGGGTTTTTTCCCCTCATCAATAGTTGTGGGCCAATAAAAGCTGATTTATCACAATTAGTTCCTGAGTGTATGGCTATCCTGAGCTGACAAATCTGTAGAGCATTACCCGATAAAGGTGGTAATGGGAAACCACCCACTGCTCTACTCTGCCTCTATTTCAGCTCTGCGCAAATTCACTCATTCCTATAATATCGTTCCTTATCGGTAGCCTAATGATGATTTATAGCCCGTTGAGCATGGTGAGTGCATTGTGGTGCAGGGATGGTTTGAGCTGCACAGCAGGACCTGTGTTTTAGCCCCAAGGTGAGAGGAGTTCATTTCAGCCAGCAGAGCAGAGAGTTTAGGACAAAGAGGTATACCAAACAGTCAGAAGGAACAGATGGGGATGTAGCCATCCACACTACCCCCCCCCCCCCCCCCACCTCTTAGATTCTGTCTGAGCAGAAAAAATTATACGTTTCAAATTGACCTTAGCTTTAAAAATTGATAGATGTTGTTGTGAGTAAGCTCATCTCACTGCTGGGGAACGTGCGGGGTGTTTTAATTGGGCTCAACTGAGACATACCATGATGACATGTGGTTACAGGTCAATACAGACACTAAGGTCCATGTGTTTTTATTATAGCAGGGTTTCTTTTTACACACCTCCCTTCTCAATCTCCTGAAGGGATTAAAAACAAAGGACACAGTCAATGGCAAGATATTTAAAATGACAATGAGTTATTATTACTCCAAATAAAACGTCCTGGGTGTATTTTGCTCAGTGTAGTTCGGTTTCTTTGATACAGTTGTAACATTGAACAGTATTCAATATTTTACTTAATTGTTATACAGCCACAAAAGAAACATATTAGTTATTTTTATCTTGAAGAATTGGAGTTAGAGGAATGGACCTTTTTCCCCACAATATTGTTGTGCAAGAGGGATACAGCTCTAATGTGTTATGAAACCCAATTTGGATTATCAAAAGGATAAATGTGAATTTGTTGGTTATAAGTCTGTATTCCTGCCAAGATAAATTCAGATATTGGTCCCTCTGAGACCATTTCCTTCTCTCTGTTTGGTATGGATTAAACGAAACAGACATCATGTGCTAATTATCAGCTTTACAGGTCTTGGCAGCAAAGTAAATGAACGCCTTTCTGAAATGTCTTAACTGTTCTTTTTAATTTTTCTTCGCAGAATAAACAAATTTTTCCCAATATTTATTTTGGCTGCTAAAATGTGCTTGACAGAGCTCCAATGTAAAAAAAGTTCTTAGGAGAAGGATTTTTGTCTATTGTGCAAGTGAAATCTTACATGGAATGAAAGTAGGGTTTAATTCTATGCCATTAGCTGCTGATTTTCTTCCTGACTGCCAGTTGGTGGTTATTGTTCAGGCAGTACGTGGGTGGGCAAAGGGAGGTGTTGGTATTATCTGAGGCTGGTAATTTATGTCTCCAGCTGCTGTCTCTGTCTCCTCAGGTGGACATCTTGATTCTTCAGCAGTGCATCTAATTAGGGGGAGAAAAACACAAGTCCAAGGGAGATGCATTCGGTGAGAGGACACATTCTCTCAACGGAGCAAATACCGAGATGTAAATCAACCATCTTGGAAAAAACAAAAAACAAAAACAACTCCAAAGTTTCCAATAAATGTTTATGAAACCAGTTAATCTATTTAAGTAAAAAACACCAACATACCATAGCGATAATAAAATGGTTTCCCTCCCTAGAACAGGGTGTTAACGTGTGAAGGTTGACAGATCCTCATCTGGAGACAAAATAGATTAGAAATGTTGCAGCTAATACTGAGGGTGGAAAGGGAAACTAGATTTGGATGATGACGTATTGCTGTTGTAATTCAATTCATGATTATACTGGACCTTTACCTATACTACTGTATATGCATTATTTTTTAACTGCAATCAATGCTTCTTATTTCAAATTAATCAAATAACGGGATGGTGTAGTCTACTGTCTACTACTGACCTCTGCAGAAAGCCTGTTGAAGCTTGTGCTTATAAAAGTTTTGGAACTCCAAAAAGTTTTACACTTCTGGAGAGTCCTGATTTGGGATATTTGATGGATGGATAGATGATCTGATTGACAAAAAAGGCAAAAACAGGAACAGTAATTTATTGCTAAGAAAAAGTAGCTTCGTGAAGATGCATATTTTGGCTATTTGGGTTTCAGTCAGTTCTAGGTCAGGAAAAAGCTCTAGTAAAAGAGAATGAAAATCACACTGTTTTCCAATATATGCTTATTACATATGTTTACATTTGTTAAACATTTATTTCCTAAATAACACATGTGTTGCCTTTAATTTATTCAAATAGTCTATATTTCCTTTTTTCCCCCATCTTTGACAAAGGATGCACCGATACCAATGCTGGTATCAGGTATTGGTGCTGATCCCGTTCTTACGTACTGTATCGGTATCGGTGTCGGTTAAAGTTAATCAATACCATGAAACGATACTTAAAATGTTGAAACTCTGCAATAATTTCACAGAAAATTTTACTTTTGTGGTCATTTTTATTAATATTTTACTTTAATTTAATTCACCACCATTTGTTGTAACAAGCATAGAAGAAAATAAAACCTCTCTTCCAATTCATAATATTTTTTTAGTGTGTGTGGTAGAAGTATCAGTATTGGTTCTCAATATCAGCAAATACTTAAATCCAAGTATTGTATCGTATCTGTTTGAAAAGAGCGATATTGTTGCATCGCTACTTTTGACCATTCTAGGCTTATGGATCAGTGTTCTAAATATGAGGATTTCTAAATGGTTAGATAATTGTTCATTGAATTATTTAGAAAATACATGCCATTTCTTCTGTAAAGTAAGCCACTGCACCTATTCTATATGCTGAGGTGTTTTGATTCTTCATCAGCATATGTACATATGCAGATCATGCAATAACATGGTAATAGTTTGTGTGAGGTATGCCTTTTTTTTCCAAACTAAACACGTGTTATAGTTGGTGTTTTGGTAAAGCCAAATGCAGATGGACTTAAGGCAGAGAAGTAAAGTGAAGAGTTTTAATGAAGATAATAAACACTTAAAAGCTATGTCACAAAGAGAACTGGAGTATCAGCCAGCCTAAGTGTAATGGAAGAATCTGGCACCTATTAAAGGAAAACAAGCAGCTTAAATACTGAGGCAAGTGTGGAGAATACATTAGAACCAACTGAGCTTAATCAGAGGAAATGTAGAACAGCTCTGGCAAAATAAAAAAGAATACCATATAGACTGAAGCCATGTAGACTGAGACCATGTAGAGGGAAACTAATTAATAATGAAAAAAGAAAAGTAGCAAAACTAAACATTAAGGAGAACAAAAGTAACTCAAGAGAATAAACTAAAATGTGCAAAGGGTAAGAAGCTAAACAGAAAGACATAACTAATATGACCTAACCACAATAAAAACAGATGCATGATGTGGAAAATGTACATAATAAGAACTGAGATGGGAATATACGCAGTAATGAGAATTAATTTATCAGTTAGTCACATGTTAGTAAATGCAGTCTATGGAATATGTCATGTAGAGATCATCAGAGTGCTTAAACAAATGTCAGAGAGGAGAAGATTTGAGCACAACGCCCTCTGAGCTCATTCCGTTTACTCTACAGCGTGAAGTTTATTTAACCTTGTGGGACCAGACATTAAGACTGCATAGGAGGGACTGAAGAGGATATATCAATTGCCTTGCCTATAATTGAATTGCTTTATAGTATTGTGCATTATGAATAGGAGGTTGCCCTTGTAAAGGCTTGGGACAAGTGTTAGCGGTCATACTTGTTAGTAAAAGGACAGTTAATGTTTTCACACAGTGGTATGGTGCACACACAGGATGCTCATTTCTCCTCATCAGTCGCTACAAGACAACATCTTTATATATCTATTCCCACCAGCCTCACATTCAAAACAAAACAGCTGTGACATCAGCTTCAGCATTGAGTAGTGATCACGTCACTGATGGCAACCAGAAAATTTGATTTATCTAAAATTGTAATTAATATTACTGTTGAAGGAGCACAGGCAGGCCTCCACACACACATACACACACTCCAAAAAAACAAAAAGCAAACATGGCACTTGGGACATCAGAGAGGAAAAGGGTAGTTGCCAAAGGCCTCCACCCTAACCCACAGCCCCTGCACACGCCTTTACATTAAGGACAGTAGATGTGCAATTAATACAACTTTTATATGAAGAGTTCTTAAGAAACTCCAAAAAAATGAGTAGTTTTGTCATTTTTGTTTCATAAACTTTAAAAAAATGTAAGTTAATATGTTAACTTAGGTTCGTGAGCTGGACCACGCCTCATATTCAGTATTCTCTCACTAATCTACTCGGATCCGACTCACCTGGTATCTCAGATCTGAATTCCATTCCTAATTACTCTGTGATCTATTTAAACCCGAGCACCTAGCCATCAGCATCGCTCAGACTTCGGTCTCGTAAAACCCACCCTCCCTCCCCCTGACCTTTATCTCGTCTCAGTATTACATCCCCATTTTACTATTCCCTCATCCCTTCATCCACTCCCCCATCCCTTCATCCCTTCATCCACTCCCTCATCCCCTCATCCCCTCCCTCATCCCTTCATCCTTTTCATCCCATCGTCCCTTCATCTCCTCCGTCATTCCCTGTCTCAACCCCTCCCTCATCCCCTCCCTCATCCCCTCATCCCTTTCATCCCATCATCCCTTCATCTCCTCCGTTATTCCCTCTCTCATCCCCTCAACACTTCATCCCCTCCCTCATCCCCTCATCCCTTTCATCCCTTCTCCCCCTCATCCCTTCATCCCTCATCCCTCCCTCATCCCTCATCCTTTCATCCCATCATCCCTTCATCTCCTCCGTCATTCCCTCTCTCAACCCCTCCCTCATCCCTTCATCCCTTTCATCCCCTCCCTCATCCCCATCATCCTTCCATCTCCTCATCCTTTCATCCCCTCCCTCATCCCTTCATCCCCTCATCACTTCATCTGCTTATCTGCTCTTTCAAACTCCAGCTCTAATATCCGTTTCTTTCAGGTTCTTTGTCTGGGGGGGTCCTGAGCAGGCTCGAGAAGAAGACCGACATCCGAAGACTCCACCCCCACACAGAGTCTACAACCCTACATCAGTGCATCCTTCCAGACACATCATCTATCTAACCTTTGTCAATAAATGAACTAATCAAAACTAATCTAATCTCCGTAGGCGTGGTCCATGCTAATGAAAGGTTATTTTAATGACCACCAATCATTGGTGAGTGTAAATAAATACACAACAAAAATAGGTTACCAGACTGTTTTGAAATATTCTGAAAAGAAACTTAATGTTGTTTCAACTATTTTTCATTTAGTTTTTCTCCTAAAGCAAGCTGGTTTCAGGAAAGCTAAAATAAGTCACCGTAATTCACCAGAATTCACACTGTGGGTGGACATAGATAAGATTTGGGGGGGGATCAGTACTTTATGAATACATAACTAAGGGAACTTGTATAATGTCCAGAAAACTGCTTTCACGGAATGAGTTACAATGTCACCATAAAAAACAAGTAGGAGCACATGCACAAGCAAAATGGAAACAGCGCACAGTAACATCAGGGGCAAAATATCACATACTGCTCAGTGTTTGCAGATGCATGTGCACAAGTGAGAGAAAACAGCAGACAATCTGTGCTCTTTAAAACCCAAAGATATAACCTACCATGGAAATTTGTCACCTAAAAATGGCTGAATTTCATACAAATATACACTATGTTCAACCAATTTGGTCTGATGTGTTTAAACAAAAGCATTTGGGTTTTTCGTGTGATAAAACTCATATAACTAGGGTAAGAAACCAAAAAAAACAACTTTACTTTTTTTAACCCATTTTCACTTAGGGGCTTCATACACACCAGAGATGTCATACTTTTTTGAATAAGCCTCTGGTGAAGATCCAACCCCATATAAAAACCCTTTTAAATGTTTCATATACATATGAGACTAAAAAGGCTTCCTTCTTCCTCTGGAAGCTCCTGGAGAATATTGGAGTGACAAAGCGTTTGGTTAGTCTGGAGGTTTTTATGGTGGAATGAGAGGTAAATGGCCAGAGAAAATGTGTGTTACTTGTATGGTGGAGGATAAATCTTGAAGAAAGTGTTTTCAGTATCTGCTGAGACTAGCATGGGAGGGAGTAAACAGAGCAGTGTGCTTTTTGTTTTTTCCAGTTTTCTCTAAGCTGTGGTGTGATTGACAGGGGGTGGACATCAGAAAGAGGCCAACCAGAGTATCGGCGAGGACATCTTAGGAATCATTTTCAGGAAGAAGAGAAGTTTACCAGCAATTACATTTTCTGAGGAAACCATAGCTAAGGAAATCCTCCAGCTTGAAGGCTTTGAATCTAAGTCACTAGAGCCCTATCTATATGAAGACAACACCAGATGTAGTCTAACACCTCAATACAAAAAAAACAATATACATATATGTAAAACAGGATAATCAAGTCAGAAAATTACCCCTGGGTTACAGTAGCACCAAAGATATTTAATCCAATAGGTGTCTCATCCACAAGGAGATGCCGTTTTAAGACACTGTAAAGGATTCTTGAAACAGGTCCTAGAGTGGAGAAATCTCGCAAAGGCTCAGTTGTCCCTGTGTGTATGAGCTCTCCGGCATTTTTCATGAGCAGATGACTTAACTACCCCCTTCCTATATTTAATAGGAATGCAGCTCCTTGATAAAGTAAACAAGCATGGTGCCGTAAGGATTGTAGTCCTAACGAAGACTACAAAACACTGTCCTTATTACGGGTCCTGGGTTTTGATTTACTGTACCTCCGCCATCACCTGCATCAAAAAACGGATCCAGAGAACCACAGACACCATGTGCTTATAAATAAAGCTCTCATTTGACGCTATATTTGCCATGTATGTAACTGACTGCACATTCTCAGTGTTCTGTTCTGTTTCTCCTGCAGCGTCACAGCACCACCAATGGTCCCGGGTACCATAGGTACTACAGCAGTTTCAGGAGCCATGTGGACAGAATTCCATTCAACTCCGCTTTTGAAATAGACTTTTTGTCTTTGTGTAGACAAGGCCTAAGTTTGTAGGAACTATCTTCCTGTTGCTATATGAAGCTCATCTTATGCCAATCCTGATGAGCCTTAACCGGCTGCAGCTGGTGACACCCTGCAGTAGAGATTGCAGCAAGAAATACATTCAACCAAGTCTGCTGTAATGCAGTAAGAGAAGGAGATATGGCACAGAGAGAATATATGGAACTGTTGTCGATTGCATGACCTTAGTGACTTGATTTAACCTGCTGGGTTTCCTAAGAAGCTTTTTACCAATTTAGATAATAAAAACTGAATTTGACTGTATTGATTGACCGCTGTGATAAAATTGGAATGTATTGTGAATTGTCTAATTTTGAATCTGTCTCTATGATTATATGGATTAAATGGATGCTTTTCTTTTTTCCTCTAAAGGGACTTGAGAAAATATCTGCTGTATTAGTATTATGCTCAAAAACTGTCAAAAGTCAGGACGCTTTTTGTATGTCTGTTGGCTTTAAAAGAAAATCTCCACACCATATTCTGCCAAAGTTATCAATAATTTATTAATCTTCAGTTAAGGCAATCCATTACAAAGCATTTCACAAACCACAGTATAACGCCAGTATTGTGTCCAACTCTTGGTTTGGAAATAGTTTTTTCAGCATGCAAGTCAGAGATCAAAAGAGGTATTTAAACAACCTGGGTTAAAACAGGACCAGTGGTATGAAGAACCCATTCAGTATGTATCTGATGGGAACAGAATGAAAACAAAGCATAGTTGCATCATGCTGGAAGAGGCTGTTATTTCTGAGAAGGTCTCTATGTCACAAATAAAGCCAGTGGAGGAGGCAATAATAGGGTGTAATGAAGATAAACCACCAAACTTCCTGCCGCTTTGACACAAACATGCACAATGTCTACAGAGGCTAAAATTCAACAAATAAATGTGTTTGCACTCAACATTCCTCATTAAAGGTGTATATACATAATTAGAGTTCAGCCTCAAAGACCAGCAAAAAGAAATTACTAACCAATCAACTTACACTAAAGAAAAGAAATTGCTCTGCTGCTGGAAAATGTAAATCAGAACTGTTTAATGTTTCATAATTGCATAAAAGTGATCATTGTGTCCTTGGTAATTTTTTTCCCTCAAAAGATATCATAGGCCTTAGGGAAAAGGGGGAAACATGTTACATCCTTAGAGGAGGTGCTTATAAAAGAAAAAAAATATTTAGTTGAGATGATTTGGTTTTCATAATAAATACATTAATTCTGAAAAACGCACCACCTCTAATTCAAAAAACTTTTTTGCTCCTTTTTTCACCATTTTGTCACACATTATGACCTGCATATTGATGCTCATTTATTTGCTTCATTCTGCTAAATATTCATTGCACTGTGACAAACAAGGAGCTTGACTGAAAAAAAGATGCATGCAAGGTTAGCAAAATTTTAACTAATGATGATAGTCTGATGTATTTCATTTCGGAAGTGTACATCAGTTGTTTTATTTCATACAAAATGGCTTTCTGGAGAGGTATTTTGGTATTTATGAGTGTTATATAATTCAATAGCCTTGTTTTAGGTCTGATGCAGCAGTTACTTTTGTAGCAGAATAAACTCTGCTTTTTCTTCTAAGGGAAAACGTAATCACTGCAGAACATTTGAAAAAAGAGGAAAAACAGGTTCTGAGCTAACCCTAAGGAGTTTAGTGCCTCTGGACTGAGTTTCTGCAGACTTACCAGACTCTTTCAGCTCTCTGAGAGCACTTGCGCTGTATCCACACCGAACGCGATAGAAGCGACTATAAAGCGCGACACACGCCTAGCTGTTCGCATGCACATTCGCACCTTGAAGCGTGTACAAATCATACTGGTCGCGCTTATAATATGGTATTTTCACGCGCTAACTGGCCTTCAGCGGAGCTGCGGCCAGAGTGCATCTGCCAGTGGATTATGGACCGAGCTGACGGAGGACAGCATGTTCGGCCCGGGCTTCAGCGGAGCTGGGGCTACAGTGCATCTGCCGGTGGATTATGGTCTCCGATCTGACGGAGTACAGAGTGGATTACATGTTTGGCCTGGCCTCCGGTAGAGGTGGGACCGCTGCACTGGGGGTTTGGTGAGCTACAGATACACTCTAGCTACGGCGGAGGGATCCATAAACAGCAGCGAGCCTCTCATAAACACCTGCTCCTCGCCGCCTGGAGAACGTGACTTGCTCGCCCAGTTTGTGCCGTGAAGGTCCAAGCTTCGCTTGCGGAAACACCAACTATATTTCTTAACAGCTGTCCATCTGTCCGTGGTTCGTAAAAGTTTATAATATTTGAGCAGCGTGGGACGTGGTGCGGGAGCTGCTACCAGGAAACCAGGTGAGGAGGCCGTTTCAATGCTCATTTTTAGGCCGAGAGGTGCTTTTACTGCAAGAACGGCTCTTTTAAGAGCCACCCACAAACCTCTTAAGAGCATTCCTGTCTAAATAGTTTATTTTTTTATTTCTGTCTCTGTATAGGAAACTGCTTGTGTCATGTAGCTCGGGGTGATTTGCCACGATGTTTATCAGTATTTCCTCCATGTCCTGCTGAGGCTGTGACTCCATGAGAGTCACAGAATCACTGAAACGCTGTCCCCAGATTGGTTGTCGCGGCGCGATTTAACGCTGGAGTTCGGATTTTTCCAACTCGAGCGATAGACGCCATGAACTCGAATGCACAAAATGCACCACATAAAATGCAGCGCGAATTTTCAATCTCATCTGTAGCGCGAATTGTTTGCGCAAATCAGGCAGAAAAGCTTTTTCGCGACCTAAATTTGCTTTTGAAGTATCGCGGGACCCCAAGTTGCGCTTCATCCCGCTCCTCCATTGATTTTACATGTAAACCTAGTCTAGTCGCTCCTATCGCGTTCAGTGTGGACACAACGTTAGAGCAGCAGGAGTTAAAGAACAGGAAATGGAAAAGAAAGATCATTGGAAAAACATACAAAAATAAAACAGTCTCATATTCTGTGACAACACAATGAACCTGTGTGAACATTGGTTCTCCACTGTCATTCAATAATACTTTAAGAAGAAATAAGAAAAAATAAATCTGCTGACAATAAACTTTAAAACCCCAAAAAATATCTTAATGAAACCCATGAGTGGTGTCTTTATCCCAAAGATTGATCGGTATACATGGCCACACTTTAATTGTAAACAAGTCTTGGTTTTAAAAAGTATACAGCAAAGCATAGCAACTACTTCATAGATCATTAGTGACGACCTGTAGGTATAACAGATACATAACACCACTGGAGACAGAGTGATTAAACAGCTGCCATGTTCCAGTCCTAATCTGAGAGTTTTATGGTCTCCAACATTGTCAATGTATACATGTGAAACACCTGGGTAAACTGAATATGGATATGTTTTAATACAGTAGGCACATCTAGGTCAAGATATCGATTGACAGGGAGAAAGTGAGTGGTGAAAAATGTGTTTTAAACATCGAATGAAAGATAATGCCATGAACAAGGATGTATCAACATCTATCCAAAAATTCACATAATACAACCAAAAATAACTATAATCATTGGAAAACCTGGAAAGATGAGTAAAAGGACTTATTGAACTCATGTTTGGCTGTCACATAATCTCACACTAAAGAATTTCTAAGAGTTTATTATTTAATTTTTTTTACACATTTATTTAGTTGATTGGAAATTCCACTTTAAGTTATAAGACCCCATTGATGCTAATTAATGGTACCACTGTGGTGGACCACCAGGAGGCTCCATTCACACCCAGACAACAGAATGTTTGGATATAAATAATGTATGTATTGTTAGGCTTAAAACCGTTCCTGTTCTAAAGGCTGATGAGGTAGTAACGCCCCGGGCCCCTTTTTTTTTCAGCCGTTTTGTAACAATGTAACATAATTTTCCACGCTGTCTTTAAACACTCCTTAAAGGTATGCAGTCATTTAGTAGATCACTTACAGATGCTGCAGAGCAGAGCAGAATGTTCAGAAAACCAGCTGGAGCAAGGATCAAGCAAAGAACTTTGCACATTTCCCCCCAAACTAGATGTAAGTGGGGTTATTCTTTTGCATCTAGATAATGTTATGCTAAATGAAGGCAAGTTATTAAATGCCAATATATCATGTTAAGCTGGTTAACAGTGCTAATGTTACATATGTTCCATCCCTTTATACATAGTTAATTCTTGGAATAAATCCAGTTATCTTTCATTTCTGTGCAGAAATTACTTTTTCCACATATTTAAAATAAATCTTTGCTGCCACATTAAACAAATAAGGGTCAGGGAGGTTCTGCACAGGTGAAAAGAGAATGTAAGTGGCTGAGAAAAAATATCTATTGTATGAAAGGGACATTGAGGTTTAATTTGTAACTGCTACTCATCCTAATTCTATTTCAGAATGAATCTTTCTACATTTGTATTTATCTTTAATGCCACAACAATAAAGACCAGAGTAAGGGAGGAGACATAAGACCAGAGACCAGTAGCAGGGACGATGATGCAGGGTCTTCACAGGTAAGGAGAAATTAGAACTTGCTGAGAAAAAGAGATCGATTGCTGGGAGAAACCAGTGACGTATCAGGACAGGGTTGTCACAGATATTTCAGAATTACTCTCGCTCACTTTCATTCCAACATATTTTCACAGGTAGTCTACCAGGATCAGCCATTCTTAATCTTGTTTATTATTTTTTTTACAACCTTTAGCCATATGCCTTTCCACCAAATATTTTGAAGATAGTAAATCTGGCAAAGAAGATTATATTTTTTGTTGTGGTCATTAGATTGATGTCAGTGAGTTTGAGAACTCATGAAAAACTTTTATTCTTAAGAGATGATTGGTTATGTTATTTATTGCAATTTGCTGAAGCCAGAATGGGAACTCCAACCATCATCCTTTAATTTGTTGTTAAATCTTTCCATATTAACAAAAATAGCTAATGGAGTAATTGGTCATGTGGAAAGGCACATAAGAAAGGCCTGGCCTGGAATTCAATCCCCAGACTTCCAGGTGACAGCCATGCACACTAACCAGTCAGCCAGGGAGCATGGTCAATCGGGGACACAGTGACAGGACCTCCACACTGTCACAGTAGGTAAGACTGATTTACATTTTTGCCAACATAACTTTAAGGTCAGTTCGGTATGAAATAATGGACAGATATGTGGAAGAGGAGATCATGCTTAGTACTGAGTATGAGGAAGGATTCGTTAATGTAAGGGCTTGCTTTTTTTCAAGACGCCCTATTCTTTCACTGCCCTAAATCTACAAGTCTGAGGTTAAAAGTTGTATTTTTGCTAAATCTTCAGTGTGAGATCATGCTACTACAGCTTGATATTAATTTATGCTTCATACAGCCTTTTCGCTATATGAACTTCCATTACAATAAGAAACGAACAAGCAAAATAAAACAGACTAAGCTTTAAATGGTGCCAATGGTACTTGGAAAAAAAATACACATAGAGAAAAATACATATGGAGGTATACGCAATAATAAATAAATAACACTGGCCCCAGACTGCGTATAGTTCAGCTGGACTGAAACTGTTCAGCCTAATTGATTTTGTTCGATGGCTAAAAACCAAACAAAAAAAGCATACACAGTTGCAGACCAATTATCTCTGGTTAATGATTTCTGATTGTTTAGACCTCTCTCAACAAAATGTAAATAAATTTAAGGAAGAAATCATTTGAGTAAGTTGAAAAAAGAGTTTAAAACATAGATCTGAATGATCCTTCTAATGTGCCAAACAAAACTCCATTTAATGAAGTGTATCAGAAACAAATATAATGGTAAGAAATACAAGCTGTAAGATGGTAAGAGTCTCACTTAAGTACAATTTACTTTTTTGCATACATATAGCTAAAATGAGGATGTGCTAGGAATTATGGAAGTATTTTCATGTAAACATCCTGTTCACTATTGTAAGTAAAATATAGTTCAATATATAAGAATATTCAGCGTCATATATCCTAAATAATAATTCTGTCTAAAATATTAGAAGAGAATATTAAAGCTGTGTTAAAATGTAATCTGTCATCCTTCCAGTGATTTCCATTGTGGTTTGATTTTTCAAAATAAAAGTATTTAGCTTAACAATAAGATTACTTTGTGCTTTTTTTTGACAGTAATTAGTGCATTCTCTTTATATAAACATTAGAAATACATATAAGACATGAAAACTCTGCATGGCAGTAAACAATGTTACAGCTTGCAATCAAAAAATTTCCCATGAGTGAAAATGATTCCTACAATGTTAGATAGATTTTTATCCCATGCTTCTATGTTACAGTCTTTATCAAAGTAGAAAGGGGGGATAGTTTTCCTTACGTTGGTCACAAAATATAGGATGGAAAACTACAGGATATATGCTTCTATATGACTTCAATCCTGATCCAATAAAATCTCCTGAAAGCAATAAATTAGTTCTGCAATAAATAAGTAAATAAATAAAAACTGGTATTCATAATGGGTTCCTAGATTAACACATAAACTTCAAAAAGGTATCACAAGCATTATACAAACTGGTACATCCTAATATGTGTGTGCCTTCAAAAAGGCCTCTCTCTACAGGTTCACTTTCTGTTACATCACCACTTTGACAGGTTTGACAGCAAACATCTAAAACTTCCCTTTACACCACTCGCCTCTTAGTGCTCTCAGAGAAAAATAATACTCTGATTGCCAACAAGTTCCTCTACAGCTGTCTCTCTACCCAAGCTCCTTACAGAGTTTTGTTGTGTCCGTTTCACTGGGGTAAAACTTCCACGAAAGCATTTTCAGTTTCTTCTCAAATAATAACTTGCATTAATCTGAAACCAGCCCCATCCAGGGCAGTGTTGTGAGGGAGGTGGGGATCAAACAGATTCAGTCTCAGGCTGCTTGCATGATGAGTAAGGTGGGGGAACAGGGCTGGGTTTGATGGCTCTGCTCTTCATGTAGGAGATCAGTTGGTCAGGGATCTCAGCCAGAACGTCTTTGGCCAGCCGTGCCATGCTGAGGACGTGGTTACCTGTACGGTCCATGTAATCTCTGAATGGTACAAACTGTGACACAAGAGACAATGATTCCTCTTTTTTAAAATATCATATAAAGTTCCCTCCAGCACGTCACATTTTGCTGCAACTATTAGGAATGCCTGATACTAAACAGTGATTAAAAACGCACACAGTATAAGAAATATTTTTCTGTCAATTAGAATTACCTAAATTATTTGCCCACACGGTAGGGCAAAGACTCACAGGACAAAATACCAGCAACACATACACTTTTACCCAGGGACAATTTAGAATAACCAGATAATCTAACAGTCAAGTTTTTTGGAATGTGGGAGGAAGCTTGGATACCAAGAAGAAAAGCCTCATATGCATAGGGAGAACTCGCAAATTCCATACAAAAAGAGTCAAAGCCAGGACTTCAGGCCAGGACTTCAGCCCCGGACCGGATGTTGCAAAGCAACAACTACTGCCTCACCACGGTGCCATGACATATTCCATGCTACATAATTATTTTTTCGGGTATAAATGTATTTCTTTTTTATGGTTTTAAATAAGAGATTTTAGACTGAAATTAAGCTCAACAATATGAATTGATTTTTAAATTTCTATCAGCTCTTACTATCTCAAAATACAGAATACCTAGTAAAACCATGGTTTCCTGCTGAGGGTAAGAAAAGAATAACTGAAGATTTGTTATTACTAATATTATTTTTTAAACTCACATTACCAAATTCTAAAATAGTTCAGTGAATGTTGTATTTTTCTAATGGGCTATATACATTAATATTAACCAAAACGGTAGAATTTTAAGTACAAAAGCAGAAAAACTAATAAATTTTGTTGCCTAAAAAGCATGCAAAATGAATGGAAAGGAAAACAAAGACCACATTTTTCATATTTTTCTACAAAGTTGTCATTTTTAGATGAGAAACACCTTTCTATATGTGAAGTCTGAGCTACTGAGATTATTATATTTTCAAGAGTTTAAGCAGAAAAAAAAAAACTTTTGTACATAAGCTCCTCAGGTTGAAGTAAACTGCTTTTGTATTAACTGTCACGAAGATATGCTCTGAATAAACTTTACATGTAATCATATATTCCAAAACAAACAAATTTTTTTGGGGTCATTCCTATTATATTTTTCTCCTTTTTTAATAAAATAAGATAACATAATACATAAATACATACCGCAACATCATTTTGTTTAACAGAAAATAATAAAACTTTACTTTGATGCAACAGGGAAACAAAATTAAAAATATCTTACCTGCACAATGTCTCTCTCTGCCAACTTCCCCCGTGATGAGATTCTGACATCATCACCATCCAGCTCAACCATTGCTGCAAAGATGAAAATATCTTAATCGCATAAATCAAAATTATGTGTATAGTGATAGGAAAGATTATTGTAGAAAAAACTTATTTTAAAAAAAAAAGGTTAATCTGCTGAATTCTGATTGTAAATATTCATTAAAAGAGAGATACAGAGACACAACAATATTTTCATTTGTTAGTAGTCTCACCATCAAACTCAGCTTGGCCGACTCCAACAATGATGATTGACATTGGGAGCTTTGCAGCCTGTCAAAAAAACATAAGAATCATCATCACTATGAGGGGGGAGACACATTAATAAGCATCGTTTTCAATTAGTTCACATCTATTTTCATTGCATCGCTTTTCAAGGAGACATGTTATGACCTTTATTCATTTAAAATCCTGCTGAATATTTTAATTAACAGCTATACACAATGTTTAATTTACATGTCATGCTGCAATGTCAGCAAAGCTATTTAAAGCTCTAGCGTAGAACCGGTGCACATTCTTTATATTCAGATAATTTCCAACCAAGTTTATCAAGCTTTTCAGCAACAGTTGTTTGTAGAGTTTGCAAGTTTTAAATCAGCTCTTTCCTCTGTAATATTTATACAGTAGTTATTGAAAAAAAAAAAAAGTTAACAGTCATTTTACAAGGAGTTCCCTTGAAATAAGATCTCATTTTCAAGGAGGTCATGGCAAAAAAGTGAACCAGTAGAATATATAAAAATAAAGCTAAGCTGGCAAAGATTCTCAATCATCCAGGAAATGACAATCCTAAGGCGACTTCTGCATTTTTTTATTTTTTCCGTTTGAAGATGTCTCTTCAAAATGTCATGTCCTGGATGAGTGAAGATCTAGACCAGGGTATTGCACCTTCTGAAGAACATCCATGGAGTGGTTAAATCAGAACTCAAGAAGCATTTTAGATGAGAGAAGTCTGGTTGCCTTTTACTTACTAACAACATAAATAGGAAGTAATTAGACTTGACACAAAAGGGAGACGTACGTCCAAACATAGTAGGTTTAAATTCTATGAAACTTTAAAACAGACTTTAAAAAAAAGAAACAACACATATAACTCTGTCTCACAAACATTATTTATGATGCTAGCATACAGTTTGCTTTAGAAATACTCTGTGATGTTTATATGTTTAAGTCCAGCCTAAACAAAAATATAACCTTAATACAGAGGTTTAAATAGGATCATATTCTGAACTGTGGTAAAGAGCTACATGCACTTAAACCACAACACTAGTGTTTAAAATATGAAAGCTCTAACATGAATGAATGATATGAGCTTGTGGTAAAAATGCATTTGCAGGGTGAAAGTGGGTCAGGCTTGCTGGAAAAACCTCCCCTAGGGAGAGGTCTGTCACAGATAGGAGTAAATAGACTTTGGAGGACCACCCCCTTCACGGTCTTTATCAATTTTCCCCCTCCAACCCTTTTTCCATTTTTATCTTTTCTGCTTCATTCGTTCCTCAAGAACTTTCCCACTTGCTCAAAAAAAAAAACATATTCAATTTACCCCTTTTCCCATCCAGGTCCCACCGGCACATACTGTACCTATAAATGCCAGATCAAATCCTCCTTTCAGAGCTGAATTATTCAGTCTACATCATTTGTTACTTTGCTTGTATGGTAAAGTCACTCAGGGGACCTCCCTCCAACATAAATTCAAACTCACTGCTCTCACAGACCAAAACCACCATGATATGAAGATATACCAATTACAAAATTAAACATCTAAGTCATTAAATATTGCTAGCTATGATTAATGAAGAGAAGCTTGATGCATGGAAGCAAACTGTTACAGGACTGTGTCATTTCTTTTGTTAACTAGCTGTATTTCTAGATCAGATGGAGATGTTATAATATAGCTTTTAAATGAAAAGCTATGAGGATGTTGATAGAAGTTGTATAAGGATGAAAAGATCAGATTAATCAAGTTACAATAACTCCCTGAAAAACTGATATGCACAAAAATGTTTGACTTATTTGACCTGAAAAGACATTTCAAATAAAGATTCTGACTAATAAACGGTTTGCCTCTTTTAGTGTGTAAGGTTGAAGATTAAACTTTAATTTAAATTCAAAACTAAGCTTAATCTTTATGTTGATTTAACTTTGCAGTTTATACCTTTGTTTTAATATTTGTTACTTTCATGCAATACTGTTAAACGTTTCAAAAATCAAGCTCTCTTATAGGCAAATTCTTAAAGGTCATTTGCTTTCCTTTTATGTCTTCTAAAGCACTTTGATTTGCTTTGTGTATGAATAGTGCTATATAAAAAAATGGTCTTAGCTTACAATACCTTTCGTCCTAAGCTCTGCATGAGCCAAACCACTGATAGTGGTTTAAGTAGAAGGAGAATAATGAAATTGACAGGCTTTGACAAACTGCAGTGGTTCTGATGAGTTCATTTTAATTTACTTGGAGAAAAATATATACTAGTATGAAATATGCCAGTTCCCTTTTTGTTGCTTAATATGAAATCCACAAACATCCATTAACATCCTCTTAGGGTATTTTTCAGTAAGAAATGTCTCCACATTTGGTATTTTTTATTTGAAAAATATATCTGTAAAATCCCTCACATTGCACCATTGTGGAAATTAATTCAGTTCAATTTCAATTCAGTTTACTTATATAGCAACAATTTACATCACATGCAATCTTAAGGCACTTTACAAGAAAATGAATTTCAACACAATTATACATTCCAATACTGTAAGTTAAAAAAGTTTTCTATTTCAGGATTCCCAGCAGATTGCTTCAGGTCATTGATATGATGTTGGGCCTCATTAATGCAGACTTTCCAACCACAGCAATCCTTTCAGCAATCCCTCATCCTGAGCAAGCATGTAGTGACAGTGGAGAGAAAAAAAGATCCTCTTTAACAGGAAAAAACCTCCAGGAGAACCTGGCTCAGTACGAGCAGCCATCTGTCACGACCGACTGGGGGTTTGAGAAGATGGAGCAGATACAGTAATTCATACAAAAAGAGTCTGGGACCATTACTGGTGTGCATATACCATACAGTACACAGACATGCTTTTTAGGAGGCTGACATTTCTGCAAGGAAAACATTTTCATTTATTGGTTTGATAATTTTAACATTTTCAATTCAAGGAATAGTATTTTGAGTTTCCTTTATTCATAAAAATTCATCTTTTTTTTTTCAGAGAGAGAACATTGGAAATATATGACTATGTGTGAAATAGATCTATAGAACACCTTATTTGGGTGAACTGCTGAAAGACATGAACTGTGGATATGCCATTATACTGAGATACAACAGTGTGTATTTATTTTAATTCCTTATGAATGCTTTTAATTACTAATTTATTGTCTAAAAGTAAAACCCCTTCTGAGCTTTCATTTTATGCAAATAGATACTTCCACAAAACTACAATTAGGTTCATGAAATTAAGTTTGATTTTAATTTATGTTATACAAATAAACAAAAATGAAAATAATCTAAACATTAATTTTATAGTGACATCAAAATGCAAATGATGCAAAATTTAATGAATTTTTTTATATAAATGATGTACCATACTGAAGATTTATGAAGACATAATTCTGCTGCAGTCACACTAATGCTATAATTCCAGTTTAGATTCAGATTGCAGATCTGAAAGAGCGCTGAACTGGAAATAAGATGCAAATACTTTTTTACTTAGAGGGGAGGCTTCCAATGTTGCTTATACCTGAAAAAAAAAAGATTTTTTACTACTGACCAAGCCATTTTACAATTTCAAAAAGTCAATAAAGAGAAAGACACCGCTAAATTATTTCCTGAAAGAATACGAATTTTGACAATCATCGAATGTGTGGGTCTAGAACCAATGAGATGCTAATATTAAATAAACAACATAAACATTTTCTGCTCTCAAATAAACACAGTAAATAGACAAACAACTATTTGATAAATAATTCCAACTCATTTCTCAATTTTTTCCAGAAAAAATATTATGTAAAATGTTATGTATTATTGGTTCATGAATTCAGTAAAGACAATAAATATAGATATAATTGATACAGTTGCATAAGTATCACAACTTAGAGACACAGAAGTGCAACTTCTTCTAAAAAATTTTATAAACTATTAGCAAGTCTCATAGTATAGTCATTCTCTGATGAAGCACTAATCATGATAAATGACTGAAGTGCCTGAAATCAAAACTCTGTCAAACGTACTTTCTAATTATTTCTGAAGTTGATGGTCAGGTGATCATTGAGTTACAAATGTTATAGCCTTTGTTTTGATTGATGCATAGTAAGAGGCTTTAAATAAATTTGACATTACTTGCTGTTTCGGTTGTATTGAATTAGCCTATACAGATCCACATAATACACATTTGAAAGATGCCAACATATGTAGGAGAATAACAACAGTGGCACAAGAGGTTTACTCAGCGTCTATACTATAAAATGTCACAAAACATCTAAAAAAGACAGTACTGCAGGCATTTTAGATGTGAGCAAGTCATTTTTTGTGATTCATCTCTGCAGAACGAAGCCTGAATGCAAAAGGGTATCCAGGCTTTAGCTCTGTAGACAGAAGTGGGAGAATCCTGGTCCCAGCAGGAGTGAGTAAGTTCAGGTTGAGCAGAGAGCAGAGCAGCAGACAAGATCTTAAAAGGAAGGTGTGGCTGTTCGAAAGGTTTGATTAACAGTCGCAAATTCCCTTTAAACCCAGTCTGCTGGGGGTCAAAGCTGTGTTGCTGGGAGGGTTTACCTTGTCGGTGATTATTCCTGTACAAACATCATCCCAAGTGCAGCTTTGTTATCAAAATACAATAAACGTACAGCATGCAAATGAAGAACAAAAAAGATAAATGGTTAATAAAAGTTTTTTGTAAACTGATCAGCAGTCTGTGTTCTCAGTGTAAAGTATTGAAAAGTGTAACGAAGTTCAAAGTAGAAGAAAAGTGCAGCAGACTACCTGCTGAAAACCTCCAAATCATCCAAATCTACCACTTGGCTTATAAACTCTGAAAGTAGCTGAAAGGCCTGAGAGCTGAACTGAAGTAAACTGAAAGCACATAAAATGCCAGTCTATCACAGAGCAGCAGAATAGAGACATCAACATCCTGCAGGTAGCATGGAGAAGCACTTACATTCACTATGGCCTCCTTAGTTTGAGCCATGTCTGATATTACTCCATCTGTAATGATGAGCAGGACAAAGTACTGAGATCCATCCTGCACAGCTGCTGCATACCTGGGTCAGAAAAATAAAAATCTGAGTGTGAGAAGCAGAAAAATAAAGTAGAGTTTGAAAAAATGTTTAAAAGGGCTACTTGTGCATGGTTCTGCACTGATCGCTGAGACTGACAGCAACAACCGAGGAAAACATTTAAGAGCTCCAAAGAAGTAACCACTGTGTCAAAAATATCAAGAAATGCATTAAAAAACATGTCACTGCAGTGAGTGAGTGACACACAAACGTAATAAACATGTAAAAAGCCAATATAATCTGTATAGCTTCTTACGTCTTAGTGGTCTTTACCGATAGTATTACAGAACCCATCAGAGAGATACCACTATGAGGGTGTCCTAGTTTCAATTGCCCATCGCTGGCTGTTCTATGAATAATTTATTAAACTGTTTATGCAGCCACAGCAGTCTTAATCTTTCAGAACATTATTGATTGCCTAGCATGCATACGACCTGCTTTGATGAGCCAGAAAAGGGAAAAAAAATCAAAAGATATAATTGCAGGTGCCAAGGACAGGCCAGAGGTGAGCCCTGACGCTCACAACTCCCTCCCCACCAGCTTGACAAATTTGACTGTGAGATTCTGACATTTTAATCAAAGACCAGTGGCATGAGCAATGAACAGTGTTTGGAGATTAAAGAGACATTTGACCTCCTCGACTTCTTGACAATAACTAAGGCCACAATCAGTGGACACATCTTAGAATATTACCCATTCTAGGAGCAGAAATAAACACACATTCCTACATTTATCTGCTTATGTGTAATGTGAAGTTATTCTTTTAATTTCCGGTTTTGACATGGCTTGTTTTAGTTCTTCTATAGAGTTTAAAGTCTCTTTAAATCTAAGCTGCGTTTGTAAAAGAGGGATTTCTTGCTATTATATTTATGCATATTGGCTTTGAAGAGAATAAAAGAAATGTAGAAATGAATTTTATGATTAATTTCATTAGCCTCCAACAAAGAGCATTCACAACCATAATGTGACATTTTAATATGTATAAAAGCCTTGCAGGCTTCTTTTTCCATTTATTCATTCATTTTATTGTATTTTTGCTTTGCTTTGCTTTGAAAAAAATAACATGGCCATTAGGGGATTTTGTTCTTGTAGGTTTTGGATAGGGTTTATTTGCCCCAGTTTTAGAGTTGACATTGCTCTAATACACCTAGTTGATCAATTTTAAAATATGTATGATTGATTCTATTATACCTCCAACTGGCTTCTATATTAAAGCAAGCCAAAAAATTCTAACCAAACTAATAATCGTTTTTGTTGGAGCAAGTTGTTGCAATATTGACACATAAATAAAATGTGTAGTGCTTTGTCTTTTCATTGCTTTGTGACTTTATCTGATAAAGTGAGTGTAAGCTACTATTACAAACTGTTTTGTGCTTATGTGCTTTTAAAAGATGAGCACAAGTAGTGGTATCAAATTTTCAGAAAACCTGATAGTTTGTTTCTTTTTTTTCTGATATTTAACTGCTCCTCCATTGAATTATTAACTTAAACTGATATAGGGGTTTGAGTATCCCTTTGGCCCTAAGGGTTTCATCCCATGAAAAATTGGGGTCAGTCCCAAAGTGAATAATTTTTCTCAATTAGGTGGCACACTAAAAGAAAACATAAACCTCTCCCTTAATAGGGAGACCAAGACACCGTCTTGGAATCAGGCCTAAATGAATAGGCTTACGACTAAGTTTTCATAGATGTCCAGTAAATTAATTTGCAGCACTCTGACCCCTTGACATTTGTATCTTAACGTTAAATTCCGGCATCTTTTAACACTTTACTGTAAAATTCCTTCATTAAATAAGTCTTTCTTAAATAACACTTCAAGAAAGGCAACATTAGATTAAACAATTTCCCTCCAGTTCACATGAACTTTCCTTCCCATTTTCATCTCTGTATTTGTCTAAAAATAAAAATGGTGAGCATTCTAACATGTCTGATTTCCATATCTTTTTATCTCTGCCTTGCAGCTGAATGTTTTTCCATCATTAGTTCTGAGAGAAAACCTCCACTTACTGACTTAATACCTCTGACTGTCTTGCTGTCTTATTTACACACAGAAAATGTTGTGCTCAGATTTATTCACAGCGGGAGATTTGTGTTCGCACCTTGCCACGTGATTAACAACAGGAGCAAAGTTGGTGGGTCCATAGAGCTGAACCGTCTTAAGGCTTTGATGGTAAGCTTCAAGAATCCCCTCCATACCATTGCAGTATGGGTTCTCAACGTTGCCATTCTGAAAGAAACAAAACAGGTGCATTACTTCAAGAAGAAAAAAAATATATATATACATATACTGTATATGAGCTACACACAGATATTAAGTGAGTTAAAATCCACTATATAGCACAATTAAGGAAACAAAAGGTTGCCAAAGTGCTCTACGAGGATGGATACATGAATGTAGAGAACAAGTTTACATGCCTTTTTAGAGTATTGTATTAGCTGCTGTTATAGTAAAAAGCTTTCCAGCTCAGTCCAAACTAATTTCTTTGTCAGCCATTTCTCATTGAGTGGAAATGCGTTTACAAGCTGAAATAAATGAACTATCGTCAACCAGAGACGTGACGGCACAACCAACAAAAAAGGTCTGCACCCTCTGCTGTCCTGCTGGAGAATTGCTTTGTGACTCTGAAACACCAAATTAGACTTATAAACGTAAAGCATCTCCGTCGATATAGCCTCTTTCTAAAATGTTACGTTTCTAGACTTCTTCAAGTTTGGTCTTGAGTTTGAAAGCAACCTTCTGGTCTTTGTTCGTATAACCTTTACCAGTACTTTTGAAGCTGAAGACCTAGTAACCAAAGCTGACTCTTCACGGTAGGGTGTTTGCGTTCAGATTATCAGTTAATGTTCCAGAAAAGCTAGAGGAGTGCGGGTGTAAAGCTGCGAGTGTACACAGTGGTCCCTCCTTTACTGCGGGGTAACGTTATTAAAATGTTTTTTTTTTTTTTACAATCATATATGTTTTAACGCTTGACAATCCCTTGCCACACACTTTATACACTTCTTAGGACATACATTAAGATTTATAAACACTTCTCACCCGTTTAAATATTCTCAAAGTTCAAACCTTCATACATTTTAAAACATAAAATTAATAATATGACGTGGTTTCTTTGTATGCACCCGCTCAGGTGCGTATTATTCCACTGAAGGTTGGTGCAAGTCTCTTTTTTCAGAATGAGAAAGAAAGATACAGGTAGTTGTGCTTTTTTTTCATTTTCTGGACGAGAAGATTTTTACGATATGACATGATAAATTTGGCAAGTGCAGGAGACATGACACGGGGGAGATTGATGACGCGGAACACAATGCATGTTAGCACGCTGTAAAGAAAGCATGTAAAATTGTATTTAAAAAAATCTGTGAAAGAACGAAGCAGCACAGGGTGGACCGCGTTTTAGCGTGGGACCACTGTAAAGCAAAGGCTGTTTCACAGTCCTCCTTTTGTTTTGCTTCTATTTTCTGTTCAGCTTTGTCTTCCAAGCTTATGTGTGCATAATTGCACACAAAAGACGAGTACTGTGAAGAGTTCTGCTGTTTGTCAGCCCTCTTACAAAAATTACTTTTTTGGGTGATATGAAATGTATGCCCGCTGCACTATTTATGTCAAATTCCCCCACTGCTCCGCACCCACTACCCAGAGGATTCATCGGGTACGTTTCCTGCTGTCTGAAAGCAGCCGAAAGGTAATGTTCCAGTAAAAAGTTATTTATTTGAAAAGACAACTCCGGTTGAAAACCGGATGGAATTGTCTGCAAATATTCTGGAACATCTCTCTGAAATGGCTATGGAGTTATACATCAGATCTGCTTGCTGCTGTAACTGCAGTCTTGGAATGTGATCTATGTGTGTGTGTAGGTGCAAACTTTGCTGATGGAGAAGTATAAACTAGGCTTCACTTATCAATAAATGCATTCCACTTTAATATTATTTAGTCTTAGTAGGACTTCAGCTGTTCTATGAGGATCTGAGGGGAGGTTTGTTAGAGTAAAAAAACTAACGTTCTTACCACTGATCTGGAACACACCGGATGTTTGGGAAAACTCCCAAACCTACCTCGGCCAGCCCACCTCTGAAAAAATCTCTGCTTTAAATTGATGTTTAATTTGAATATGTATACAGAAAAGGTGCCTAAAAACCCAGAAATATCTAACCCAAAAGCTATGTTTGGCTAAAAACTAATATTAAAGTGAAGCATGATGGTGATACCATTAGGCTGTAGGAATGTTTTTCTTCAGTAAGGATAGGGAAGCTGGTTGTTAGGTACCTTTATGAAACCAAATACGAATCAGTCCCGGAAGAAAAGATGCAGGTATCTGTATATTGGGGTGTAGATTGAACTCTTGAAAGACAAATAACCTGAAAGCACAGCTACTAATGAAAGGCTGTGTGGGCTACTACCATGAAATGTGAATAAATTATATCTAAGTGTGTGTTGCCCACTTGACAAAGTTTTAAATTAGAGACCGACAAAACTAACTTCAGTTTTGTCCTCACTGCTTGCTAAGCATCCCTGTCAAGCTGTGATGTAAATTTTCTCCACAGCCTAAAGGTCCTGAGCTCTCAAGAGCACTTCATAAAGAATGTTCTCTTTACTCTCCTACCAGCTTTCCTGAGACTATGACCAGTGACACTATCTCCTGTTACAAGGATGTTATCAATCTTTCTTTGGCTTACTCTCCTGGCTCTACAGCCTACTGAGAATGAGAAAACAGGTAAGACCTGAGAGTCAGTGTTTAAACTATCTGAGCATGTTATGTTACCTAAACATTAAACGACAGAAAAAAGTTGCTATATGCATATACAAAACCAATTCCTGTCTAAACTCTAACACGAATCTGTCAACATTGCTCCATACTTCCCTTCTTTCTTATTCTTTCTTTATTACCCATCTCAATAAATTATGACTCCCCTGCTTGCTTAAAGCTGTGGGGCAGGCTCAGAGGGCTAAGTGACATTTTGGGGGGAAAGGAAAGAAAACTCTAACCAGAGATTTGCTTGTCAAACCTAGCTTCAAATGCTATCTTCCTTGACCGCAGGGCAAATTTCAAACCATGATACTGATACAAAAATTCCGCAAAGGAATGTAACTTTACTTTTACGCCCACTCGTGTGAATATAGCATGAAGAGAAATGAAGCTTCAATTATATGGTGAGATGAATCTTAATTTGCAAATTTTAATGGCGGCATGGAGTGATGCAGACATTATCCTGTAGACACACTCCTCATTAGGCTGTACTGTGCAGCCGCTGAGTGCATTAGCTGGCTGAGAGAAGCTAAACTGATTTAAGAATCTTTCAGCCCTACAGAACCTAATTTGCACTATAAAGGGATTGAAATTCCTCTGGGTTATCTTTGCCATGCACAAGTAGTTGCATTCATGTTAATAAACATGCACGCATGGATATACATCTACACTTGCAAATGTAGACATATGATCTCAGCTGAAATATGGGGCTAAAATAAATTTAACATTGGTCCACCTTAACTCCAGGTGAAACTGTCAAATAATCCCACTGTTTACTCACCAGTGGAAACTCATGAGACACTCTCCCGTCAGGCGGGAGCTTAGCACCAAATCCAAGTGCAGGGAACATCTTATCACTGTCATAGTCCTGAATGATCTCTCCCACAGCCTTCAGTGCCATGGCATAGGCATTCATCTGATAAGGGTTCATGTAGTGTAGTGAAGTGGACTGTGATGGATTTCCTTTGGACACAAGAAAAGTCTGAGTCAGTGATGCACATCAGCAGGCTGAAAACAAACTGACAGCTGCAAGTGGAAAAGGGTTAATTTGAATAAAATGCAGCGATGAAACAACCTGGTTTATTTTTGTAGATAAAAATGGGGATTCTGCAAAGCTATGGTTGCTCTTGTGTGGGAGTAAAAAAAATGATGTAGGCTTCTGTAATTTTGTTGATTTTGCCAATTAAAAGCAAGCATGCTGATATTAATTGTGTGCAGATAATCACTTGAACCTATTTGGAGAAACAAAAATACCTATTTCAGATCCATAAATTAGTCACAAGTGACATCCATAAGACGTATAAACAATATAACCAACAAGAACGTTAAGATAATTCTCTGTCAAATATAGATATAATTTCAAAGTGACATATGTTTAAATAACGTATATAATATCAATGAAAATAAGCTAAAAATTGGCAGAGAAGAGGCGTTAATCTCACACACTTCAGAAACAACAATTGCTCCCAGGTGTATGCTTGAAATATTCACAAAATGCCTAAAACTCATAATTATGACAACTCTGATGAGACAGCAATAAAAGGGTGCTGCAATTTTGTATCATAGCTGAAGATGTTATTAAGTGGTAGAGAAAGTGAGAACTCTGACAGATGTTTATGTCACATTCATGTTTTATGTGTTTTTGTACAACGTCTTAACAAAATTCACAAATCTTGATGTTTTTCACATTCTTTTCATCTTACAACCACAAACTTCAGTTATTAAGAGTTTTAATCACCAACACATGTCAATTTTTTGGCCATTAAAGTGGTAATTACTATTAGGTTATATTGTTTTTGAATGACTTTCTCCGTTTGTCAATAATAAACTAGTGTTGAATGAGGTGGCTCAAAGTTCATACATGCCTCTCAGAGGCATTAAAAATAGTCGCTAAAATAGCAAAGTATAATAAATCATACTGATTTTGAAACACCTACTTATTCGGATCTTCTCCTCCCAATACTTTTCGCCTTTTGACATATTCTGACATATTAATCAAGGGCAAAAGCATTAAATTGATTGCACACATCTTGCTGCGGGTTTAACAGGTGCTGTCTTACCTGCACCTCGTTAGTAAATTACCTGCTGCATGTTTTTGAGCCTGCTGTGAGGTTTGCAAACATCTAACAAGCCTAAACCTTTGATAAATCAGGTCCTTTGTGTTGCAGCAAAATAAGACTGCTCTTTACTCATTGTGCTTGGTTTTTATTTTTTATCAAAAAATAAGGCAGAACTAGAGACAAACAGGTGAAGTGTATGATTTTTAATAATGAAAAATAAAGACTTTCAATACTTTTCAGAAATGGAACAGGAGATGGAACTGACATGAGAGCAACAGAAGAATCCAGCAATGAATGGCCTAATCTAAACTAGGTCTAAATGGGATCTACATACCAAAGTAAAAAAACTGAAACTAACATAAGAGATTAAACTAAAATGCATACATGGAAGAACACAACAAATATTTAAGAAGCTAAACGCAAAAGAATAAACTGTCATGTCAAAACCCTGATGACAATTACAAGCAACTGAAAATGGTGAGACTTTTCTAAAAATAAACCTGGACATAATCTGAAAGAAAACACAAAACCAAACAACCGTGGATCATGGCCTCACTCTGAATACATTGCCCCTATTGTGAAACAAGATGGAGACAGCATAATGCTATGATGATGGTTTTCTTTAGAAGGAAATAGGGGGGGGGGAGTTAGGGGTGTGAGACTGTGACTGAGGTTCATCTTTGAGCAAAACAATAACACTCACACAGCCTGGGTTACATTGCAAGGGTTTAAAGGAAAACCAAGCATGTCAATTACCTTGTGAAAGCGTATTCTTAAATCCAATTGACAACACAAGCAAATGTTTGGGAATTACTATCTAAATAAGTTCTTGTTTGAATTTCGCTGAGCTTGGAATATTTTGCTAAGAAAATATACAAAACCTTCAGTCTCTATGTGCCAAACAGGTAGTTATACCCAAAAATACTACCAGCTGTGACTGCAAACAAATGAGGTTCTACAAAGTATCAATCTATTGAGGCAAAAAAGCAAATGCTTATCAAAGTTTTAACTGCAAAACATTTTTTAAACATGAAACATTTTACTTTTTTGTACCAGAACAGAAGACTTGCTTTAGCTTTGTTCAGTTTGAAATGTATCAGATCTTGTTTCACATATAAACTTCAAGTGATTAATGCAACTGAACAATATAAAGAGCAAAGATTACAAGCAAAGAGAAAACTCCAGTGGTATGAGAGTCATGGATCTGATGATAAATGAAAACCAAGCAGGTAAATTGCAGTCAAAACACTCACCGTTTGAAGCAGTGAAATCAATGGCCACTGTGAAGTGAATCTGAGTTCTGAAAAACATTAACAGCAATACATGTGAACCAAACGACAGCCAGGAAAGCTCAACATTGCATACTAATGAGGCTCGCCCAGGTTTCAGTATGCTCTGTGTTTTTTTTTTCTTATCTGAGTAGAGGTGTGACAAAAGTACACCCGAACACAACGTTTATAATTTAGTTTTATTATCTACTTCCACAGCTGCTTGTTCATTGCCATGGCCAATTATATTATCGTGAGATCTTGTCGAGCATCAAAAGAGTGATGTACAGTAGCATGCTTGTAGAAGTGTATCATGGCCATAACTGATTATTTAAAGTAACCATCTTATTAAAGCAAACAAAGTGCCTGCAATTTTAAATGCTCATATATCACTGCCAAATATTTCTATCCACTTATAACTAATGATTAAAATTATCTCTACTTTTAAACTGTGCATTTGTTTTCAGAAAACCTCTGTATAGTCCTAACTTATGGTAAGACTACAGACACATCAAAGCATAGAAGAACTGATCATGCTATATTAACTTCCCCCACAGTTTCCATAGATACACATGAATGGCTGCATGGCAAATTAATTATCTCATCCCAATGAGATAAGGGAATAGTTAGGTGTCTGAATATCAGCACAAAGAACAAATAAATCCACCCAGTCAGTTTATATTTCTTATCTGTATTTACTGTAAGGTACAGTTGAGCCCAAAATTATTCATACCACTTGCAGATAGAAAATCTGGAGGGACTTAAAGATTAGGGTGATAGTGAGGAGACTTTCCAACCCCACAGGCCATAACTAAAGACAAATAACCAAATTGCCAGTGGAAGTATGCAAAAAGATGGTCAACATTTATGAGAAGGATTGCTATAATGGCAATAAACAGTTTTACCTTAATTATTGAGAAGTTTATAAATGATTCATACTTCCCATCTTTTATTGAAATTTAAATTAACACAAAAAAAAGTTAATTTATTTGTAATATTCCTTTTGTGTGGTTTATAATCTTTTGAGGGACACGTCTTATTTCAGATCAGAAAACAAACTTCTTGGTAGTATAAAAATAATCTAAATGTAAATGGGGCACTTGGTCCATAATTGTCTGTATCAATAAATCTGCTTACCACTGTAATTTTAGCCTGGATAAAGCAATACATTTTTTACATCTTCCTTCAGGTATATAGTTTATTAAAATTCTATTAAAAGCTGAAAAATAATAAGATGAATTAATCTAATGAAAATATTAAAAGTGAAAGAGAAGCATTAGTCCAGAAAAGCGACTTAGTATTTTTGCTATTGAAAAGAAACTAAACATGTCATGCTCTTCAGCGAAACAAAGAGTAAAGGGGAGGGAAGCCTGGATCAAAGTGTGTGCCCTTTCATTGTGATTAACACTGATTGCCTCCTTTTGATTCCACCTCCATTCAGATATTCACACATGCAGAATCAGAGATAATGGCGGCTTCCTCCTGCAGAGACTGACCTCAGCTCATTAATCAGCATTGATATGGACCATTCAGCAGACAAAGAGTGAACTTTTACTGTTTCATGCGGCCCTTAATGTAAAACTCTGTTGATTTCTGCTATTACTTTTAAAAGTTAGAATAAAAAAAGCAAATAAGTGTGACAGAGATAAAGCCACAATGGACCCAGTCTTACACAGTAAGAGCTCAAGTTTACCATTATATTTTACAAATAGAAAATGAGTAGTTATGGTTGACAAGAGATGTAAATTATATTTAAAATTTATATCCATGAAATGAACAATCAAGTCGATTTTCTGTACAACACTAAATAAAATGAACCTGGCCACAGCCCACAAAATTTCAATTTATTCTATGAAAAGTAAAAATTATGCTTTTTAACATAGAGACTGCTGTGCAAACTAAACAACTTGGCACTTAAAAGTTACATTAATTTTTTCTTCTTTGAAACAGTATCAACTACATGACCAGTACTGCTGTGTTGAAAAGACGGAAAAATCGATTCTGAATGGATTCTTACAGAAAACGAATCGATTTGCAAGTTAAAAAAAAAATCTATTTTTTTTAAGTTTGCCCTTTTTAAATACAATACCTTTGTAATACAATTTCCCCTTCTGAAGTTTTACTCACCCAGTGTTAATTTATTGAACTACAGACATGCTGTATAGTTAAGATAACAGCTCAAAAAACAGTTTTTAATAGCACTGACCTATATCAATATTTAACTAGATCATATTGTCAGATGATAATTGATTCTAACTCTTGATGATCGGAATCAAATCAATTCTTGACATTTGAATTGATACGCATCCCTAATTAGCAGATCTAATACCTTTTTAGAGCAGCTTTTTCACTGTGTCTCAGAAAATATGTTTGAACATATGTGTTATATATATCTGTTTGTAGAGGGTTTATTGTTATTGTTTTTTCTTTCTTTCTTTCTTTCTCATGAAATCTGAGACTGAAATATGGGACACATCAGAAGTCATCTAACTGGTGAATTTGAAAGGAAACATATAGAACAGTGTTTGTATAATGCATGTCTGTATCCGTACATCTGACTGGTTTAACTTGTAGGGATATGTGGGGATTTGTTTAAAGGGGCTATGTCATGCAAAATCAGTGAAAACCAACACCAGAGTGGTTTTTGGCTTAATTCACGCATGTCTGAGTAATCCTCCTGACTTCTCCTCTCTGAGCAGCTGCCTTCTCCCTCTCCTAGAAATCGACTGAGTGCTCAACTAGTGACATCACTAGTGAAAAACAAAGGGGTGTTCAGGTATCTGCACTGTCCCTGCAGGCAGAGCGGCTTACCTCTGCTAGACTTCAAACACACTCTCCTCCTTATCACAGTTCATGGCTGCTTTGGTTTTTGGCAGCTTAAAACCCTTTTTTGTTGGATTTTTTTACTTTCTCTGTGAAAACGCCTGTTTTGGCTGCATGGATTACAGGATTTTATTCTATATTCCTAAAGAACAGCAGCTGGATCAAAGAAATATGGAAGCCTACTCCCGCCACTATGAAGACAAAAAAAGAAATACACAGCTCATAATTATGAGATTGCATAGTGTGGTAATTCTGTAAACTTTTATCATTCAGAAAGTAAAAGTCTGTTTTAATTAGCTTGCATGATAGTAAAGAAATGTTTTGTCGAGCATTGTTTATGCAGGAAAGCTTTTAAGTCATAAAACTCTGGGGTGAGTTTAAATTGCAAAGCTGTAAAAGCAGGATGTTTAGATAAGAAACTGGGAGAAAAGTTTTAGAGAAGCAGATGGCCATTTAACCATAAATTTTTATAATGAACCTTTGACCCAGAACAGAGACACCCATCTTCGGACTGCATAATTCTCTGACAGCAAATCATGGCTAAGAGACTGTTTGGAAGTGATCTGATTGGAGTAAGATTGGAGAGATTATAAGCGCCCAGAGGCCCGCTTGTCTATAAAGCTGGGAAATAAAGATCAGTTAATTGTTCAGATTTCTTTAAGTCTGGACCACAGAGAAACTAGGGCAACTTTCTCTGTAAACTGCAATTTGTTAATCTGTTCAAAATAAATGTTAAACTGGAAATTGGCTCCATTTTGTCTCTGCTTGAACATGCATTGAATTACTTATGATAATTATTTAATTCAACAACAATTTGGTGACCTCGACGTGTGCAGGGTTTTTTTGGACCAAAACTCCAGTTATTTTTTAAGTTAATAAACGGACATGTATTTGCTCTATTGACAGTTTGCGCAGAGTTGCGTAGTTTTTTAATTCTATTGATTGGTTAATCTAACATTGGGTAATGTTGTCATGCAAGTTAAATATGTTTTTTGTTTTTGTTTTGAGCAGATTGACTGTTGCAAGCCCGTGGTTGAAGCGGCTCCATTGTATGTGTCTCTCTTCTGAGCAGGACTGCGACCTGCTTTGCACTCCGCAGAGAAACACCGGTGCCTGCTGGGAGATGGAGTTTGTTACACTGCAGGACAATGGAGCAGATGGACCGGATGGTGCGGTCCCTTCAACGACTCAAAATCGGAACCAAAGTGCGGATCGGGGCTGGAGAAGTGGCGATCTCAATTACGGAAGGACGCTTTCGTAAGGTTGTTCGAGGCTGGCAAACGGAAAATAGATTACGGAGCGCCTGGGTTGCCCTCTGTCAGTCTGAACGGATTACTTTGAACTGCTTGCGTTTCTTTCAAACGTGCGCGTCAGCACCGCAAATTGAAATGGGAAAATGATCCGGCATTTTTGGTGAGGTCCGATGAGGTTAGTGTTTTAAATTCTGCTTGTACAAGTGTGTGTCTGTATGTGTGTGTGTGAGATGTTTTTTACGCAGGCGCTTGGCGAGAAGTGCTGGTGATGTTGCGTTCTGGGTTAAAATGTTATAGTATAAATAATGAACTCGAGTAGAATAAATAAATTAACATAGATAAATAAATATATAACTGCATATGATGGATAACTGAAATTAAATATCTATAAGAATTAGTTGTGAACATTTACGACAGGCCGCCCTAAGCTAGGAGCTAATTCTGTCGGAGTTGTTTGCTTGATAGCACGGCTAACATACGATAGCTGTGCCTATATGTTTTGATAAATAAATTAGTGGTTATAGGCGGTTTTCTGCCATCTGTTCGAGTCTTTTGAGGGGTTTTCTGGAAGCCGGCGCCAGGAAATTTCTCAAAGCGGACTACGAAACTTGTAACAGCCTGGTCTGAAACCTCCGCGATAAAATAATTAATTAGGTCTAAAAGCCACCGCTTATAATGCTGTGTTTTTTGTTAATGGTTTTGGGCTGTAACGGACGTAGTTGAATCGGTGTTTGCTGTGCGGGACGGCTAAAATTGGAAAAATATGTTTCAGTCCGCGTGGACGAACAGGAGGATGTTTTGTTCGTGCCGAATTAAAGTTTGGTACAGTGGTATAAATTGTGCGGATTAAGTCCTGGTATTGCGGTAAGTCATCTTCTAAAGTGTTTGTTGTGATTTTTTGGAGTTTTTCGCCGTACGTTTTTGTACTGTTTTGCCTTTCGTTTCACAGAGAACGCTGACGGTAGCACGTTGCTATAGGCTGTTGTGCTAAGCTAGCGGTGGTGGCTAACTGCATGTTCTATTTGTTGCAAGCTGAAAGTTGATTTTGGATAGAAAGTGATTACAGACTCCTGCAGACGATTGTCTTGTTAAGACTTAAACGAATTTGGATTTTGTTAAATTTTTGTGGTTAATTAGGATGTAAAACGGCCTCGGGAAAACTGCTCAGATAACTTTTGGTTGCTACTCCCTTTCGGCAATGGTTTAGCACATTTCTACGAAGGGCAATTTTTTAAGGTGTTTCATGTTTAACTGAACTGTTACGGTACGGAGATTACAGATTAACAAGTACATGCTGAATTTGGTTAACTGGTTTTACGAGGAGAGCATGTAAATTTATTTGGGATAATTATGCATGTAACAATTAAACGAAAATGATTAAGAACAGTTACTCATGAGTCGATTCTGACTTGGTGTAGTTTTAATTTTTGATTTCATCTTTAAAATTAAAAAGAGGGAGTTTATAGTCAAAATAAAAGATGCATTTTTGAATCTTTAAATAGGTGGATTTTTTGCTTTTTTGATTGATCTAAGCAGGATTTGTTAAGTTGGCCTAAATAAAGATAAAGCTATAAGTAGTAGTTATAAGCATTTAACGAAAAGCAAACGGTGTTAATTGGAAAGCAACAAACTGGTTTAAATTATTTTAATAAGCACCGTGTTGAATGGTACAGAAAATGAGTCTGTGATTTAAATAAGTATCATTTATGCTAAAATTATGTTTGGCTTATTTCTGATGGCTCTATAGACTTTAGGAATATAGCTTGGTCTCTGAATGAACGACCTAAAGGAGACTGGTGTTAAATTATTTACGCAATTGAACATTCTTAAGGATTTTATGGACAAAAATGCTTATTGGAGTTATCAAAATTCAACTGGGGCTCAAGAAATAACCCAGCACATTTCAATTCCGTTACAAATTAAATGTTTTTACCATGCAAAACAACACTTATCATAGTGATAGTTTATAAACTAGTGGGATTTGAATGTTTGGTTTTAAAAAAAAGAAAACATTAAAACACAGAGTCATCTTTTGGTAATCAGTTTGTTTTTTAACAGACTGGGGATAAATTTGGAATTGGTCTAAGGATTGAAAGTAACAATTAAAGTCTTAGGTAGATTTATTTAAGAACAAATAATGAATGTGACCGAAATGATGGTTTAATTTGAAAGTAAGAAGTAAATTCTAAATTCATTTATTCTGATCGTGTAGAGGCAAAATGTGATTGGACCAGCTACATTGAAGTAATTTTTACCATATATTTGAATGCACATTTTGTCTTGACAAATAAGAATCGGTTTTGGTTTTGAAATTTAAGATTAATCTTTCAGATGTTCTTCAGCTAGTTTATTGATGCTGAGAGTAAATTTACAGGTCCTAAAACATTTTGGAATAGATCTGATCCTAGAATAATGACATAATATATCATTTGATTAGTGGGGACTCTGTAACTGACAATTTATTTAGATTTTTGATTTTATTTTCTTTATTTTTTCTTATTTTTATTTTTTGTTTTTTCCTCTTTCTCTCTCAAAAAAAATTTATATTTGGTTCGATTTGGATTATGACCCAGATTTTTGAACTGCGGTCTGTTTATTAATTAGAACTTTGGAAAATGTTAATTTGGGAAGCTGGATTAAAGAAAACATGATTCAGTGGTAATGTATTTGACGTCTCTAGAAGCTTCAATTTAATTTGGTGTTTATCATTGGAGAAAATAAAATAAAAAAGAAGCCTGAGAGGAAAAGAGGGATACTGAAAAGAAAAATGCTGGTTTTTATTTTTTATTTTATTGCGACTAGTTTTTGTTTAGAGAGATCTCATCTCTTGAACCTCTTTTATTGAATTTTTTGTTTTGTGTTGTTTGACTGCTGAGGGGAATTAGACTATTGTGTATCCTACGAAAATATAAGAGGAGTTTTAGTTGCAAAAATCACTTTGACTATGTTTAGTTCCCTTCACAGAATCGGACAGATGTTTTTGAAGTATGAAAAGTTTTCATTGTTTACAATCAAGAGTATTTGGGCAACTGAGCACATTTGGGTTTGTTTAAAGAGGAATCATATAAGCAAAAGTACTTTGAATGGATATTGGATTGTGTTAAAAAAAAAAAAAATATATATACTTTAGGGTTGGCAAATATTTATAGGGAAGTTGTTTTGTCAGTGATTTAAATCTTGGATTTTTCTTTAGAAATATAGATAGACTTTGAAGTATAGCAAACTGAAGACTGTTTTTGTAAACTATGTTGTGTTATCAGTGAGTACTCTTCTCTGGTTTTGTTTTAAACATTTGATGTTTTTAACCTTTTTCAACATCAACAACAGTTATCTCAATGTAAGTAGCATACTTATATTAGCAGAAATTATTCATTGATTAAAGGGACAGAGTCGGGGAAAAGTGGTGTTAAGTCTGATTACAAAGGGGTTTAGTTCAATATGAGCTATTCGTCTCAACCTCAGTGAAGCGAAACCAGGAGAGCCATTTTTCCATAGCGACTTTTAAAAAAAAGGGATAGAACCTTTGCAGATGGTTATTGCCTTTATTTTTGTTATTGCAATGTTTTAGTGGTGTATTAGCAATATCTAACAGAAAAATCCAGCCTTTTTGTTTGTTTCTTTTTTGATTTAATTTTGTTTTTCTAAGAACTAAGTGTGTTGATGAGATATTGCGATGCTCCATCTTTATATATGTTTAATTTACACATGAGATGAAAGAGACATTTATCAAATTGAAAAAAATTGAGGGAGGCATTGCATTGATGAAATATAGAATATAAATTGGATGAAAAATGAAGGAATCATTAATTAAAATACGCAGGGGAAGTATTAGAACAACAGTTTAATTAGACGTATAAGGATTGATTATTATTCCTGGTGGAGAGAGCAAACCTGTTGATTGGTATATTTTTACCAGAATTAATATTGAAGAAATTATTACTAGTATAACTGATTGAAGTAAAATTAAAGTAGAGCCCACATAGGCAGTCTGAGTGTGGAAGATATTTAAATTCAGCATTCAAGGAAGGAGACTAATGAATATGAAAGTAAAATGTTTGAATGTAACTTGATTTGAATGAGCTGAGAGGATCACTGTCTGTTTTTTTTCTTACTCTAATTATATATTTTTTCTCTTTTTCTCATCCTGCAGCAGAAAAACCCCTCAGATAAACATTCTTGAGATGGAATTTATGATCCTGGGGAGATGAGATGGGTGGGGGTGCGTGGGCTGATGACAATAGTGCCAGGCGCCCGCCGTAACGGCCACAGAGAGAAACATCTTTACGACCAGCGCAGAATTACGACTCTTTTGTGCTCTCCTCCCAAACACAGGGAGGCACAGGTGAACTGGAGGCCACCCTAGGGGGGAGCACGTTTCCTCATGCTGAGCTGAACTTTCAAGGAATTCACTTGGCTGGCGTGAGATGGACAGTTTCTGCTGAAGAAGTGATGATCAAAGACTGTTGATTCAATGTCACTGTTGCTGAATTAACCACAAGAGTTTCTGTTTGTCTGATCGAAGGTGGCCGCGGTTCTACTTATTTTGATAACCCCATGTCTTCCCCAGGATTATCTCCGGGTAAAATACCACCATTTACCGGGAACAAAATTTGGCAGAAAAAATTGGGCCGATAGCAGGGGGTTGCTGGCTGGTGAGAGAGAAAAAACATTTTTCTTCTTTCTTTTACGTTTTCATCCACAGGGATGTACTGAATTTAAGAAAGGATATATTGTAATGGAACAGACATAAGTGTCTTAAACTGGATAAATAAAATAAGTAAATTTAAGAATCAATTTGGGTGAACAAGCAAATGGATAGTAATCAGTTGAACTGTACACAAAAAGTAAATTCTTGAGCCTGCTCTTGTTTTTAAATCCATTAATGAGGGAGGGGTTTTTTGGTTTAGTTTTTAGGAAAAACAACGGTGTGTCAAAATAATGTGGATTTGCTCTTTCCCCAGGGATTATTTTTAATTAGATGGGTGAAATAATTTCTTGGCACAATGCAGTTGAATTAGATTGAAAAGGAGTGATCACAAGACCGGATCAAAAAAAAAAAAAAAAAACTGTCTTTTTTAGATGTTTACAAGCTTATGCCCCCAGGATTATCTCCAGGATTCAGCAGCACGTGAGGAGCACACAGTCTCCTCTGGTCACAGCTGACTACAGCTGCTGAAGGGGTCCAAGGTACAGCTCCAGGTCGAAGGCGTGAGGAGTCCAGTGGTTCAGCCAGTTCCAGATGACAGCTGGGAACACACACAAAGTGCAGCTCCACGCCAACGACGAACCTGGTCGGATTCTGCCTAAGGAGGGTCGTGAAGGGTTTGACCAAGCTGAATCGGAAGCTGGGGCCACAGGCGGCGGGGCCTAGCTCACCCAGAAGGTTGTTTGGGTGGTGATATTACTCATCCAGTGTGATCTATGTGCCAATGAATGGGATGGGCAATTTGGAATTGCCATCTCAAAAGAGGGATCTACAGAAGAAGATCACAACTCAGCAATCAGCTGCACAGCAGGTTTTGACCAGCCCACATCGGTGGGCTAAGCTATAGGAAGCGGGGCCTGTCTGTGCATTTGTGTATATTGGGGGAAATGCTCAATTAATGAAGTAATTGGCATTTCAGAGAGTGGTTATTTGCAAATTTGGGAGTGAAAACTGGAACACTAAAAAATAGGAGCCCTCCACACTGATCAGTTCTGTATATCGCTCTCCAGCTGCCAGGAGCCATTGAGGGGGATAAAATGAGTGAAGAAAGAGGATCAGAATACAAATAAAGACTGAACATTTATTAATAATTTTTTGCATTTTACAGGTTGTTTAACTATTTGATTAACTATTTTATTCACAAGTGAAGAGTGATAACACTGCCTAAAAGGGTTCTTAATACCTTCTATTTCACAGGTTTCTAAACACTTTAAGTTTGATTTCTTTCAGAATATAATATAGTAATAATGTCTATGTTCATGGATTTTTTGAGCTTCTTCCACACTATTAACATGTATCAAGTCAGATTTAATTATTTCTTCACATGTAAGACATTCGTATACATTGTGGGTTTTGAATTAGTTTGTGGGAATTGTTAAAATAAATTTTTTGGTTAATGCCAAAAGAGGGTGAATCTATGATTAACAGATTTACATTTTTTAATGGGAGTTAAGGTTAAAAAAGGTACTTTAATAGTTTGTCTTTTGAATTTTAGTCTGGAATACTTCATGTTTTTAAACTGATGAAATTTCTTGGATTTGATTTTTTGCATTCTCAAAAAGCTTTACAGGTTTTGATCTTTAATCAATCCATTTTTAAAAATGGATTGAAAAGAGGGAAATTGTGGTAATTCTGTAAACTTTTATCATTCAGAAAGTAAAAGTCTGTTTTAATTAGCTTGCATGATAGTAAAGAAATGTTTTGTCGAGCATTGTTTATGCAGGAAAGCTTTTAAGTCATAAAACTCTGGGGTGAGTTTAAATTGCAAAGCTGTAAAAGCAGGATGTTTAGATAAGAAACTGGGAGAAAAGTTTTAGAGAAGCAGATAGCCATTTAACCATAAATTTTTATAATGAACCTTTGACCCAGAACAGAGACACCCATCTTCGGACTGCATGATTCTCTGACAGCAAATCATGGCTAAGAGACTGTTTGGAAGTGATCTGATTGGAGTAAGATTGGAGAGATTATAAGCGCCCCAGCAGGGCCCGAGTGCTTTTCTATAAAAACTAAAAAATAAAACGCCCTGAAACAAAGTATCTCGAAGAGCCCATCACCTTTGTTCAGAATTTCTTTAAAGTCTGCGTGTCCACTAGAGAAACTAGGGCAACTTTCTCTGTAAACTGCAATTTGTTAATCTGTTCAAAATAAATGTTAAACTGGAAATTGGCTCCATTTTGTCTCTGCTTGAACATGCATTGAATTACTTATGATAATTATTTAATTCAACAACAATAGTCATAATTTTGAGATACTAAGTCATAATTATGAGATGTAATATCATAATAATGAGATAGCAAAGTAATAATTATGAGATAGCAAAGTCATATTCTGAGATACTAAGTCATAATTATGAGATAATAAGTCATAAGTATGATATGCTATGTCATAATTATGAGATGTTACATCATCATTATGAGATAGCAAGGCGATAATTATGAGATACTAAGTCATAGTTATGATATACTAAGTCATAATTATGATATACTAAGTCATAATTATGAGATAGCATAATAGTCATATTTTTTTATTTTTTTGTCTTAAGAGCGGCGGGAATGGGCTTCCATAAAGAACAAAGACACCTGATGGATAGAGAAGTAAGTGGCTACATGCTAATGTGGGTTAGCAATTTATCAAGCTGCTTATTGATCTTATAACAGCATTGTGTAGTTAATTAATTGATCTGTAGCATCTCAGACTGTCCAGTGAACGTGTCTGACAAGTTAAATTTCAGGAAAAATTAATACTGTATAACAAAGGTAACATTTGATCATATATGTCTATCCCAGAAGTTGAAAGCTGTAAAATACCATGATACAGCCTCTTTAAGAGCTGAGCACATCATGTTCAAACTAAGAAATCAATATGGAAGAATGAAGATGATGTCCCAACAGTGTCTGTTTAGTAAGTTTTAGTAGGAAGCAAACAACAAGGAACTCATCTGGAAAAACTCCTTCAATCCTGGTTATCCTCAAAACTAGAGTTGTTGAAGGCAAGTCATTTTTCAATCTTTAGATACTTATTTCAAGGGTGCATTACTCAAAGGACACAAGATGATATGTCATCTTTATTTCTTCTAAATGACCATGCATCAGACATCAAGTTTTCAAATGTCTCATATGATTTTACCAGAAAAAATTACAGCTCCCAAACCAACCTTAATATAATTTTAAACTACTGGTTACAGCACCCTGCAAATGGAAAATTAACTTGAGGATAAAATGGGACTTTGTTTTGTATAAAAAGCTTTGCTAGACTTATGAAACAATTTAATAAAAAATAGTTTTCCTTTGGGTTATTAGTGTAATACACTAAAGTTTAACTACTTGACAAACAGGATATTTAAACAAGAGAAACACAATAATTTTGTACCATAAGGGGATTGGATACATTGGATATATAAAAGTGGACAGAATGTACAAAAATGTACTTATGATTGACAAGAAATTTCATGAGACTACATAAAAATAACAGATTACAGCAACATTCTTTCTTTGTCAGCCTGTTCAATTTCAATCAAAGTAGAAGGCTTCGAGGAAAAACTCATTCTTTAAAGAGTTTAATAATGTTGAAGTAAAAATTAAAGGATCTTAGAATACTTTACAAAGCCATCTTTATTTCTTTTTAAACACAGCCCTAAGTGGGTCTTTATAGTCTAGTGTCTTGTCCAGCTTAAGCTGCATTCAGACCGCATCCGTTGGATACGTTGAGCAACGCATCCAACGGATGAAGTTTGACGTATGTACTTTTTGGCTTCCATAGCCTGCTTCTGAGGAAAAAACAACGCATGGGCGGGGCTTCCTCTGTTGCCACACGTTCTGCACTATGGTGGATTGTAACGAGAGAGTGGCTTGGCTTTATTAGCTAGATAAAGCTAGACAACGTTGACATCGGGTGCATCAGCGCCCATTATTCAGATGCGTTCTGAGTTCGGGGAGTTTAACCATTTGCTCCAGGAGCTGCGTATGGATGAGGTTCGCTTTCAGTGCTACTTCCGTCTCTCCCACACATAATTTTACGACCTCCTGGGCAGCATCGGAGCTTAATCTCCTACCAGGACACAAACTACAGGCACTCTGTTCCTCTTTAGGAGCACCTGTCCATCTGACTTCGGTAAGTGTTAGTTATGATTTTTTAAATCTGCGTTTGTTGAAAATGTTTTCACTGGGCCCACGCTTCATTCAAGATACGGCGTATAGTGACATCACTACAGTGAGACGCTCTGATTGGTTGCCGCACTGCGTTAACTGCGTTGGATCCGTCAAAAGTTCAGCTTGTTGAACTTCTGTAACGCATGTGTTAGTACGTTGCCGTATGAAACGCAAGCGTCGTTGACGGAGCCAACGTACTCCACCATAGACTTTACATGTAATCTTGCCGCAGCTAACGCAGACCAAATGTGCGGTGTGAATGCAGCTTTACACCCAATTGCATTACTGCACAATAAATTGTGTGTAAGCGTTTCCTAGGCTAATTTCTGGAATTTGTGAAAATGTTTTGTTAAATTTTAATCTAAAACATTATAGAGGGAAAATATTTTACAGTAACTTGGCTCACTAGCACCATCCTAAAAACATTGAAAGAAGAAAATAATTATTTTCTTGTCTCTCTAAAACACTACTTTTTATTGTATGTTTACTATAAAGATCAACATTTTTTAAACCAGGTTCTTTTTACTGTGTACAGAGGGGTATTGCATTTATGTGAATAAAAAATAAAAAGCTTGTTTTTTCTGAATTAACGAGGAACATTTTACCCAAAAAAATAATTTTTTCTGAATTGAACAGATAAACTATGGGGGCGTTCCATGGCATTGCCAACATATCCAGAGTGTACCCCATGCTTCACTCAAGGACCACTGGAGATAGGCATCGGCTCCCCTGCAACGCTGCAAGGATAAGCAGTATGGATGGATGTTCTTTGCCTGTGGTTAAGTAAGAGGTTCTCAAAAATGTCCCACTATCCTCCATCCATCCATCCATAGCCTGCTGCTTATCCTATGCAGGGTTGTGGGGCTGTTGCCATGTGCCATTTGTGGAGTTTAATTAATTTTCACTTTGTTTTGGGATTGAGAAACTGGTGCACACATTTGTCCTAGAACAATACAGATAATATTATTAGGCCTTTTAGTTGGTCTATTCTGTAAGGACACATGAGGAATTTGCACCTGTTCAGCCAAACTAACCCATCAGAGTTTCTTCCTAGAACAGTTAATCTTGTTAATTCAGATGTTTAAAATGATCTGTTATTCTTTCAATGTATTTCTTTTTTTAGGTTTTTGTGGCAACAGTGGTCTTTATTAACAGTGGATTGTTCACAAAGGCAGAGAGAAGTGTGGGACAGACATTTGGCAAATGTCCAAAGCCAGGAGTTGAACTGGGACAGCCACATCAAGGGCTAAGGCCTCCGAATACTGCGCGCCTGTCTTAACCACTATGCCACACGATGCCCCATGTTTCTTATTCTCAATCTTTTCTTTCATTTTGGTCCTTTGTTTTTCTGGAAGCTCTTTGGCTGAGCTAGTATTGATGGGGATGTAAAAATAAACATGCTCTTTTTTTATGTGTGTTTGCTATGCACACGTAGGCAATACAACTCCTTCCTAACAAGTGGCTTAGCAATAACAGGACCTTGATATAGCAATAAATAGAAAATGAGGAGTGGTTCAAAATAGTTATAAGCATTTCTGTTTTCAAGACATTTTCTGGTTCACAGGGCATAAACTGAACACAGCCATCTGATGCATACATTCAAAGAGAAGTATTCGGTCTCTGCTTCTGTGTTTTCTGAGATGAGCAACAGTGGTCCCATGTCTATATTTTTTTAGAGGAAAAGCAACGTAGCACATAGCATTATATATGACCCCTTTGTAAGAATGCCAGAAATGCTGCAGTGATGAAATGTGTCTGTATTTTTAAGCCATTTATATATTAAAGGTTGTAAAAGATGATGAAAAAACCAAATTATATGATCCTATTAAACAGTCAAGGTGCAGACAGACCATAAAACTAGCCGAAGTCAAACAACAGAATAAAAATGAACATACAGTATGTACAGCATTTCTTTAATCAGTTTTATGACGTTCAGGGAAGTCTGAGAGGAAGCTACTGAACCCTAATATGATCTCAACACAATGGTGCTTTATACCGCGTGATCAAACTACAGATTTAATTTTGAAAGAATATAAATCTTTCATTAGCCTCTTTGAAACAGTGCGCTTTCCAGCTTTTGGACTTGAATTATTTCTGTTTGATTATATATCTGCACCAATTGAATGTTAATGAAATATATTGAAATAAGATTTGTTTTATTTTTACCTCCAGTTTTGTAAATGTGGTCAGGTTGCTGTGATGTGTCTGAAAAAGAAATTGCTTTTCCCCTCCAAAAAGAAATAATCTGGAATGCATTGTGTGCGTTTTCACCTGTTAGAGATGAAGCGGTAAAGCAAAAATCACATGAAAGGGGAGAAATCAATAGCAGATATATAAAATATCAAAGTTAGCTCTAGAGTATGTTTCATGCAGTCGGCTGCTCAGCCTCACTTTCAGGTACCTTTTTTTCATTGAATAAAAGAGTTGCCAGATATAAATGCTAAATCATTTTCCTAGTTATTATTTTTTTATCAATAAGATTTTAAGAGTAGTTACTTTTTGTCAATTGTAAAGAAATACCCCATAAAGACTAAACCTAATATCATAAATGCACATATGAAACATTGTTTTGAGTAAATATGATCAGTTTTCTAAAACCTCATGAGCTAAAAGTTACAAGTCTGGTGTTACAGTATAAATTAATAAATTAATGGAGCGATATTGGGTGGGAGTTTGGTTCGTCTGGCTTGAATTCCTACTCCTTCACTTGTTGTGTCCTTGGGGAAGACACTTCATCTGCCATGCCTACTGTGAGAGAGCCCAGTGGCGCCAAATATACAGGAACCTCGCTTCTGCCACTCTGCCCCAGGTCAGCTAAAGCTATAATGTAGCATACTGTACCACTATCAATGTGTAAATGTGTGCATGAATACTGAATGTAGTGTACAGCGCTTATGAGTTGGACTATAGATAAAATGCTATAAAAGTACAGGTCCTTTTCTGTTAACCTTTCCCTTTTTGACCACACTACCAGCCCCAGTAATCTTCTTATAATTTTTTCTTGCAACCTGCTGACAATGAATAAAATGCAAGATGTCTCATCCATCCATACATTTTCTGAACCGCTTGTTCCTCAAGGGGTCGCGGGGGGGCTGGTGCCTATCTCCAGCTGTCAACGGGCGAGAGGCGGGGTACACCCTGGACAGGTTGCCAGTCCATCACAGGGTTACACATAGAGACAGACAGGACAAACAATCATGCACACACACACCCACACGCAAGATGCCTCATTTAAAACGAAAATCACAATTCATCCTGCAACATACTCTGTTTTTTAAAGGTGTTTTTGTGCTATCTACTTAATTTCCACACTAGAATAATGTTTCTAATCTAACCAAATTGAACACTTAAAAAAAACGGGTCTAGTAGATGTCATGAGAGTAGACCTAATTTATATTTGAATCAGATTCCATTTGTCCTCTAATCATTTTCAACAGCAGCTGCAGAAGGGGCCGAAGAGGCAGAACAATTATTTTGTGTGTGTGTGTAATTATGCTTTAATTAACAGAGACACCTTAGGATCACCAACTTACCAGAGGATTTATGAGTAGTAGTATTTCAAAATAATTAAGTTGTCTGGATGTTTTAACAAATTGTAAAAAAAAAAAATGAAATTATTTGTTTTGCAACAATAGTTTGGTTTGTCTTTAAATAATTCTTAATAAATGCCAAGGGCAGCCCCAACTGAGCAACCAAGATACCGTATCAAAATTCTTCAGTTTATTCTGAAGGATCCCAAGGCCTTCCAAGCCAAAAGGTTTACAAGGCTCCTATTTTGATTTCCAGGCCTGCTCTGGGGTCTCTTTCCAGTAGAATATAAACAAATAAACCCCAAAGGAAGTTGCAGGTGAGTCATCCTAAACAGTTGGTTAAACAGCATCTAATGACAGCTCTTAATGGGGAGGAACAATCAATCTCTTATGAAGTCCCCTAAATAGCATAGTTCCTCACCACATCTCTAAGGCTACCTTTGCATTGCTCTAAGAAGGAGTTCAATTCTGAACATTTTGTCCAGGATCTCGTTCTTTCAGTCATCATAATCCATATGCTATGACTATAAATAAAGGTTGGAATCAACACAGATTGATAAATGAGAGCTTCTCTTTTTGGCTTAACTTTTTCTTTACTGTGACAGGCTGAAGCATTACATGCATTTAAACAGAGTAGGCCCCAGTCCCTCTATCCATCTTCCAGTCTATTCGACTCACTTCCTAAATGCATGCACAACAACAAATTTAAATGTGAGCAAACTGTATCAGTGCACAGAGAAACAAGTTGCTCAGTGGAGCTATTTCAGAGTACATTAGCTCTTTTACACGGTATCAAATTTAGAAAGCCACAAAAACTCAAAATATATTTTGCAGTCGGAGATAGATTTGTGAATTTTTAAATCCAGAGGTGAAACAAAGCTGTGTATCAGATGTGTGGGGGGTGGGGGAGTTCTTTTAATTTAGTTTTATTTTTCGATGGGACTGAAATTAGGGCTGTGAGGGCCACGTGAGGACCCAGGATGTTGTGACCCTCAAATTGCTTATGAGCAATTTGTAGGTTTCCTTCTTTGACTTTTTTTCTCAATTGTTTTTGCCATAATATTCCACTTGATATATATATGGGGGGGGGTGGGGGGGGGTAAGACATCTTTATCGAAAATTGTTGTGGTTTTGTTTTCAGACATTATGATTAACATGGAAAAAGAAGATGATCGTTGAAAAAAGAAAGAAGATGAAGAGAGATATGGCAAAACATTAACAGTAAAATCAGTCAGTTAATCATTAAATTGCATTTGTTGCTCCATGAATAATTGTGAGCAAATATAAAGTGTCCTTATAGTATCTAAGTGTGTGTGTTAACGAAGTTATTATATGTGAGGGTATACAGTGTTTGTGTCTATTTGTGTTGGCTGGAAAGAGACCAACAGGATGTATCTGGGACACTGAGCCATTAGTAGTAAAGCAGCGCGAAACTAAAACCAGGGCAGCTGCTGATCCAGTGAGGAACATTTCCATATGCTGTGTGACTTTAATTAAGCTCTTGGGTTGTCTTTTATAATAATTAATATATATTTGTATATTAGTTTGGAATATGGACAGCATCACACAGTAACATAGGTGGGGAATTTATGTTCACTTCATAACTGCAGTCAATGAAATTGAAAGAAATGTGGATGGTGCTTGAAAAGCCGTAGGCAGGGGACGGAGAAACAGAATGGGTTATGGAAGTGAAGTAATGCTCTTAGATCTCTTGCATTAAATATAAATGTTCTCTTTTAATACCCTCTTTTAATTTATAAATCTCAGCAGTGTAATTTTAAAATTCTCCACAACTCTCAGTAACACTCATTGTGTCGCTGCCTCAGCTGAATAATTGACAACATGTCAACTGACATTTAAATACCAAATTTGTATGTATTTTATATTGTAAAGTGTGCAACATTAATTTCTCTAATCAGTGTTTTTGTGATATTATGATTCAGTATAGTTAAGATAGTCAGCATAAACTACAAATAAAGTAGTGCTATTAAAATAAAAGGAAGTATATCAAAGGGTTTCAATATTTGACAGCCAGCAGTATTTACCAATAAGCACGACAGCATTGGCTGACAGACACGGTGAACTATGTGATAATGAGGTTTTAACAAGTTTTCTTGCTCCTAAATTCAACTACAGACAGGAGTGCAGATGAATCGCTGCTGTTTGCATCAGGGATCCCATAACTATTTGAAAAATATAATACTGGTTCAAACTATAGGCACTGTGACAGCTCTTATTATCCTGTTACAAATCAACAGCAAGCAAAGAGTCAATTGTTTTTGTCCGGCAGGAAAATTTGGTGATATTCTACAAATGTACAATATGAGGAGCAATATTGGATACTAGAAGGACTACAGTGTAAAACAAGAGCTAATGTAATGTATAATACATGCTCATAAATGAACATATAATTGGTACTGGGATCAAACTTGTGCAATGTACAAACTCCAAAAATCATTACAGCTAGTCTTAAATTTATCAAATATGTATCCTTGCTCATGCATCCAATGCAGAATGAAACACATAAGTGCTTTAATGTTAGCATGAATACAGCTAACATGGTAGTTTATGTGTAATATGGCACTCCACAATTGTGCTTTATCCTTTTATACAATTTCCAGATGTTTGACGGCATTTATTTGTTCAGACAAATATACGCAAGAGTAAACACTACAGGAACTTCCACCCCTCACATCATTCGAGAAGGAGACCGAATCTGTTTCTCACAGAAGACTGTATTAAGTGTAAAATGTGAGACTCAAGTCCAGACAAAGCAAAACACTTTACTGGCAGAGGTTTGAAAGATAATGTAATTATCTGCTTTAAAACAAGTCCTTAACAAACTTGGGTTCAAAGACCAATTAGAGAGGAAGAAACTTTTACACCAAAAGCAAAATAAGAAAACTGTAATGTTAATAAATGTACAAGGGGTCAAATGACTTCATTATGGTATAAATGTCCTGTTGTTGGATAAAACTTAAGTTGAAGTGTTTCACTACTACAGTTTTTCTCAGTTGCTAAAACACTAAAATCCACTGGCTGAAGAAAGTTCTCAGTTGCTTGAACTCATTAAGCTAACTGTTCAGTCTGTTGTCAATTCTTAAAACAGATTCTGCACTATAATGCACATGTCATCCATACTGGTAAACACAAGAGGCAACAATTACATATAAAGACAGCAGAAATGTCATTGATTGAACACAATCAGTCAAAATCGATTTCACTTGTTTCAAACGATGTGACAACCAATATAAGCCAGTTCAAAGAGCAAACAGGTTGCTGAAGGTGGTAATGAGAAAGTTTGACAATTGATAGAATTTGTGTGAGGGGACGAGTGCATATGCAAGGTGGGGGATGAGGAGAAAGAGGAGGACGAGGAGGAAGAGGAAGACAATGTGGGAAATATCCGATGAAATGCAAGCAACAATTATAAACCATGTTGATATCCATGGACTGATAATGAGAGAAGCAGAACTTAGAGTGCAACCCAATTTGAGCCGATTTTCTGTGTCCACCATCGTAAGGACATTCAGAGAAGAGAACAGGTATAGTATACTACTGTATTTTTGTAATTATGAATTTACGGTACTATAGTGTATGCGGCTGTTACAATAGACATTTGTAAAATTCATCACTGTATTACACTGCATGAATGTTTTTTGTAACTGCATATATCCTTTTTTTACATTATCACAGAGTTAACGTTTTTGAGATGCCGGGTACAGCACTGTAAAAACAAGAGTACATGAAGAGGGAAGGGAAAAAAAAGAAAATACAAAGAGCAAAACACAGTAATTTCTGATAAATTTTGAGGTTTTTGTATAATGATATGAATGAAATTTATTTTGAGATTAAAAAGACTTCTCGCTGAGAACTGTATGTTTTGAACAATGTGTTTTCTATTTTTTTTAGGGTATTATTTACTGACTGCTTGATAGTGTATGTAATTTTGAGCAATTTGTTTATTATTTGAGAGCAGATGTTTGATTTGGGCCCAGGTAAAACTGTTTTGAGGTAAAAGTTTGATTTTGCAAAAGGAGCCAGAGGTTTTGTAATTTGTGCTTGAAGCTGAGGTTTTGTTTTTAATGTTTAGAGAACAAGGTTTCAGGAATTGTGTTTTAGCAATTGAGGAAACCTGTAAGACTGCTGTTACATTTAAAGGAAAAAGGGGAAACTTGCAAGACTTAGATCAGCATCCCAGTTATAAAGTACAGAGGACCACATCTGTGTGCAAACAGTTAGAATCCCTGAATGCTTGAGATTTTCTCGACGAACTCTTTGTTTTTACACTAAGTAAGGACATTTTTGTGTGTCTGAAACCTGGTTAGCCTCATAATAATATTATTAAAATATGTTATCATCCTGTATTTATAAAAAACATGAGACATTTATGTTCTGTTTTAAAGAAACTCAAGATACATTGTATTTAATCTGTTTTATGCAGTTCAAAGACACAAAGACAATGTTAACAGCTGCTTACTTGAGGATTGTTAGACTCACCCTCCTTTGATGTAATCCAAGAATGTGTGCTCAGACTCTACATTGAATGACAATAATGACACCTGGGACAAAAAAGAACAGCTCATGTTTGATAATTTAATACAATTAAATCTACAAATCTACACATTAACACTGACCTCCAAACTAACTACCCACAAAATTACTTATCCATACAGAATGTCCATGGAGAAATATTAGTATTACAATCACTGAACATGAGCAAGGCTGATGGATGATCAGCATGATGGATAACTAATCACAAATTTTTAATTACAGAGCCACGGCATTTAGTGAAAGCAGTAATAAAAAAAAAACACTCATTTAAAAACATTTTATCATTACTCTATTAAAGGGACGAGGAGGAACCTTAAATGTATTTTATACACTTTGAGTCAGTGGCTGCCTCATAAGAAACTGGGGACAGCTAAAAAGACGTTAAAGAGTTGTTGATATTCTTTGCGAAATCTACTTAGTGGAAACCTCTTAGTGAATACAGAAGGAAGTGGTGGAGCGAAGGAATGAAATATATTCTTGATATCAGCCTTACTGTGCCAGAGTTGATGTATCTCTTTTTCTTTAGTTTCTTCTTTGGATTCACCACCTGGAATGAAGGCAGGGCAAGAACAAAGGATAATGACAATGTGAACCTGCAACACAATTCTCTCTATCCACCCCTGGGCGAGTAATAAAAACATCTTTGTCCTCCTGTTCCTTGTCTGTAAGGGTAATGGTGCATAGGGAATGAATTCAATATCTGCAGCAGGTGAGAATGAGGTACCATTGATCATGCCTCACAGCGAGACACAGATTATTCAGGATTTTTATAACCACCTACTCTGTATCCTGCATGCATCCTTGGGGACAAAAGAATACTTGTCCTATATTTCAACCCCCAGTAGCAAAGAAAATGATAACTACATTCGGAATGAATTAAACCGTGTGGATCCACAGGCATGCAGGAATGAGTAGCGTGGGCAGGAAAATGGTCAAAAACAGGTGTGAAGCACAGCAATCTGAGAAATTACAATATTTTCAGTTTTTAATCAAAGTTGCATTGAGAGCTCGCAGCCAAAAACATGTAAGCGAGGCAGAGCAAGGTCAAATATATCTACCACTCAATCTATGTGTCTGTGCACAAACATAAAGCATCGGCCTGAAGGAAACTTTCTGTCTCTTCTCTATGGTTTCTAAAAATACTTTTTGTAACAAAGATGTTGCCTTATAGCACTATAGCCATCACTGTCTGAGCTCAAGTTTTGTCAAAAACACATTACATGCCATTCAACCAGTTTTGTTATTCTTCTAAAAAAAACAGCTTGTGGAGTTAATGCTCCAAAGCTTTATGCGACTCAGGTTGAGTATGAAGAAGGCTGAACATTGTAACTTGTTACATATTTAAAGTCCTTTTTCATTTGTGGATATAAAAGGAAGGTTGATGTGGTTTTTTGTAGGCATCCTTAAAGTACTTCAGAAACTCTTTATAACCACTCAGATCCAGAGTGGCCTCAAGACACTGCTGTATTTCCTGTTATAATTAAATTGAGGCCGCTTTTATTAAAAGGTGTTGAATGTGCCTCACTGTACCATGTCAGCAATGTAAAAAGAGTTGCTCCCCAGGATCCCCACTCTTTCTGCATCCACCTTTTCAAGTACAACACATGGTACTTTCACCTGTTACTTTTCTCTACTTTTAAAGGCCTCTGTTTTTCATTTTGGCCAGCTCCATAGCTAGATCAATGGCAAAATTAATATAACAAGAGCTTTAATCAGCAGGTTATACCAAACCTGATATTCCAAGTTGCATGAAAAACAGTTACAGAGCATGTAAAGGTATTTATATCCCTTAAAAGTTTCATATTTTGTCATATAGCAAAAACACACTTAATTGTATTTCACTGGGATATTTTTGCATTAGAAAACGTGGTGCATAATTGTTCAATTTTATTAAAAAGCCACTTTGGCCAAGAAGGTTCCACTGAGAAACAGTATATCTTCTGCAGTGGAGTCCTGTTGAAGACAGCACAAAATGTAAATTGGAAGTGATATGAGATGTTTTTATAAATAAATCTTTAAAAGATGCGGTATAAGTATTCTTCCCTTTTAACTCTGAAAGACCTAATCAACTGCCTTCACGTCATGTAATTGATAAATGGAGTCCACCTGCTCATTTCTCATGGAGGCTTGGGGAGGAGATGTAGAGATCTGCAGCTTGGGTGGGAGGATGTGTTAATAGGACAACTATTAACTGTGCACTGCACAAATTTCACTTGGAAGTGGAACAAATAAGACAGCTAAGTCTGAATCTAGTTTACCAAACCTAGCGACAAATAAAAAATGCAGAAGGTGTTCTTGTCAAATGAGTTTGAATAGGGCTTTTGTACTCATTTGCTACTAAGGACATGCATTAAACAAATTCATATTTATGGGTTAGAATGGCCCAGTCAACTAATACCCCACAGCAAGACTGAAAAGTACCATGTTATTGATAGTCTTCATCCAATCTGACTGAGTTTGAGCTAATTTGCATGGGGCAAACATGCCTCAGGAGGTAGAAACATGTCCTGTAAAAGAAGGGTTACCGGTTTAAACCTCTGCTCTTTCGTCATTAGTTTCAATCCTTGTGTCCTAGGGCAAGACGCTTCACCCACCTCAGCCACTGGTTGTGGTGGATAGGCCTGGTGACACCGGTGTTCATCAGCCCCGCTTCTGTCAGAGTGCCCATTGGCAGCTGGGACTACAGAGTAGCTTGGCGTCACCAGTTTGTGAATGTGTGAAAGACTGAATGTAGTGTGAAGTGCTTTGGGTGTCTCATTGCTAGAGAAAGCGACATACAAGTTCAGGCCATTTACCAAACATTTATCTTTTTGGTCTACATATACATTGCTAAGTGTAGCAGAAAACAAACACTGTGTGTCACCCTAAGCACAAAATCCTCACAGGTAAACATGTTCATGGCAACATGAGGCTGTGAGGATGCAGCAATGAAGCTGTTGAAAGACCAAACTTCTGTCAGTCATGTCCTAGGTAGCCAATGGCCTCTAATATTATTCTCACAATATACAACCGGATGATCGGATGAGACCAGACTGCTCATGTAGATAACAGATCTTAGTTTTGAATTTGTAACTACAAGGACAAAGAAAATCAGTCAATTGATGATTGCTGGAATGAACAGCAAAAAAAAATAATTTTCCTTAGCAACCCTGGTCATTTTGCGCAGACAAACTCCATCTTAGTCCAGTTAAGCTACCGTTAATGGTATATTTACTTTTATTGCAGTTGTTTTGTAAGAGAATGGTACTATTAACATGGCCAGGTTTTTTCTCAGCTGTCTGGCTTTTATTGCTCTTTGAAAAACTAGACAAAAAATACTGTCTTTCAAATTTTATTGCTTGAATAAAGATACTATATAGCCTACACTGCACTCCATTTTGTTGTGAAATGTCAAACAGATGAATACGGTCCTTATATATGAATAATTAATAGTAATTGTCTTCAGCATTCTTCAAACTACTCTTAAGTTTATCTTTCTTGTGCCTAGCAATTTTAAAAACAAACTCGTGCCCTTGTTTATGCGATATAAAGTATCTTGTGCACACAGAGTTAGTAACCAGTGCACACAAGAAACCAACTTTTTTTTTTCCCTGTCTATGTAATTTTTGGAGTTACAATCTATTTCTCAAGTTTATGTTGAGTTGATCCTGTTTTGACCCAATATCATCACTCATTCAAAGTTGGAAATAAATAGATCAGTTTGCAAAGCTATGTAAAAGCAAATAAACAAACTGACATGATATCGAGGAATTTTCAAGAGAAAGCCTTGGACAAAGGTTGCCCTTTGTCACCGATCCTGTTCATAACATTTGTGGACAGGATTTCTAGGCGCAGCCAAGGTGTTGAGGGGATCCGTTTTGGAGGCCTCAGGATCGGGTCACTGCTTTTCGCAGATGATGTGGTCCTGTTGGCTTCATCTGAACGTGATCTACAGCTTTCGCTGGAGCCGTTCATAGCCGAGTGTGAAGCGTCTGGGTTTAGGATCAGATCCTCCACATCCGAGATCATTGTCTAGAGCCGGAAAAGGGTAGGGTGCCTTCTTCGGGTCTGGAATGGGGTCCTTCTTCAAGTGGAAGAGATCAAGTATCTGGGGGTCTTGTTCACAAATGAGGGAAAAAGGAGCAGGAGATTGATAAGGACCAATGGATTGGTAGGGCGTCAGCAGTTATGCAGGCACTGTACCGGTCTGTCGAGGTGAAGAGAGAGCTGAGCCGAAAGGCAAAGCTCTCAATTTAATGGTTGCTCTACGTTCCTACCCTCATCTATAGTCACGGAGTCTGGGTAGTGACCGAAAAAAAGCGAGATCACAGATACAGGCAGCTGAAATGAGTTTCATCCGCAGGGTGGCTGGGTTCTTCCTTAGAGATAGGGTGAGAAGCTCTGTCACCCAGAGGGGGCTCAGAGTAGAGCCGCTACTCCTCCACATTTAGAGGAGCCAGTTGAGATGGCTCGGGCATCTGGTCAGGACGCCTCCCTGGTGAGGTGTTACGGGCACGTCCCACTGGGAGGAGGCCCAGAGGAAGACCCAGGACTCACTGGAGGTTACATTGGATGTCTCCCAGCTTTCCTGGGAATGAGCTGGCCCAAGCCACCGGGGAGAGGGAAGGATGGGTCTCTCTGCTTAAGCTGCTGCCCCCGCGACCCGACCCCAGATAAGCGGAATAAGATGAATGGATGGATGGATGGATGGGTGGAGCTTTGGACCACATTCACTATTATAAACGATTTCTGTTTAAGGGTAAAAAACTTTTTTTTTAATTTCCACTCACCTCATATATATTTAACTGGCTCTGGGCTCTGCATAGCTCTTTGTAGCTTGTGGTGAATTCACCAATGAAATCATGACTGGTGGAAAAAAAACACAAACTTATGATAAGGAGCACAAATATAATGGAAGAATCTACAGCACAACTTCTAAAACAACCTCTCTAAACATGCTAGTAGCATAAACAGTAGTTCAGGTTTAATGTTTTAGTAACGATGGCTATATCATAACAATATGATATAATAGACAACATAAAGAATGCAAATCTTTAGCCTACTTCACAAAAAATGTAAATGAGATTGGAATTAATGTAGCAAACCATTGTATGGGTTAGAACAGTGCATTTATCACACCAACATTTTTTAAAAGCTTAGAAAAAAGATATAACAAATCATTTCATTTTTTATACTTTATTTTTTATTTATTTTATAATCACGATTATGCATGTTTGAGAATCCTTACCTCCCATCTCTGTCCCAGTCATACACCTCTATCTTGATTGTCCTGTGAAAGACATCACAACAGAAAAAAAGAGTCAATGTGAGCATATTTCTGTGATATGATTTCCAAATGGGATGCCCTCAAGAAGATGTAGCATTTAGGAAATGATACAGAGCTAAAACAAGATGGTATCCTTTTTTTGAAAGTAAGTATAATCGGTCATGCAAAGCCTCCTGGGTGTGTTAGCATATTTTTGAAAAATCTAACAATCATAACATATGCCTTTTTCAAATACACATGCTTATGCTTCAGGTGTTGTCATACTGTTTCCAATCTTTTGCTTTATGCTAGCATATTGAAACGCGGGGGTGTAAACATGATACTCTAATGACACTCTAATTTTGTGGAACATCATTCCTTTTCAACTTTTTGTGTAGTATATGTGCTCCACTTCTGAAAGGTGTGTTTATATTGGGATCAAAGTTTTGGAATTCATCGTTTTCTGGAACCTGCAGACAGAGTGTCACATTTTGGCGGTGACATCATCCATCCATCCATCTTCTTAACCGCTTATCCAATTCAGGGTCACGGGGCAGCTGGAGCCTATCCCAGCAATTATCAGGCGTTAGGCAGGGTACACTCTGAACAGGACGCCAGTCTGTTGCAGGGCCAACACAGAGAGACAGACAACCATTCACACTCACATTCATTCCTAGGGACAATTTAGAGTGATCAATTCACCTATCATGCATGTTTTTGGACTGTGGGAGGAAGCCGGAGTACCCGGAGAGAACCCACGCATACACGGGTAGAACATGCAAACTCCATGCAGAAAGACCCTGGGCCGGGATACGAACCCACGACCTTCTTGCTGCAAGGCAACAGCGCTAACCAGATTAAGTAATGTTATTACACCTCCATTGCTGCATTATTTGAATGGTTAAAAACAACAACTAACTTTATAATATCACATTAGACCAATAAAATAAAAAATATACTGAAAAAAAAAATTTTGATACACGAATGCAACTGCAGGTTGTTGTTTTGAAAAGGTACTACTTTCAATGTTACAAACAAGCCCCATCGGAACCCATAATCTAATTTATTTATTTTTGATGTATTATTCCTATCATCCTGAGAGAAAATAAGTGAAGAAATGCTTTCTCAATTCTTCTGAGCTGAAAGGGAAAAAGTAGTAGAATGTGTTCTTCATACTCCTGTTAGCTGCTGTCAATCATGTCTCAGTGGGTCCAAAAGGAGGCAGGTTGGCAGAGGGCTATCCTGTTAATTCTGACCTGAACTCATTCTGTCTTCACCGCTTACTGACATAATAAAGCTGTTCTTTCCAATGTGGTGAAAAAATAGCTAAAACAATATTTTTTTACAACGAATCAATGCTCTAGTTACTATAAGAAGAAATATTCAGAATCAGACTAAGAAAAATACTTTTTTTAAGAGGTCTTGACTACCATGATAGAAATGGATGGCTTTAGGCTGGAGATGAGTTGGCATTTAAATAGTTATCAGTTCCAAGAAGAGACTAAGAGCACCACCTTAGCTTCAGTTTCAGTCCCCAATCAATTTCACTCTCACATTGCTTACTGGAGTAGAAAGGGCAGAAATTTCACTTTCAGATCACTAATGGAGCCAAGTGATTACAAGAGTTTTATCAGATTTACACAAGGCTGAAAGATGTGATTGCATAGAGCGGAGTGTACTTCTCCTTATCATTAACATCTTGTCGTTATCTCGATCTTCATTTTACTGTGAAAATATATGAGAAATCTGCAGCAAAAGTAACAAAGAGTGCTTAATAACTAGTGTCTTGCAAAAGTATTTGCAGGTCTTGACCCTTTACACATTTTCATGCACATGTATTCAGCCACCTAACCACTATATATGAATAAACTGCATTAAAACCAATTGCCTTTAGGAGTGACCTAATTAAAAAGGGAAGTCTAGCTGTATATCCAAACACAACTAAACTGTAAAGACAACACAGTGGAGAGGAGAGCTATCAGAGAGCATTGATAAACAAGCAGCATCGTACAGACACACCAGTCAGAAATCAAGCTGTAGAGAAGCAAGATTATTACTCAGCCTGTAAACTTTTTCCAAAATGGAAAGAGCATGGGACAGCGGCAAATCTACCAAGATATGGCCATCCACCTAAAATGACAAGCTGAATAAGAAAATGTTTAATCATACAAGCAGCTATGAGGCTCATGGTTCTGAGGATTCACAGCTCAGGCAAAAAAATCTGCTGGCAGGACTTTTATTGTAAAGTCTTTAAATGTGGTCTTTATATAAGAGATGTAAGAAGAATGCTGATGTTGAAAGAATGTTTTAGAAAGTTTATTTTGCAGTTTGCCACAACCTGGGGCGACACAGATGTGCAATAAGGTGCTCTGATCAGATCAGACCAAAATTAAACTCTTTGTTATGTACAAAACATTATGATGGCATAAAAGCTAACACTCTGCATCACGCTTAACACACCAACACTAAACTCAACATGACATGGCAGCAACATGCTATGGGTATGGGTTTCAACAGCAGGAACACAGGAAGCTGGAAGATTTTACAGAAGTTGGATGGAGCTAAATACAGCACAGCACTGGGAAAACTCTTGTTGGAAGCTTAAAAAAATGCATTTTGGTATAGTTTCACATTCCAGAAGACCAACAACCTTTAACATACAAACACTTAGACCTTTCACTAAAAAAACTTTTGAACTGGCTCACAAAGAGCTTATTTCTTTTTTAAAGAGAATTTCAAATAGTGACGATTGTAAAGAACACAGGGGGGAAAAAACTGCAGACCAAACTATCAATATTGTATGATAAAAGTGAGTAGAACCTAAATTGCTGGGAATTTCTTCTGCCGCAAAAACCCTCAAAGGGAATCAGACATCTTTCATGCTTCTGCTCAGTATGTCTGACCCAATTAGTTTCTCTGGGCAGGTGAGCTGAGGCAGAATCGAAAGAGAGAACCTTCGTTGACACCTGGTGTGGTGAAGAGGGCAAGGTTTAACATGTCCTTCTTCACTCTTAAGAATATCTGCAAGTACAAACTTTCAAGCTCTGACACGTGCACATAAACCCACACAGGCACACAATGTCGGGCTCATCTTTTTATTCCAACCTACTGTCAACATTTACAGAACAACAAGTGCAGCCCCTCTCCCTCACTATCTTTGTTTATCCTCTTATTTCTTATTTTTCTGTCAAAACTCCTGCTGCTGCCCGGGTTTCTTGCAAGGCGGTTTGCCATGAAAAGAAGTAGATAAAATAGAAGATGTGGCTGCCAATGAGAGATGTGAAATGCTGAAAGGTTTCCACTGTTTATGGGTGACTGACTGAGCAGATGGGGGAAGTAGGATTTGCTTGGAGAGAGGCCTTTCATAATGAACACTGAAGGAAGAAAATTGACTCTCCTTGGATTCAGTGCACTCTTCCATTTAATATAAGAGAAGAATCGATCAGAAAATTTGCACCCAATTTCTAATCAGTTCTCTCTCTCTCTATGCATCACTGGAAATTTACAAAAACAATAAAAAAATCCTCCCTTTTGTAGGTCAGATGTACACTGCAAAAACAGATGTGTCAAAAATGATATGTCCTGAGTGTGATCAGGGACTACACATATAGTGTAGATTTTAGCAGACAGTGTGTAATCCTCCTCAATTGATTGAAACAGTGAGAGTATTATCTATTTCTGGCACAGGAAATTTTAAGATTTTAAAATAAAATAAAATAAAATAAATAGAAAAACCAAATATACATTAAGCAACAAAAAGAATGCGTCAATCAATATGTGCATAAAAATAAATGAGAGTTTAACAGGAGCAGTTGTTAAAAATCTCTCACACATACAACATGTTAAAATTAACTCAACATGTGTAATCTCTGATCACATTCAGGACATGTGTCAGCAAACATGCAGACTCTGTGTGGATAACTTTTACCAGTATATTTACACCTGACGCCCTAGTAACAAGAGCAGACTGGCCACGGTGGAGGGTTAGGGGACAGGAATAGCTGTCAGTGCACACACTAGTGCATATATATCGCTTCTATTTTCCATTCAGCTTTGTCTCTTGAGTGTATGTGTGCAGAATTGCACACATAAGACGAACACTCTGAGGAGTTCTGATGTTTCATCGGCCCTCTTTGCAAGAATGACTTTGTTTGGGGAAGTGACATGTACGCCCACCGCACTGTTTACGTCATATCTGGATACAATCCAACCAGACATTCATCAGGATCTATTCCGATACATTTCTTGCCGTGTGAAAGCAGCCAAAACGAAATATTCTAGTAAAAAAGTCGCTTATTTGAAAAGACAACTATGGTTAAAGACTAAATGGAGTTGTCCGCGAATATTCCAGAACATTTATCTGAAAACGGCTTATGGGTATTCCTAGTAGACAACATCAAGCCTTCTTCTCTTAGTAACAACTTTCACACGAGATATCTGTTATCAGCATGATTGATCAATGCTTAGGTATGATGCATTCAGTGATCAGTAAAGAATGAAGCATTTTTAGTTTCCAATCAGCCCATAACATATCAGAACCAATGAAGGGTATAACCGGATGGTATTGCTCATTGGTGTGGATGTGGATAATAATGTCAGAGTTAGGTTTAGTTAGAAAATTTTAACGTTTGGGGTTTATTTAACTGTGCAAGCTTAACTGTACAAGACCAGTCAAATTACCTTTCATAGTCCCCATTGCAGAGTGCTCTGACAGGGATTGAAAAGGGCTCCCACACAGGATTCAGGGTGTTCTTCACCACCTCGGTCTTGTGACAGATAGTAAACCTGGAATAGAAGATCAACAGAAACTTAAAACCCTGGGTGCACACAGCTTCAAAACAAAACCCAGAGATAAAAAAGCACAGCAAGACCTTGCTGTGTTTGAGACCATGTCTATCCTTATGTATCTCTATGCAGCTGAGTTAAAAGGGGCTTCAGTATAAATTCTTCTGCACGCGATTCCTTTCATCTTGAATTGTTATGCACATCAACCTGATTTCAATCCCCACGCAGAGAAGAAGAATCAAGATGCAAACTCACGTGCCATCCTCATTACTTCTATAGAAGACCATGAAGGGGTCCGACTTTCCAAAGAAGTCCTTTTTATCCAACTTGTTGGCACAGAACTGCATGGTGGCATAATCCTACAAAGGAGAAACCACAGTCAGAGTAAAGGACATTGTAAATCCATTCTTTTGCCTCTTTTTCCCTCCTGTTGTTTGTTTATACATGCTTTTTGCTAAGATATAAAAGCACAGAAGCACCGAATAACAGTCAAAATGCTGACTGAATCCTAATAGGAGCAGAGCAAAACCGACAACTGAACCTTAGTTTGTGAAAATGTGCAAATGCATTCATTACCATTTTTTACTATGCAACTCTTGCATCAAAAGTACCTTTTGTGCTCAGTATAATAATAATAACAGTAATGATGTGAAGCACAATGAATAAGCACAGAAATGGATTCTAAAACCTTGTACATGCAGTAATAGGCTGGGGGCTGAATAGGAGACTCAAGCCAACAATACACTAGAAAGGCTAGAATTATTATAATTATACTCATTTAGGCACCAATTCAGTGTTCACCGCTGTATCAAGGACAATCTCTTTGCCTCTTAATACTCTTGATTCCTGATATTCTCCCTATAATCCAAATATAAGATTGCATTCCATAATGAAAAATTGGCAGACAGTGGATATGCTGGACACTTAAATGTTCACATCAGAAAAAGATTTCCTTTTTGATGACCAGTGACATCCTTCTAAGCATCACTGTTTAAGCTTTGACAAGAAAATATCCCTCATCAAGCTGCACCAAATAGTCAACTGTTGTATTTTAAGGTAGACGATAACCTTAAAAAAAAAAAAAAAAAAAAAAAAAAATCAGGAATCCAATTAAGAAGTTAACATTTTGTATTACTGTAGGTGTATAGGTTCTTTACACACTAACTTCTATATTTCCAATTTTATTTCTGTTCATTTTGATGAGTACAGTCTATAGCTAAAGAAAATCGAGAAATTTGACCAGGAGAAAATTATAGAACATTTTTAACTTGACCACAATGAGGTTTTTAAACATGAATAGCTTTTTAAAGGCCTTGCCACAGAGTGTCAATGGGATTTAAGGCTAGACTTTGGCTAGGCCACTCCAAGACCTTTGTAACTAATCATTATTCTTTGAATCCGACTCATGCTGCAAATTCCAAGTGTGTTTGAGCTTTAGGTCACAAACTTATGGCCAGGCATTGTCTTTCAGGATTTGTTTTACTACAGAGCATAACGTATGGCTCCATCGTTTACAGACAATGTTCCAGTCCTTAAACGCTGTTCTATGTCAGCTATATGATGAAGCACACTTTCCAAAAGGTTCTACATTTGTCTCATTAGTCAATTAAAATCTTTTCCTAAAAGTCTTGTGGGTACAAGATGTTTTTTCCACATGCGAGACCTTGTGTGCTCTTCTTTTTAGTCAACAGTGGTTTTCACATTGTGACTCTCCCATGGTTGTTGTTGATGCCCTTTGTTACTGTTGAATCATGAACACTGAGCTTTATTAAGAAAAGAGACACCTTCAGTGCTTTAGATGTTACTCTGGATTCTTTTGACATTTCCTTATAAGCCATTTATGTACTACTAGAATAATTTTGTTCTGCTTGCTAGATTTATCAGTGGTTAATGTTTTCTTTTTTTCCATTTGTGAATGATTGTTCTCGTTGGGGTTTAGTTAAGTCCCAAAACATCAGAAAAGTCTCTCAAATCTTTCCAGATTGATGGATCTCAATTCATTTTTGTTTGTTCTTGCATTTCTTTAGATTGGAGCTTTGTGACATCTTAGCTTCGTCAAGTTGTCACTGTTATCAGGTTATTGTTAGGTATCTTCTTGATTCTACAGGTCTGGCAGATCTCAAGCCTGATTGTCGCAAGTGAAACTGATCTTAGCTTTAAAAGAAATGGCTAATTAAGGTAAATTCCTAATGTAACAGGGACCAATTACTTTTTCACTCAGGGACACATTAGTCTTCACTGATATTTGTTTCCTCTATAAATTAAATCACATGAAATATGAAATGTTGCCTGCAGCAGGGAGGTCCTGGGTTCAAATCCCACCCTGAGGCCTTTCTGCATTGAGTTTACATTTTTCTCCCTGTGCATATGTGATTTTCTTCCAGGCACTCCAGTTTCCTCTCACAGTCCAAAGACATTAATGTTAGATTAATTGTTCTCTCTAAATTGCCCTTAAGTGTGTGTGTGTGTGTGTGGGGGGGGGGGGGGGGGGGGGTTCCTGCCTCTCGCCTAATGACTGCTGGCGATAAGCACCAGCCTCCCACTACCCTGCAAAGAACAGATAAAATAGTATAGATAATAGATAGATGGTTCTTAAACATTTAACTGTAACGGAAAAAGAAAGAAGTATTTAACTTTTGTAATCATCAAAAAAATCAAAAGGACTGTAAGCTTTCTATTTGAAATTAATTTCCTGAAACATATTAATATGTTAGAATATTATGATTTATAATGCCTTAGTATTGTTATGATTTTTTAAATACAAGTGCATTTCTTTAATAAGCACAAGGCCACATTCAGGAAAAACAATTTCTTGCATAATGGGGATGTAGGTTATATTTTTACTCTGCAAGTCCCCAGACTTCTAGCTTTTGAAATGCTGCTATTTGATCTGAATCTGCGATGTGCTCAGAACACCCTCTATGGATTGCTTTGACCCACATCAGTGTGGCACGGTCTATCTGTGACCGACCTCACACTAACCCCTATCGCATCCCGACATGGCTCAGACACCGACAGACACTGCACAGTCACTGTTCTGTTGAGGCAACTGCAGAGCACATATCAAAAGTAGTCTCCTGAAAATTCGCTAACCTGGTTATCTTTTTCTTTGTTACAAAACATGGTTTTTCATTTTTTTTCAAATCAGCACAATTAGAGCATAATATAGAAAAACTAATTAAAACAGTCAGTGCTGCCAGCTGCATTGGTTGCTGTACATCTACTTTCATTTCCTTGCGTCATTTTCAATTATTATCAGCGTTTTTAAACAGCTGGCAAAAGGGTAGGTGGCGATCTGATGAAAATGTGTCTCTTCCAGCTTGATGCTGATTACAAAACCTATGGAGAAATCCACTGTGCATTTTAAGACTAAACTATGTCAAGCTGTCCCTTGATGGCTTTTCTCAAGAACATCTTATTTCACATGTTCCCATTTTCTCTATTTATAAAAATATTGCAACAAAAGAGTTTGCTTGTGTCAGTTACCAAAGCCCTTTGGAGCCATTCTAAACCCACCCTGCAACAACCCTGATGCAACCTCTACAATCAAACTATCATGGCAACAGTGTGCCTTAAACCCTCATTAGGCAGGAATATTACATACCCACTTGTGTGCTGTGCTGTTTTCCCTCATTAAATGAGGAAAAAGCACTACATTCATTTCAGCCACTGAGGTTTAGCAGCAGCAGGGGAATACAGAGTGCAGTCTGCATACTTTTCTCTGCTTCATCCACATAGCGCTGCACGGGATAAGTGGCAGAACGATGCACCCTGTCAGTTTCTGAAAGTGGGGCTCTTCTTTCAGAGAAGGTTCAAAAACCTCAATGCATGTTACATAAGCTTCTATGGCATCTTCAGGATAGCAGAGTGCGATGAATCACGCGGTGAATCATGTGCCAAAGGATTATATGGACATTAACACAGCTCTTTAGTATGTTTCACGCACCAATCCATTCATTCTGTTAGCATTTGTCCATAATGAATGAAAGATAGAGCAGAATTTCTATGAATCTGAAAATGAGTTTGGTGAATGAACAGAAAAAAAATATGTATCAAGCTAAATTTGAAAATCTGAATTCAATACAAACTGGAAATATTTACATGCACCTGACAAAATCATAACTATCATTCAGAAATTAGGGTTTATAGTGGAGCATTTCATATTTGTATCTCTCTTTTTCGTTATTCAAAAAAAACAGGGAGGGATACAGCTGAGAACATGCCTTTGATAATGCAATGCTCTGCAGAAGTAGTCATATTACTTGAATCATATTAATTTATTGATAAAATTATTGAAAAAGCTGTGTTCCAACAGTCAAACAGCTTCCTAACAATGAACAACCATTTTGGTATTTATCAGTCTGGTTTTCATAGGTATCTCAGCACAGAGACTGCCCTTGTCAAAGTTTTCAATGACATCCATACAAATACTAACCATGGTAAATCTACAGTACTTGTAAACCTAGACCTCAGTGGCACCATTGATCATGATATCTTACTGAAAGGTCTAGAGAGCTGGGTCTGACTTTCTGGTACAGTACTCGACTGGTTCAAATCTTACCTCAAGAACAGGAACTTTTTTGTGTCAATTAGCGTTCTTATCACAAAACACAGAAATCACATGTGGGGACCCCCAGGGTTCCACCCTAGGGCCCCTCCTATTTAGTATCTACATCCTCCCACTAAGTCAAATCATAACCGCCAATAATGTTAACTACCACAACTATGCCGGCGACACTTAGCTTTATATCTCAATGTCACCAAGTGATGTTGAACCCATCCAAACCCATAATAAATGCATTGAGCAAATTAAAAGCTGGATGTCCAATCATTTCCTCCAACTGAATAAAAAAAAAACAGAAGTACTTATCTTTGGACCCAAAAAAGATCAACTACATATCAGTAATCATCTTAAACAGGCACAAGTAGAAACTACCAACCAGGCCAGAAACATAGGTGTAATAATAGACTCACACCTGAACCTCCAGGGTCACATAAAGGCAATAACAAAGTCAGCTTTCTATCATCTGAAGAACATTTCCAGGATTACATGACTGATGACACAAGGAGACCTAGAAAAACTCATCCATGCATTTATCTTTAGCAGCCTTGATTACTGTAACAGTATATTCACAGGTCTACCTAAAAAATAAATTAGACAGCTGCAGTTGATCCAGAACGCTGCTGCTCATGTTCTCACTAGAACCAAGAAGATAGAACAAATCACCCCAATTCTAAAGTCACAAGCCTGGCTCCCTGTAGCTCAGAGAATATTATTCAAAGTGGTTTTATTAGTTTATAAATGATTGAATGGATTGGCACCAAAGTACATTAACGATCTGTTATCATGGTACAAACCATCCAGATCACTTAGGTCCTCCAGCTCTAGTTTACTGACCGTCCCTTGAACCAGAACCAGAACCATGGAGAGACAGCTTTCAGTTTCTATTCTCCCCATATCTGGAACAAACTACCGGGAGAATGCAAAACTGCAGAGACACTGAACTCTTTTAAGTCAAATATTTATTTATTTTTTTTAGACCCGCTTCTAGATCCTATTATTGTTTTTTTTATTGCTTTTCACTTGCTTGTTTCTAATTCTCTTACAAATTATTGTCTTGACTACTGTTTTATTGTAAATGCTTTATTGCTTTCTTATATTTTAATCTTCAAATTGATTTATGCTCTCTTTTCTTTGTTCTAATTTTAAGCATGTAAAGCACCTTGAATTGCCTTGTGTTGAAAGTGTGATATATAAATAAAATTGCCTTGCCTTGCCTTGTATGTTTTTCTATTATACAGCTACAAACATCAATATATTAGGGGGAGGTTTATGAGATAGACAAACACAAAATAACAAATAATTGTGAAGTGGAAGGTTTAGGTGTAGAACAAACTTCTTGGTGGTTGAAAATCAATGATCAAACGAAGTATTTTGAACACCATGGAATACATAAAGCAGGAAACAACACTGCAGAGAAGGTAAATGATGTTTAAACACATGAGCCATCCATTATGACTGAGGCAAGTTGGAAATGAAAGTCCAAAATACTAGAAGCTTTTATTGGACACATTTTGTCGGGGTCTAAAACTAAAATTCCCAATAAAATATTTGGGGTTTGTAATGTATCAGTATTTGAAAAATCATGATTTTCATGATGGCACTGAGCTATCTAATATATTCATGAGTTATATTTTTTATTATTTACCTTATAACTTCCCATAATTTTTGGACAAAAGCTTATGGCTAAAATTGAGGAAATGCTTTCATACAATGTAAAATCTTTATTGCATTTTCCTTAATCTCTTGCAATTCTTCACTTATCGTGCATAATCCATTTCTGATGTGCAATGTGGTTTACACATGGACTAGGCCAATGCAAGAAGGCTTTCTTAAATTTATACCAGGTGGAGCTACAGTGAGAGCAAGAGAAAGACTTGAAAAAGTGCCAAACACTGCATAGGACTTATATATGCCAGAGATAACGGCAGCCAGGAGGAAGTCTTTCATCCATGCAAAGCCTGTTGCTCTGTTTAATGATACCTGGCAAATCCACCACAAAGGCTTGAGCCAACCCTGCAGAACTTCCCCCGATGATTCCCACTGTGCTGATCTCTATTTTCCTTAAATAAGAGCTGCAGGCAAAGCAGCACCTCAGCTGCCTGTGCTCATTGGTCACAGGTGGATTATTTGATCAACCCTGTCCAGGTGGACGTAGGAATCCTAAATCATCATAATTCAGGCATGTGGGACATCACCATTTGTAGCATCTTCACATCTACATATCTCTTTTACTCTAATTACGTTTTCTCAAGCTGTCACGGTAATGGCATTCAGGGTTAAAATCTGTGCAAACAGGGCAGGTCTGGAGTGACACATCTTTCTATCTCTAATTGACTAGAAACAGTCATTTACACCGGTAATGATCATTTGCATTTATATTACTGATTTACTTCCTTAAGTGGTGCTTTGCACTGATGCTGCTAACTGCTATCACTGAAGATGCAATGCACCTGATGACTAACAGCAGCCTTTCAGTGAGGATGGGAGCTGACACATCAGTCCAACAGGGCAGAATCAGTAATGGTTATTATGGCAGGTTCATTATCAGCATCAATCTGATCTGCCTTTTCCTAACAGGAGACTATTTAAAACAAAATAAGAAAAGTCAGGTCAGATAAAACTGCAGTCAAACTAGATGAAAGTACAAGGGAATTAACACAGCTTTGAACCCTCAAAACATTACTTGTTATATGATATAATAAAACAAGTAAATGGACACTTAGTGGCTTACTGTACAACCTCAGAGAGAGGCCCAATAGTGCTGACCAGAATATCCTGATGCTCTACTGGCGGTACTATAATGCTGCTGTTTTTTACCATCTTCATTTAGCACGTTGGAGAGAACTCCAATGAGCATTACTGGACAAAGGTTATTAATGCAGACTCATGGATTAAAACACCACACAGCAACATAAATGCCCGATTTAGTGATTGGAGTAAACGCGGTCTCATTAAATAACAATTCGTGCTGGTAGCAGACTCACTAGGTACACAATTTCCAAATGACAAATGCATTTGCTTGAATACATGGCAAATCCTGCTCGTTTAATGAGGACATTTATGATACAATACATTTCACTGATAGCAGGGATATAAAACATCCCGCTTCACAAAGGCATGTGGGCTTCGCTAAACATGCATTCGCAACACTTTATGTGTCATATTAAACCCTGATGGGCTTTTCCTTAGGTGGAAAGATTAAAAAAAAAATCAGTAAACACTGCAAAAGCTTTTAATGTTAGAAAGTAAACTGGTCAAAACTTCTTGGACTTACTCTGCAGTTTCCGAGCTCTTCAGCTGATAAGATTATGGTTCCGCATGTCTTCCCAGGTATGCCCCTGTGGGGGAAAAAAATGGATCATTTAAACTTTTAATAAAAGTAGCTTCAACGATTCACTGCTTGCCCCTAAATTTTTGCAGCTTGCCTCTAGGAGGCTTTTTATTGTCTTGCAATGCATAAGAGTAGCGTAATGTTCCTAACAAATTCTTTAGATTAAAAACCGACAATGAATGATCATTTTCAGGAACAGGTTTAACCATTGCTACCAAATTCGGCTTGTTTTTTGTTTCTTTTTTTAAAGGGTTTAAAGGGAAAATTTACAGGGTACCATAAAATTACTGAGATAAATAACAACTCTTTTCCACTTTGCCTACACCAAGTTGTAATTCTAGAGCTTTTAAGGGTAGCTCTGATTTATCTGAAAGCAAAGGAATTGTTCCCTCTCCAGATGTGTTTATATGCATCATTTTCTCTGCTTTTTCTGGTAACACATCCACTGAACACATCAATCAAACTTTCCAACTTTTTCACATTTTTCTAAAATTTCTGCAGCTGTGAATAATATGTAAACTAAATTTAAGTGAATGCAGAACAAAATAGATTTTCCATTTATCTGTCATATAGTAGCTCTCCTGCTGCTGACATCCTGTCATCTTTTTAGAGTAAAGAAGGAAATTACATGCAAGTCCTGCTGCGGCCTTAGCTGGAGTCCAGTCATTAAAAGGTCAAACTTGCTGCAGATCCTCATCAAGCTGTGACAGCTGATGTGCCTGTCACTTAGCACTAGATTATATCTGTCTGAACCAGAAGCAGTGTGTGTTAGTACAGTAATAGAGGCTTGCATTATTAACAAAGTTGATCTAAAGCACAAACTTGCGAAATCTGAAGGTTCAAGAATAGGTTAGGCAAAGGGGAGAAATGTTGCCATTACTGTCAGTTTTTACAGTTTCAGCTGTTTCCACAACACATTATCTCAATGTCCAGTCCTGTAACACATCAACTAAAATATACCATTAAGGTAAATCAGACCTCTAAGGTATCATGTTTGATCAATACCTCAGCATAGATTCTGTATTTAAAAGGAGTAAGTGCAGCTTTATCTTTAAAAGGAAATCTTTAAAATAAAGCGGCCGCAAAGTAAAGCAGTCTGAGGGCAGACATATTTGATTCTCGTACTCTGTCTTTTAAAGTCCTGCGAGACTCCACTCAAGGTGAATTAAATTTCCTTAAATTATCAACATTTCACTCTTCCAACCATGTAGTTTGATGACACGTCAAAGAGCCAGTAAAATACTCAGCGATAAACCCGGTAAATGCAGCACAATCCTGAGCCCAACTCATCTCCTTATCAAAGATCATAGCAATAGCCAGCACTCCCATCAAACTGGGAATTAAAATCAAGTAAATGTTCAAGAATGAGCTTGAGATAGACCACTCTGCTACCATCTCAGCCATTGATAAGTGAGTGGGCACCGAAAGGCCAGTGGTCTTTTAAATTAGTCATGCATTATTGAACACACGATTTTTTTTCTGCTGCTTTCTTGTTAAAATGTGAAGAGCAGGCACACGCTGATTCAATTAATAGGTCCTACTTGCTGACATTTCTGTGGCACATTACTTTTTTTCACAGGTTTTTTTATGAAATTTGACTTTTGGTGATGTGAGAGTTTCTATACAAAAATACCTTGTTCTTTCACTATTCATGCATTGACAAATCTTAAGTGGGAAATCACTGATGATGAAATAGTTTGAAATGCAAAGAGGTGGTCTTGCCTTCTGTGTATGAATGAGATGTACATTGTGAATGCTAAGAGGAGCTGAAGGCATCTAATCAGCTGGTTATACTACATTGTAATATTTGAATATTTGTTTCAATCCAGTTATAGAACAGCGGAATACATTAAATATCATACATCTGGGTCAAGTCTAGCAGAAAAAAAGATAAAAGTTCATTGTGTACAAAACAGAAGAGATGCTATGCTAGACCTTTATTTAAGGACATTTTCTTTTGTTGCCTTATCTCCCTTTCTTAGTAAAATATACTAGGGATAAGATCTTTGGAATCATGACATGCGGTAAAATACCAAAAAGTGTATTATAATAAAGCATAAACCTGCTAATGTATTATAAGATTCATGAAGAATGAAGCAGAGGTACTGAAATCTAATTTCAGTCAGTCACAAAGTTTTAAATGCACCATGAATGAAAACTTATATGTATGGGTCCTGTGTTTTCACTGACCGAACAAGGCAGTAATAGAGGAGGGAATGACCATAAATCCATCTGCTAAGGTGCTGCAATACTTTGCTCCATAATTCATACAGTCACTCTCCAAGGGTCTGTTTGAACCCAACAGACTCTGGGCCATATGGTTCTGACCAATTCAATGCAAAACCTGTAATGTGCAGTGTTTATTGATTTTGCCTAAAAGCCTTTAGCATGCCTCGTGTTTACACTAAGAGCAGCTTCACGTCTTCTTTTACCATCAGGAATACAAACAGGAGAAGACAGATATGAGACATCATCTTGTGGTACAGTATTGTCCTTTATCAGGAAAACAACAGGAAGCAACAGGAAGAACAGCTGTCATTGTTGTCACTTATACTGAAACAGAAAGGCTACTGCAGTTGTCCTGACAGAATCTCTGTTAGGTTAACAGAATCGGAAAAAAAATTCAGCTTATTGCAGTCACTTGGCAAATCTTTTTGAGACTATATTCTAAAGAAAATGTATGGTACTTTCATGCCCAGGAAGAGCATATGCAAGCAATAGTAATTAAATTGTTCAAGGTATTCAAGATCAGAGCACAGCATCTACAATTTTCCATTCAGGGGTCATTGCAACTGGTATTTACAAAGTCTCTATTCTCTATTCATTGACGGTGTGGGGCAGATAGATGGAGGTGGATGAATTTAAAGTCCAAAGATGGAAAAGGAAGCTACTGATGATGCAGTTCACACCAGGTCATTAGGATGAAGAATTGTCTTGATATTTAACAGCCCAGAAACGTGTCATGCATTCAAATATGAGGGCAGATCATCCTCTCAGCAAAATGACTAAGAGTCCAAAAAAAAGGAAATTATTGTTTCACACTGCAGTTGTTGCTGGGTTTGCTTTTTTATGTCTGGTTATGAAATGAAATAACAGTAAAAAAGTATTGTTTTGTAATTTTACACTCTGGAGGAGATAAGCCTCATAAATATATTGTTTTGTGGAATAGGAGCAATTGCACTTGGAGCAAACAGAAAAAGTGATTAGGCTGTTTTATTTTCCCAGAAGAAATTACTGAATATTCTGGGGTCTCATTTATAAACGTTGCGTACGCACAAAACGGGGGGCTGAAACGGGAAAATGTGCGCACCTGTAATATTTGAGATGGATGCACTGGCTTTGCTGGAAGATTATGCAAACGGAAGGATTAGGAGATAACGCGCGTGTTCATGGATCAGGCGGACCTCCTTGCCCATGATGATGACTGGCTAATAATCAGATTCAGATTCCCTGGAGCTGTGCTCTTGGATCTCTGTGCTGAATTCGGCCAGGCTTTGGAGAGACCGTCCAGGCGGAAACGGGCCATTCCAGTCCAGCTGCAGGTGCTCACCACTCTGGGTTTTTCATGGTTGTACCAGCGGGAATTAGCCGACAGCTATGTGTCTGAGTGACATGATTCTTACTATTCTGCCCAAAGTCCCCTTTTGGAAATAATGCCTTCAAATATGTTATATTTATTAACAAGGTCTAGGATATTGCAGCCGTCCCTGAGCGCAATAATGCCTCCAGTCTAGGATGGGATCATTAAAATGAGCAGGCAATACATCACGTAAACTTCCATATACTGTGGGGTATGGGAGCAGGCCGAAATTAAGTTGCAATTTGCAGCAATGTCCGGTTTCCCAAACATAATCGGCGCAAGTTTTTTTTTTTTTCCCTCGACTTTGAGGTCCGATCCCTTTTTTTTATTTCGGGTACCGTGCTGTCAGTTGCACTGTTAGTCTGCACTGCAGACGCCACATGCTGCCACTCGCAGTTCTTCCTTTTATTTGTGACACCGCTGCTTTGTCCACCAAATAAAATGTCTCTTCTAGCCTCAACTTCACCCACTAGCACTTCAATCAACATCTCCGTAAAGTTTCTCTTCTTGTTTTTTTTTTTTTGTTTTTTTTGGCCATATTTCCCCTCTTCTTCATAAGCATCAATATTCATGTCCTGCTTTGCATAGACTTTTTATAGTCGGATTTGGGCGTGTTCAGGGCGGGATATAAGCCAAATTCACGTGCGCAAACTTCCAAAAAGACTGATTTATAAAGGGAAAATTGCTTACACGTGTGCGTAGGCATGGTTTTATAAATCAGAAATATTTTTGGCGTACGCAAACTTTTTGTTTTGGTCGTACGTGAACTTTTAGTAGGGATTCTATGCAATGTTTTAAAAAATAGACCCCTGGTCAGTTACTGGATGATGAAAGTGACTGGTTTATAAAGAATCATGAACATCTGTTTTATAAGGATTGAAAAGCTCTTTGGGATGTATTTTTTTAGTTTTCTCCTCTTTACTCTGATCATAATCTTAAAAATAACATGACTAAATACAAAAGTTTTCAATTCAATTCAGTTAATTTCGTGTAGGTATAACTGATGCCATCTCAAGGCACTCAAGGCACTTTACAAGAAAATTAATTTAATAGAATGATACAAATGTTCCAGTCAGTTTTAAAAAATATATATTTAATCCTAGCAGTTTCCATCAAGTCTTTTAATTCTTTCATGTTTTTTAATCGAAAGGTGGGGGTGGGGTGGAATAATCCAAACCAACCTAGACTCATGTAATATAGTAAATAACGACCAATACTTGGTTGCAGCATCTACAGCAAAAACCAAAATAATTTACAATATCCGGAAGAGTTCTCTGTGGGTATATATTAGCCCACTCTTTTATGTTAAATTGTTTTAACCCAGCCCCATTTAACAGGTTTTGAGCTTGAGCTACCTTTTTATATCCACTTACAAATCCTTTTGTAATTATAATTTTCAGTGGTGGACTTGCAGTTTAGATAATAAACGGAGGCACAGAAATTCTCATTCAGGATTGTCTGGTACAGGGAAGAGCAGACTTCCAGCTTCCATCAGAATTAGAAAGGTTTATTGCCAAATGTGTGAACAGATTCATAACATTAGGAAATGTCTGTGGTACTTGGTGGTATTTTCAATCCAGATGTGACAGGATGCAGCTATTCCAAAAAGTTCCGTTTTTTCAGTCTACAGAATTTTTTTTTCATAGGTCCAAAATATCATGCTATTTTTGAAGGAAATGTGAGAGAGACCTTTGTGTTCTTTTCGGTCAGCAATGTTATTTGCTGTGCCTTGCCTAGAGACATTTTAGCCAGCTTATAGAATAATGAATACTGATGTTAACTGAGGCAAGTAAGGCCTGCATTGTGCTATGTGTTGCTCTGGGGGGTTGTGACCTCCTGAATGTGTTGGAGTGTGTCTTGGAGGAATTTTGGTGGAGTGGCCACTCCTGGGAGTATTCATCACTGTTCTATATTTTCTCCAATTGTTAGTAATGACTCCTCTGATGGTTTATTGAAGTCAAAACGTCTTAGAAATTGTTTTGTCAATTACTTTGTTTGGCATCACTTCTTGAATTTCTACCTTTTGAGATATTTTAGCCTATTTCAAGTTGGCAGGCAAGATCTACTTAAGTAATTTCTTTATTTTGGAGGTCTGTCAGTAATCGAGCCTGGAAGTGCCCAGTCCAAATAAAACATAAAAATGTTTGTAATCATGATTACTTCATGATTTAAGTAATCATTATTTTTATATAGGGTTCATGTGGCATGGATAGGTTTTACCCATAAAAAAAAGTCTTCTTTTCATCTTTTCCCTACAGGGGTCGCCGCAGTGAATCATTTGTCTCCATTTAGTCCTATCCCTGTATTCTGTGGACTCATACAAACTATTTCATGTCCTCTTTCACCACATCCATAAATCTAATTTTTGGTCTTTTATTGGTCTTCAACCAATATAATTGTTGTCCCTCCTCTGAACATGTCCAAACCATCTCAGTCTGGCCTCCCTGGCTTTATCCCCAAAACATCTAACATATGCTGTCCCTCTGATGTAATCATTCCCCAAGTACTTAAAGTCCTCTACTTTCTTCCCTTCCGCTCCTTGTAAAGTCATTGTTCCACTTGAGTCTTTCTCATTTACACACGTATATTCTGTCTTTTTGAGTAATCTTCATGCCTCTCTTCTAGTGCATACCTTCATCTCTAGCGTTTCCCTCACCTCCGCCCTGCTCTGACTGCAGATTACATGTCATCTGCAAAAATCATAGTCCATGGAGACTCCTGTCTAACATCATCCATCAGCCTATCCATCACCAAAGCAAAACAAGAAGGGGCTCAGAGCTGGTCCTAGATGCACTCCCACTCCCACCTCCACCTTGAACTCCTCTGTTACTCCTACAGCACACCTTTATGCTGTCTCACAACTCTCATACCTGTCCTGCACAACTCTAAAATACTTCTCTGTCACTCCACACTGCCCCATTCAAAACCACAGCTCTTCTCTCAGCACATTGACATAAGTTTTATCTAGATCTACAAAGACACAATGCAGCTCCCTCTGACCATCTCTGTACTTCTCCATCAGTATCCTTAAAGCAAAAAAAATGCATCTGTAATACTCTTTCTTGGCATGAAACTGTACTGCTCCTCATAAATGCTCACTTCTTTTTTTTATTTGATTTTTATTTGATTTCTTGAGGTTATGGACACAGAGAGGAAAAGAACAAAAGAGAAGAAAAAAAATGAACAATAAACAACCAGTAAGATGGTTCAACGTAAACAAAATAAATCAAATGAAATGAACTAAGAACAACAACATCCACAACATACAAAAATGGGTATATGAATACAACAATGTCCCTGAAAGGTCCCTGACACCAACCATCCATTGATGACAACCTAAGCTCAAGAATGCATCCGCAAACACCAACGTCTCCACACCCGTGTGTGTGAGGTGCACACAAGATTTCCCCACATGAGTGCCTGACAGCTGGTGTGAGTAGTCGCCAATCCATCCCACAGGAATCAACACACACATGAAGGAGGACGAGGACACGGACGCCCAGAGGGCCCTAGAGTCTAGGGAATAATCCAGCAGCTACAATGCATAGGCCCGGGAAATGCTCACTTCTGACCAAATCCTAGCTTCCACCATTCTTTCCCACAGCTTCATTGTATGACTCATTAACTTTATCCTCTCTAGTTACCACAGTTCTGCACATCTCCCTTGTTCATAAAAATTAGTACTAGAACACTTTTCTTCCATTCCTCAGGCATCTTCTCAGTCTTCAAGATCTTGTTGAAGAACCTAGTCTAAAACTCTACTGCCACCTCTCCTAGACACTTCTATACCTCTACAGGTATGTCATCAGGACAACTGCCTTTCCCATCTTTATCGTCTTCAAAGCTTTCCTCACCTCGTCTTTACTACTTTCAGCTACTTCCTGATCCTCAACAATCAACTCATCTACTCTAGAATCTCACTAATTTTCATCATTCATCAATTCTTCAAAGTACTATTTTCATCTTCCCATCACACTCGTGGCACATGTCAGTACATTTCCATCTATATCCTTGATAACCCTTGCCTGCTGCACATCCTTTCCATCTCTGTCTCTCTGCCTCCCCAACCTATACACACCCTTCTCTCCCTCCTTACTATCCAACCTAGCATACAAGTCATCATACACCCTTTGTTCACCCATCACTACTTTGCAGTCTCTAACCGCCTTCAGATCACAACAGGTGTCTCTCCACTAGTACCTTTTTGTCGTGCCGTACTGTACTGTACCTACCGGCTACACGGCTCGACACGGTACAACCCCTTTTGTGTTGCTTCTCCATTGCAACACACCAGAGCGTTTCAAGTGAGCGGATGCGTCATATGGTGGGCGGCCCCAGAGTGCATAGCTGGAAGTAAACAAAAAGGTTCGAACAGCGAAGAGAAAGACTCTTTCGTCGAAGAATAAAGACCATTGAAAAGCTACATTCTGCAAGGAAGTACAGTGGAGAAGTACTTACGAGTGTGGGAAGCCCTGCAGGAGTTTGACACTACATACAGCACCCGGCGCGGCTTGTGCGGGAAAGCCAATGCAAATACTACCCCAGTGTGGTGGGCTATAAATACGCTCTGGTTATTTATTTATCGCTAAAGCCCAGCGTAAAAACCATTGTAAAAAAAAGTGATGGGATGTTGTTGTGATGGGATGGGTTTCACTGAAGCTCAGTGGCTACAGAACTTCAGGATTTCGGACCAAACATTCATCTACATTTGCAGCAAACTACGTCCAGCACTGGAGAGCCGCGGCTTTTCGCCTCTGTGTCCCCCTTAAAGAAATGAGTTGCCATTGCTCTGTGGAAGTTAGACATGACAGAAGCATGACTGTTTTTTTAAGAGTTGATATCCCATATTTCAATGGTATAAATTTGTATGCATAATGTAGCAAAAGCTTCAGACTGCTACAGTTTAAATCATATGGTTTAACTGTCCAAAATCTGTTTTGTGGTCTCATTGGTGTCAAAGCTGTGGCACTATGTTACATATTCTCAAATTAATTCATCCTCCAGGATCCAGGGTGTTTCTCAATGCCCAGGAACCTTGCCTTGATGCCTTGGTCCCGCCCCGGTTGCCTAGGAGATACGTCATCAGCGACCGCCAAGGCATGTTCCAATGTTCATGTTCTACCAAGGAATCTGTCCTCCATTTGTTAGCCGTTTAGCTAACCGACCAAGGATACATTAGACGTGCCTTGATGCCTTCTCTCGGTCAAAACGTTCCCAGAATACAGCACGGTAGGAGACCGCAGCAGCTACTACGGGGGCAAATTTCCTTTTTAAATGTATGTAGCAGCCCCTTGACATCCAAACAATATGCAGCGAGAGAGTCTCGACGGGTGTAGACCTTTTATTCATTTCCTTTCTTCACTTAGTTTCTCACACAACATTGTGAGTACAATGAGAACTTTGAAGGACCATTAAACACCGTGAAAACTACAAGGAACAATTACAACACAATTATTGAAACAATCAATATCCAATAAATCACAATACATACAAAGTCTTCCTTTCATGGTAACATACCTCGCTTCGCTTGCCAAGGGATGCAAACTTTATCAAAACTTTAGCCACTCTGCCATACCATGCAGCTGGCTTAAAACATTTGGGAAGCTGAGGACATCATAAGAATAGTTTAAACTCACATTAAATTCCAACAATTGCATGTTACAGTTGCATGATAGAGTGACAAACACTTACATGTTTGAGAGTGGAGTTTGTGGAAATCTCCAAACTGACAGAATTGTTGGGCCTGCCTCTCACCCTTATACAAAACATCTGAGAGGCAGCTCCAGCAACAGCATATTTAAAGAGACAGTGCCTCACCTTCATTGATTTCATTACAATGTAAGTCAACTAATTTTAACAACCGGCCTATATCTAAAATGTTTGTTGTATTTTTTTATTATTATTTTTTAGATTCAAAGCAGTTATATATGGTTGGTCAGTTGCTTAGTAGTTGCAGCTTCGGGGGCTACCAGGTACTAATTCGTTTGCACATTTCATTTAACTGACATTTAAAAAAAAAAGTAAAACTCTCGTTATACATTTTAAGTTCCATTGTTGAAGTAATATTACTACACTACAATGCAACTACGATGGGTTTTAATGTTGTCTTTAATGTTGTCTTTGTTCTTCAGCAAACATTAAACACATCCAATCACTGTAGCGAGGTTTTAAAATGGCGGTCGGTTTGTTGTTAAAAGACGCTGTCAAGTTACTCTCCAGTGACTCTGCCCCCCAGCCAATCAGTGACCGTCTGACGTCGCTTTTCAGTAACGGTTCAGCATGGATGGAACCACAGCACAGCTGGTACGAAAAATATTATCTGTTTGGAGTGGCTTGGCACTACCAAGCCCGACTTCTGCCAGTGGAGAATAGAAGGTACTGAGGCTGAGTCAAGTCGATTCGTACCGGTGGAGAAACGCCCAACGTCTACATAAGATGTAGTCCACCCGTGGGCACCATAAAGGGGGTGTCAACAATGAAGATTATCAGGGCCCATGACAGAGAGGGGCACAGGGAAGGGCCTTATAAAATTGTGGTGTTAAAACAAATAATTTTATAGTGAAAAATGTTAATTTGAAATTATTCTATTAGCAATTTCCTGGAGTGAAAATATATATTTGTTTTAGAAATATTAACACACGTGGGGCCCTCTCCCCTTCTTAATTACTGAAAATGGTTCAGTCCGCCTGCGCCAAAATCATATTCAGAACAGCCATATCTCAATTAGCCAGCTTCTCAACCCCAAAGATGACAGAAAACTGTACCCGTTGTGAATCGGGGGAACAAGGAAAGTTCCAGTGTTATGTCGGCGGAGCAGCAAGATGGGAAAAGACAGGTCAGAAAACATTTCCTTCCCTTCACTGTCCTGAAAGATATTTTCTTTAAAACTGTTGTTCAGTTTAGGTCAAAGTAGGATTAGCTTCTAAAACCGAGTGTTACAACTTTTATTTTGTGTGTGGTCAGCCGCTCTGAGTGAGACGTAGAGATCCAGCAAGATGTATGGATGCTGAACTAGCTGTGTTGCTACTGATTTGGTAAGTAATAAATGCTTGCTCCGGGGTAATTTGGGCAAGATGTTGCAATACAGTGGAAATTGTTTGATGGTTTACCAACTGACATGCCATCAGTTTGATGTTTTGTTCTTTTGACTGTGCTTATAAACTTGTAAAAAAGTGCTCCACATAGATTTCCACATAGCCAGCAGCTCCCATGTCACAATGCAAAGAGTATAAAACCGCTGAATTTATGGTTGTTTATGTGTTTTGTTTCACTATATAGTTTCAGCACATTTCGTAGTGAGCTACCACTGCATTAAAGTGCACATTATTTATTAAAGTGATGTTTTCTGACTTAAATTAGTGCGAGCTCATTAGCAGAGTAGCTCTGTAGATCTTCACTTAATGGTGATATGATACAATGGCTTTGCTCAAATTTCTCCACCTTAGCTCAAGAAACCCCACTTCCTCATCACCTCTGTTCCCTTCACCAACATGTCAGTTAAAGTATGCACAAATCACCACCCTCTCAACTCTCGGGATACCCTGCATCAAATTATCTAGTTCACTCAAAAATTTCTGCTTCTCTTCTAACTCCCATCCATCCATTTTCTGAACTGCTTAGTCCTCCAGGGGTCGCGGAGGGGGGCGGGGGGGGGCTGGTGCCTATCTCCAGCTGTTAACGGGCGAGAGGCAGGGTACACCCTGGACAGGTCGCCAGTCCATCACAGTCTTCTAACTCTCATCCTCGCAAATTCTCTCTTCAGTATAACTCCTACTCCATTCCTCTTTCGATTTACCCCTTGATAAAACAACTTGAACCCTTCTCCTAAGTTTCTAGCCTTGCTACCTTTCCACCTGGTCTCCTGAACACATAGAACCTTCTTTCTCTGCATCATGTCCATAAATTCTCTAGCTTTACCTGTTATAGTCCCAACATTCAAAGTCCCTATTCTTAATTCCACGCTCTTGAATTTCCTCTTCTCTCTCTGCCTACCAACACGCCTTCCTCCTCAGTCAACTGCACCGATGGCAGTCGTTTTTTCCATAAAAGGTTTTTTTAAAAGAAAGAAATTGAAAACAGCTTTTTTGTTTATTCTAGTTATTTTGTGAGTTATTACAATGTCTTGGACAAACTGAAATATGTCAGTGTGACAGAAATGCAAATATAAAGGAAAGAAAATGGTGTCATATACTGTACTTTTAAATCTAATTTGCCTGAGTAGATTCAGAGAGCAACAAAGAGTTACACAGCAAGCAGATTATTTGACTTTGTGCTACTGAAAATGTTAGAGCAAGTAGGCAGATCATAGCTGAACAGAATTAGAGAGGGTTGCCAAAACTCTATGTGGGTTTAAATGGGATTATGCCACTAATCCCCCGTGATCTACATACCTTGAAAAGCATTCATAATCCCTCACCTCAGCAGGATTAAAAAAAGATGATGAAAAAGTGCATTGACTAATTCTAAATGACACCAGAGAATACATATGGGGGTCTCAGAGAGCAAGAAACTGCTGCTTTACTCTGGTATTACAAGATGAGCTTCTGTTTGTGTTTCAGAAAAGGTAGCTGCCGGCAGCCTGTGTAAAAGCCCCTTAAACCTTAAGCAGAATGAGTTCAGACCAAGCAAATAGGTCACCGATCAAAATGTAATATATCAAAAAGTCATAAGCAAAATAAACAAGTTAAAGGAATTATTGTTTTTTTTTTTTCAGGTTTAGTGCTTTACAAACTATAAGCTTCAGTGTAGTTTAAATACATTTTTGTTGTGTGGGGGGTTATACAGTTTGTCACTCTGAGTTTGCTGCATATGATTATTTTCTCCAAACTCAATTCCCTGCATCAGCTGCAGAAAGAAAATAGAACAGAAAACAGCTGAGTCGGAAAAAGCCAGTCCATTTAACGTCACAGAGAAAATTTGTATTCATTATCCTCAGCCGCCTGGCTTGGTGCCACCCACAGGAACACTGGGTTGTTTTGGCCAGTAGCAGAGTAGAGTTGCAGCTAAAAGAAGCTAACTATTAGTAACTCCACAACGTGACAAAACATATTCAATATTTGTGGTCATAACACATTAACACTACAGTTTTTACCCACGGAGGAGGAACTGAAGAAGAAATGGTTGGAATTTGTTTTTAGAACAGCACAGGCAAAATAAGTCACTTTGAGCACAGGGAGTTCATAACTACAAACATTACAGTACTGGCTTTGCTTCAAAGTTGTATTTAAAACCAGGATCTGTTATGTTACAACAGCTGGAACATCATCTTCTAAGCAGTAAGTAAAAATTAAAATTTTCACCCAATGTTTTACTTTTTAAGTATTGTGTTAACCCTTAAGACTTAGACCTATTTTGAAGCCTATTTCCCGAAAAATGCTCTTTGAAAAATTTGTATATTTCAGCGAGCAAAAGGAGTATTTTAACCATTTTGGTGTCATTGTAAAGGTAACATTGAGTAGAATTTATAGATGTGTCAGTATGCATTTTATCTGTTACTGGTTTGGAGAAACTGAGCATGGAACACATTATTGTTTTATATTGAAAAACTCTACATATTGCTTGAATGGCAGTGGTTACTCAATAAAATGTAAATACAACATGTTGACATTATCTTTGAAAAGTTTGAAACTGTTTATGTAAAGCAAAACTAGAGAGGTTTTAGTACAGGGAAGTCAGGCGTGGTGTCAGATTTAGCACCATTTAGCACAAATAGTGCCATTTCTTTTTTTGTCCTGTAAAAGTTATATTTTTCATTTTAATATCACATAATGTTCAGAAGACCAAAATAAACACTTTTGGGCATTTTCTTGTGTTATTGATCGGCAGTAAACAGAAAAAGCAGTCAAACAAAGTTATGTCCGTGTGTTGTGCGCCCCTGTGCGCCATTCTGTCTCGTCGACTGGTAGTTATTTTGCACCAAGACCTACCTCTGCAGTGGATTGGTCGATTTGCATGAGCAACACCTCTTGAAGGCAATAGAATAATGCCAAAATTTACTAAATAAGATTGACAAGACAGTCACCCATCCAGGGAGCCAAGAACAGAGCCAGTCTCCTCTGTAATAGAAACACCTGAAAGGTTTTGAATGGTGCACAAGAGATGGAAGTATCAGAGCATAGTGTTCATTTACAAAATAAATCATCTTTACATGGCAAAACAGCAACAGTAAGGCGAATTTTACTACTGTGATTCTGAAAAGGGATTTCTTATTGCTATACTTTGGCTTATATTGCGGCAGTGCTTTGCTGTAGCATGTTAGGGGATGTATTTCTGCAATTGGCCCGGTCTATGCTTTCATTTGAGGGGTTGATTGTGTCTATAGCCATTGTTGGGGAGAATACTTTGTAAATGTATTTAGTTACAGAATATCTCAAGGAAATTTCAATCGAACGCAACTGGACTTTGTAATTTGTCTTGGAAGACGTTTCACCTCTTATCCAAGAGGCTTCATCCGTTCATGCTCGCCGCTGACCAGGCCGGGACTGGTCCAACTAACTGGTGTGGAGACTCAGCTATTTAACCTCTTGGAGTCTGAATGCACTCATTTGTAATCTGCCCCCTATACCCTAAAACTAACCCCAATGTAATGGATTGCAGAAGAGCACAGCAAAAATATTAGGGGAAAAGCCTGTGACACTCAGGGATAAAGTTGTGGAGAAGTTTAAAGCAGGGATGTAGAACTTTCTCTAAACTCTTAAACTCTAAGTTTAAATAAACGTTTGCATGAATTCTTTGGGATTTATATTCATGTAAAAGTTTAAAAATAATTATCCTTCCACCTCACTAATACGCATTACTTTATGTTGGTTTATCACATAAATACATTTAATGTTTTGATTGTAACATAACAAAATGTGGAAGTACACAGGGTAAAAATAATTTTCAAGTCCTTGTATAACCAGGTCTGAGTATGTTCCAAACAGCTTGTCTATCCTTAAGATTTTCTTTAGATTTCCCAATTCTTTTGGTAAGGGTACTAGGGGATTAGTGTGGATTTTTGATTACATAAATTACACTGCGATTTTAATTACTATTATAGTATTTGATTTTCTCTGGATTCTATATAAACAAGGCTTTCATCAACCACCTGCAAGCCAGAAATGACTTGTTTTGTTACTGAAGGACAAGATTAGGAGATCCTGTCAATCAATTGGGTGATTTTTGTCTAAATGCAAAAAAACTGTTCAGGTCATAATATAGCTCTTGTGTTCTCACTTACCAGAAAAGAAAAAACATTTTTAAGAGCACATAACTGCCCCCTGGCAAGAAAAAACATCTCTCTCTCTCTCTCTCTCTCTTAGAGCCCAAAGAAATTTTAAATTATTTTGTCGTTCCTCCTTTAAAGAGAGCTGCACTTTAACCAACTTTCGTACTGCAGGGATGTGACATCAACACAAGGCAGATTTACTTTTTTTTTTACTTTTCTTCAGCGCTGTTATGTCACTACAGAGCAATGAACCTTTAACCCCCATTTCTGGCACTGGGTAGAAGTAATTGAAGTCTTGGTGCATTGGCTTGCCCTTATTCAGTTCACCAACAAAGAGGTTTTTAAATGGTGCAGCAGTTTCAGGTTGCACTTTCACCTTTGGAGCAGAATTACCATATGGTCATGTCAGAAATGAGAACCTTGCGCTCTGAGCTTAAAAAAATCAGCTAAGTTTGCCGGCAGAGTAAAAACCTTCACTGCCCTTAGTTCTTCTTGCTATTAATGCCTCCATTAGCATGCAGTCAAAAATCTATAGCCTCATATGCCACAGAGTTTTAAAATCCATTTTAACCCTTTGATGTACAGGAATAAGGAGGGATTTTTTTCAGCTATTTTTTTCATGTTGAAGTTTTAAACAGAACTGAAGAATCAGCTGACTACATAGGAAGGATAGATGGACAAAGAGATTGTTGTTTTATAGTTTTGCAACAAGCTGGTGCCTAATAAGTCTCCAGTACATTGGACAATATTGGCTCTTGTACAGTCAGCACAATTGAGGTTTTCCACATCCTAAGCAGGAATCCACATTATTGGACAGGGACCCTTGTTAGTGTTGAGCCTTGGAGCCCAATTTAGCATTTAGTGCAGCAGCAGAATCTCCTAATTGTCTGTGACGTTCAAAGCCAGAGGTGGTTGGCTACTGAAAGTCTTCTGAAACAGGATGCAAAATATACCTCTACAGTCGGGGGAGAGTTAACAATTTTGAAAATCTTTATCAACCACCAGATGCTACAGATGTTAAGTATGTGGTGGTTGATACAGAGCAGGTGCAAGGTGAAGGTGATTGTAGTTCCCGTGGTAATAGGAGCACTCAGGGCAGTGACCACCAAACTGAAGAAATGGCTTCGGCAGATCCTTGGAAGAACCTCTGGCATCTCAGTCCAGAAAAATGCAGTAGCCTATTTGGAATAGCAAAGATACTATGCAGGAACCTCCCAGGCATCTTGTAGAGTACTGAGCTTCGAATGTATATGTGTCTCGGTTGTTTTGTCATCCAGAGGACACAATGTATTATGTGAATAAGTCTGACCTGGGTTTCTCTTGTTTGTGATTGTATCTGTGAAAAGTGCTTCATAAATAAGGTTTACTTAATTACTTTTAAATAGACATTTATGAGCTTTTATTATTTTTATTTTTTTTCATCTGAAATGGGTTGTCAGTATTTTTTCACAGAGGATATTCAGTGCATATACCATGAAGCTGTTAAGCTTATCTAAGCCTGTTTAAATGTCAGTTCAAATTTGTTTACAGTGAAAAAGTGACATTAAAAGAGGCATCAGATTGGAAGCATCTATTTATGCAGTTAAATTAGTTAAACAGCTCTTAAAAAAAAACTTTAGAAGTTGTATATATATATATATATATATATATATATATATATATATATATATATACAACTTCTAAAGTTTTTTTTTAAGAGCTGTTTAACTAATTTAACTGGGTGGTGACTGAAAGAACGAGATCGCGGATACAGGCGGCTGAAATGAGTTTCCTCCGTAGGGTGGCTGGGCTCTCCCTTAGAGATAGGGTGAGAAGCTCGGTCATCCGGAGGGAGCTCAGAGTAGAGCCGCTGCTCCTCCACATCGAGAGGAGCCAGTTGAGGTGGCTCGGGCATCTAGTCAGGATGCCTCCTGGACGCCTCCCTGGTGAGGTGTTCCTGGCATGTCCCACCGGGAGGAGACCCAGGGGAAGACCCAGGACCCGTTGGAGAGATTATGTCTCCCAGCTGGCCTGGGAACGCCTCGGGATTCCTCCCGAGGAGCTGGCCCAAGTGGCCGGGGAGAGGCAAGTCTGGGTCTCCTTGCTTAGGCTACTGCCCCCGCGACCCGACCCCGGATAAGCGGAGGAAGATGGATGGATGGATGGATGGATATATATATATATATATATATATTGTGATGGACTGGTGACCTGTCCAGGGTGTACGCCGCCTCTCGCCCGTTGACAGCTGGAGATAGGCACCAGCTCCCCCGCGACCCTTGGAGGACTAAGAGGTTCAGATATATATATATATATATATATATTGCCTCTTCCAGCACTGTTTGTCACAGTATCTTTTCCTCTTGTAAATTTGTATACCTTTTCATTGTGCAAAATAAATAGACATATGAATAAATAAATAAATAAATAAATATGCTTGTGAGAACAGCAGAACCCACTTGACAACATGATTTATCAGGGCTGTGGCTTAAATTTTAGAGGGGACTGCATTCGCATTAAGATTGAAGAGTAGTCTCTTTTTTAGCAGAGTTGGAGATGGTTTAAATGCTAATACTACACTCCTCAACACCATTCTTATTGAATCTGCTCAATGTAAATATATGACTACAAGTAACATGGGAAAAAAAGGTTTCACACCTCCTGAGATTCACCTTTTTAAAGGGATATTCAAGCCTTAATTGAGGTGGGGTCCAAGCCTATATTTCTCACTATGGTCTCAAATCCCACACCCTTACCTAGAGCAGCTAAATGTCGGACTATAACATAAAATCAACAATGTTCTTGCTGCCATTTTTACGTTGGCAACGTCAAAGTGATTTGAATTAGAACATTTAGTTTGACCAGAAATGAACTTCTTTACTTCCCACTCATCATTTAAATCTGTAGTTCTTTTCATCACAGCTAAAGCACAGTTGCTTAGCCCAGAGTCAGTCAGCCAGCTAACCCACAATTGTAAAAGCGCTGTTCATCTCTGAAATAGAGATCAGACAAGTGAGATCCCATGCGTCATATTTCAGTGAGTATATCTAGTAACAGCGAGCTTGTCATATTATATGTTTGAAATGTTTTGTTTGTTTTTTATTCTTTTTCAGTTTTAACCAGGTTGCTATTACGATTATAAATCAGGTTGAAAAAAGCCTTATAATAGATACTGTATTTAATACAGTTGTCATAAGGATCATAAGGAGCTGCTATATTTGTCTTGGAAGTCCCGGTTCAGTACCAAGTTTAAAATCTAGTAGGTTAATCTGATTGTTTAAGTTAGTCAGATATGTTCACAAGCCTGAGTCTAATAGGAAGGCTTGTTGCCAAGTTGTTCTTAAGGGGTTATTTTGGGTGCATTTATCCAGAAGGCCCTGCGCAACAGTCTGCTTCCTGACAGGAATAGAGTTCACTTCAACATAACCAAGACAAGTCTAGCTCATATGTGACTAATGTCAAGGTAAAGTCTGAGATTCAGGTCACCACCTTTTATTCCTACCACAACATCCTGGTGGATCTGGTGGAACTAATTGGATCCAGTATAATCAAACAAACCACAAAAATCACAATAAATATTCTGTGATAGTATTTGCACATTAAGTTGGCATGCAGACCCATTAGCCCAGAGGTAATGAGCTTCTGAGATATTTGGAAATTGAAATGTCTTCTGCACAGCATTTTAAAAAACAAACAAAGCAGATAAATTGAAAGTTCAAGCAAAGTTTTTTTCTGTTTTAGCATGAAGAAGTTAAACTAGTTACAGTACAAAAGCAAAAGCCACAGTTGTAACTGTAAACTGGGTATGTGTATAGAGGAACATAAGTGTGATAAACAAATAAACCAAAACAGGGAGCACAGGCTAAATGCTGATCTATGAGCACATTTGTTTTAATGTTGTTATGATCATATTAGGTAGTTCAATATGGGTTTTGCAAAGATAATCTTCCACTAAAAGGCTTTGAGTCACAATGAACTATAAATAGAACTAAATATTATGAGGAAAAAAACAGTTTATAGATGGAAATGTTTAGTGTGGGGCTTAGTAATTCTGATTGTAATATGTAAAGCACACTTCATGAAATGTTGCTTGCATTAGAAACTCTCAAAAGTGAAAGAAAACATTGTACAGTAAAGCATTTATCCCACTGTAGCTCTGTCATCAAGTTTTATTATTAATTATTGAACATTGTATAAGATTTGGACTTGTTTTGGGCATTATATCAATGGCCGTTTTGAAAAAAGATAGAAAGAGCTTCGCCTTTTAAATCTTCTCTTTTAACTCGTACAGTTCTCATCACTAAAAAAACGTGGGCTGGTACTATTTAACGTGAGCTTGGTAATGTGTCAATCAAAGTTTGTCCTTGAAAAGTCAGTATTGATAATCATTGCTGAGGGCTTGTCACATGTGTCAAATCCAGTTTAGACCTAATTGGAGCTCCAGTTGCTACCATTGATGATAGGATGGGTGCTGTGTTTACACTTTGTTGTGAACATGCTGCTTGATTGAGTGTGGTGTAACAAACAAGTGCACTACATGACAAGCTTCCTTGTGTTTTTCATTAGATATTGGCTTTTTAGTAGGTTATCTTAGTGTGGTACTTCGCTTAGAATAATTTTTATTCTGAGAAAATCTTAGTTTTTGTGTATTTTCCAGTAAATTCATATTTGTTGCATCCAAATTTAGCTTTAAAAGTACCACAAAATAAAAAAAGTGTTTCTCCTAGATCAGGTGTCAAATAGCTGCTGCTTCTCTGAATACCGTGAAATATGTAACTTTTTTTCTCACAATCCTCAGATTCTCACTGATAATAAGCTGGATTCTGTTAGAGGGTTTTTTTTCTGTTCAAAGAGAGATGTACCCTCCATCTGTGGCCATATGCTTTCTATATAAAAGTAATTGCTTCAAGGTAATTTGTTCAATGCAATGTTCTGGGCTTCCTTAAATAGCTAAGTTTTTACCTACTATCATAAAAGTAAATTATCTGCATTGCATTGAAGCCTTTTTAATTGCTGAGAGGCTTCTTGTGTGTTTGGATGTCCATTCTACATGTGCTTTGTGGATCTAGAGAAGATATTTGACTATCTGGGTTTCAGTCCTTGACCTGGGGCGCCATGATCTGATTTCAAACCACTAGAAGACCATGGATTGATCTATTATAGCTGGCTTGAATTGGAATGCATGTAATTGAAGTGGAACCTGTCTATGTGACTTTTTCTGGATTGATTTGAGTAAGTATGCCTAAAGCTAAAGGCGAATGTGTTTTCTTGTCTGTTTCTACATATAAATAAAGGATATCTTAAAGGTCTTTTTCGCAATCTTTTTTTTTCTTAAATTTGCTGTGGTTTAGTTTGAAGGAATGCCTTGTGAGTCAATATCTTTGAAAACAATGCTCCTTAGCTCTTGTTTCAAGAGTTTCTGTTTGTTGGAGGACTGGTGTGGGAGATCATGAGTCTAATTAATATTAATGATATGCAAACAGATCGCCTCTGGGTTGCTAGCAGCAATGTAACTCAAATCCTACCTTTGAAAAACAATTAACTTACTTCACTGTTCCAAGACAAATTCCATCAGTCTCTTCCTTGGCTCGTCTTTCTTGGAAAAAGTGCTTTACGCTTATCTCCACTAATAACCAAGCCTGAAAGTCTTCCACCATGTTTGCGAGTTGCTAACATTACAGTAAAACTGTTTCTACTAGCCAAGTCGCTAGGGGTTCATTTCTATCGAGGGGCAAACTCCGCCCGTAGAAAGTGAAGCCAACCAGGAAGTGGCAAAATATGCGAAAATGGCTTGCTGTGGTATTGATTACAGTAACAGACCATCCAAGAAGTCTTTACTTAGGGGGAGGTTTTAGAGGGCTGGAGTTTCACTAGTTGTGGGGAACAGAATTTCTGTCAGGTAGCCAAGAGAAATGGGGCTCCGATCAAAGCTGTTATCTCCTTTTTCACTGGGTTGGAGCAGGCGACCGGTTGGTGTGCGGCAGAGCAGCAAAGTCGGCCAGACCGAGAAACTGCGGTGAGCCGCGGCGTCAGAGATCGGGAATCAGCTAGATCAGGCTGGAAGACTACAGAGTCGGACTCTCGACAGACAAGATGATCCATGGTTAGATCAGTACTGGCGTGAGGATCACAGTTCAGGAGCTAGCGCCATGAACTAATGAATATCTGAGAGATGTGAGGTGAGTCAAAACTCTTTTAACTTCTGAGGGGAACTGAGTTGTCATGATGAAGTTGTGACTGCTTTTTGCTGGAGTTTGTTAAGCTAAGCCCGCCCATGTCCTACCCCTCCACCGATGGTAATGGAAACACAACCGATTTTAGGACCCGACCCATTTGGGTCTTGTTATATTGATATGTGTTCCATGCTCGAGATGTGTCTGGGTCTAAAGTGACCCTAGTGTAAAAACGGGGCAAGAGTCTCTCAAGCGCGGTCTTCTGGCTGACACTGGCTGCAGCCTACGTTAGCTTTAGTTAGCTTCAGTTAGCTCCTAACTAGCTTCTGACTAGATTGTAACTATGTCGGCTCGGAGCAGCAACCCTCCGCCCCCAGCCTCACAGCGCCACACTCAGCTCTACCCGAGGGTTAGTCCATTGTATTTACAGTGTATGATTTCTAAATGCAGAGATGTGCTCTGCTCTCTCCTGGCCGCAAAATCATTACAGCCTTCTTGTGGGCGGTCGCAAGCCAAGGTAGGCAAGACCATGAATATTAGTTTTCCCTTTGACATAGAAGGAACTAGCCTTTTCAGCCTTCTCAGACTTGGTCCTTTTTTTCTATCTATTTTGTTTCTCTGGCTAATGCAGGCAACAGAGGTTAGAGAAATGCATAATATTTTGTATTTTAAAAAGAACAAGTATTACCCAGTTTTGAAGGGAATGAGTAAATTCAGTGGTTCTAATTCAAAAAGTAATAAATAAAATTATTTAAAATATGGTTGCTTTATCTAGTACTATAAATTCAAAAAAAATCATGTAGGCTTAATGTAGACTTAAAGGAAATCATTACAAAAACATGTGAAGCTTTTAAATCTTTGTTTTAACACTGGTGTAGATCACGCTGAAAAAAAAAAGGCTTTGCATTACCAGCAGCTCTATTAATGCGACAACAGTCTTTCAGATTTGTAACATCTTAAAAAGAAAACATACATTTTACAACGACCAAAATTGCCATTGTAAATTTTGACAGACAACCCCTGCTGGCTCTTTCAAGCATCACAGGGATGTTTTCAGCTGCCTTCAGACTGATGGAATCCTGTCCAAACTGAAATGACCCACTTCAAAAAGATAAATAGATAAACAATTCCTACACCAATGCATAAAATCTAACTTACTGTCCCAACAGATTTATACAAAAAATATATGTTTCCAAATTAACACTTCCTGGAAGAAGGAAAGCAAAGGATTATTATTTTTGATTTGCTTCCCTAAAGGAAAGAAATCCTTAAGGTTAACCTTTGTTGATAAATTTGTTTTGAGTATTCTGTTTAACATGTAATCTATGCTTCTTTGTATTTGTAAATACATTTCTTTTCTTCTCTGAGGTATTTGGAATTTGTAAGAAAACCCAGTAGCCCATCACTTACCCCTGATTTCACACCTATAGAAGAACAGGTGTAGCCAAAAGAAAGACATCTAACTTGGTTTTTGTGTCTATATATTTGATTCTGTTTTTCTTCTTCACATCTTAGATTAAAATATATATTAATCTGGACTTTTTCTAGGATTGTGTCAGTTAAGTTCTTTCCAGCATTTTCTTAGGATCACATAAAAGTGACATAAAACATTAGTTTTAATGAGAAAGATCAGATTTCTATATAACCAGTTTTGCCCATTAGCTATATGGACCTCGTTCAAATACTCACACTTTTCCCGATTGACAAACCTTATTTTTTCTTCAGATATATTCTAACTGGTCTAGTGATTTTCTTGCTAGGTTTAGTTTGAACCAATCAGGCTTGTGTCCAGATCTCACCTTTATAGTTTCATTTTCATTTAAACTGTTTTATGTAACTCTCCTCCTCCTCCACACCTCCACCTCTTCATGAGGTATGAAGAGTCTCATCTGAAGACTCACACTCCTGATCCACCAGGACCAGATTCTGGGAAAGCTGTCTTATCTGCATAACTTCATTTACTTCACAGCACCACATGCAAGATGTCTTCTTCCAAAGAAAGTAAAACAAATTTTACCTCATCTCTGCTACTTGAAATGATACCATAAGTAAAAAAGATTCTCAGCTTGCCGTTATGGCCGAAACAAACCTCTTTTAAACAGATAACCTGATCAGACACATGGATTTGCTGAATAATGTATTTTCCTATTACTTTTTTTCTAAATCCGACTCTAATAATAGCAGCAGTACCATCTGTAACTTTCCCTGAATTCATTGTTACGTCTGTACGTTTACATGCACATCTAATTCAAGTTTTTTTGCAATAATCAGACTAAGGGCTTGCCCCCTGTTGAGAGCCGAGTCCTAGTTTACATGCAACTCAGTAAATCAAATTATTAAATGAAGAACCTTCCACTCCCCGACAACAGATGACGAAATGCGCCCCTACATGTTAGCCTTATAGCGGTTAGTTTAGAGCTGCATTAAGGCAGTAAACAGAGGCTGGCTGGAGTGAAGCAGACAGAGTCAAAGAAAGATATTCATAATCCCAGTACTTTGTCTCTTCGTCAGTCCAAACAAGCACTGATCGGCCGCCTATGTTTGTCTTAGCCGCCATATTCTACTTATAATACTACCATGTTGTTGCTGAGTTGTTCTTCCGCGTCTCCTAACTTCCTAAGGGGATGGGCGAGGGGTTGGTTGCAGAGAAGTCCGATTCCCAAATGCCTTCTCTGGGTAGCTCAGTCAGGCTTCTGAAACTCCAGTTTGGTTCGACTGAAGTCGGACTAAGGTGTATGCATGATTTCAAAAGTCTGATTTAAGTTGGACTGAGGTAATAACTCTACTTTCTCTTGCTGCATGTAAATGCACTGAGTCATATCTCTGTCGGGTTTACCAGTTGAAATTCTCAAATTACTTATACCTTTGAATCAACATTTTCTAAATATAAACACTGTTTGACCATCCCAGTTACAAATTTTCCCTGAATACTAACATGAATATGTTTTTTGCAAGCATGTGATCTAAAGTGCGACCCATTTTTTCATTATTTTTTTGGTTTTTTTTGTGCCAGAATATACTTTGCGCTGCTGCTACATGTTGGCTCTTTCACCTGTGTTGATTCCCCTGCTTCTCTTGCGGACTGGCATGCAAAACACATGCCACTGCCAGAGCCATCACAGATTTGTGTGCGATGTTCCAAAAATGAAACGCTTTTGTGCACAGGATCCCCAAACAAAGTTGTGTCATGCACCATAACTCTATTCAATAACAATGTTATTGGACTCTTCCTAATACTGAGGCACAGGCAAAAGACAATGTCAAGAATGTAATTTTTGTTTTATCCTGCAAGTCCTAGTTACATAATTTCTCCTAGCTCTTCTAGGCAGTTAGCAGAGAGAGACAGGTTGGTATAAATTTTTGCTGTTGTGTGCTGGGTTTTGGGCTAGGTGCAGAATGGTCTATAATGGGAAACATCATGATTTCTTAAAATATTTTCTGGCCTTACAAAAGTTACAATAGTAAAAGAAAATAAACAAAAAGAAACGCAATGAAATATCGTCATCATACTAAATAGTTTAGTGTCCCTAACCTGGCCATAACCCTAACAATGTATGTGTAGCCCAGCCCCATGTTGAGCCTGCACATTTCGATCTGGAATCTTTGCAGCAGAATACGTCTGAAAGAGAGACATTTTGAGCTGATTTGATGATGCGTAAGGTTAAGCCCGGCTGGCACTGGCTTTTACGTGAGCGTTAACCGGACAAGGTTGTTTCACTAGTTTCACTTTTCACAAAGCGGTTCCCTTCGCTCATTTTTTAACAAAGACATAATATCCAGTTCCTCTAAAACCGATTCAATGGCCGGTTCTACGTGTGCGTCAACTGGCATGGCCATGTTTGTTTCACTTAGCTGGGCAGTTAATACTATCGTCACAACTGAACTCCCGCCCCAAAACACAATGCTGACAAACGATTGGTCCAACGAAATATGGGTCAGAAGTCGGACGGTTTAGTTTGAAGCGGTCCAAAAACTCCAAATCTCTAGAGAATCCATTTTGCAGAGCAAGGTTACAGTGTCCAAGAAAACTGTTCATTTTACCTGTTTGTTTTTTTAGCTTTGTTTCACTAAACAACGCATGTAGCAGTGGTATAATATGGGATTAATTACAATTAATTATTAATTAGTTATATTGACTTTGATTTTAGTGGGAGTGTGTTTGTGTGTGTGGGGGGGGGGGGTTGAAATGAATTACACATTCTAAAGATACAAATGTACTGACTGTTAGAATGACTTACTTAGTACAGTGGGGTTAACAGGTATTTCACAGCTATCTTAAAAAGATGGGTCTGTAATTTTCATCATGCAGTAGATAAACTATGAGAGACAGAATGTAAAAGAAAATCCAGGACATCACACTATATTTTTTTCAAACAATAAATCTGTCTCATGGTACAGAAAAAAAGTATTTGATCAATAACAAAAGTTCACCTTAATAATTTGTAATGTAACCTTGGCTGTCAATCAGTACAGTTACATGCATCAAGATAAATTTGAATTATTGCCATAGTCCGACTGAAATCAGACTTTAAAAATGCATGGATACACCTTAGTCTGGCTGTAGTCGGACTGAACTGGAGTTCTGCTTCTCTTGCTGGATAATGCGATTGAGAATCGGACTACTCTGCAACCAGCCCCCAAAATCTCACATCCATAGCTGCATTCATCCTTTCCTTAAAATAGATCAGTCATCCCGTCCCCTTTGAAGAAAAAAAAAAGTTTCCACCCCCATGCTTTACAGTGGATATGTTGCTTTTAGGATGCAACTAAACATTCTTCTCCTTCCAAACATAGTGAGTGACGTTTATACCAGACTTCTATCTTGGTTTAATCTGACCACATGAAATTCTCCCAATCCTCCTCTGGATCATCCAGATGCTCTCGCACAAACTTTAGACAGGCCTGGACATGTGCTGTCTTAACCTTGAGCACTGCAAGATTTTAATCCATGACAACAAAATGTGTTATCAACACCATTGTTAACTTTGTTACTGCGGTCCTGGTGGCTGCCAAATACTTTTTAGCCCCACTCTATTTTGAGGTTCTTCTTACACAGACAAGTCTATCTAGCGCCAACAACCAGTCCATGTTCAGATCCTTTAGATGTTGTTTCTTCCTCATTCTGATGCTAAGTTCAAACTTTTTCAGGTCATCTTCACCACATGCAGATTGCTGAACTTATTCAATTGCTGCCATGTGATTCACTGAATTGCTATTTGTGTTAACAAACAGATAGACAAAAATTACTTTTCATGAAATTTGCTAAATACTTTGGATTGCATTAACTTCCCTGACAGATCAATCATGGTAAATAAGAAGAGCTGAAACTTGTGGTTAATATGGTAGATAGAAATAGCATGACATATTTCAAATACATTTCCTTGACTTGGCATTACCTGTTCTTGATGTGACTTTTGTGTTTATGCACAACATGGCACAGATGCTGAAAAAAAAATATTTTGTATCTTTAATAGAGAGCATGAAAGTCACGAAGACGGAGAATGAGGTTTGAATTATCTAAATGAATAAATTATAAAGAGCAGAGGGAAAGAAAATGGTGTCAGGGCAAGAAAAAAAATCTGGCAGATGTAAGGAAAAAGAATAAATGAAGGATGAAGTGTGGAAAATAGAAAAAGGAGTGGTGATGTGGTTCTTAAGCAGGTCATTCGATGCAGTGTGCCTTTGGAGGGCTTGTATAAGCATGACTAACAGACTTCCCCAAGTCCCTGCAAAGTGCCATTCCTCAACGCTACGGTGCAGAGAAGCACTGTCACCCCAGAAGACACGACAGGGAGATGGAGAACATGGCCTTTATGCAACTCCTTAGGTGTCACCATTTACAAAACTGAATGAAAGCTCCCATCACTGAGCATATTTTAGCTGTTCAACTTGAATAAATCTGTTTCCCAACTGGAAATTTGTCAGGAACAGCAGATCAAAAGAATGTTGCACTTTCGTTATGATTCTGAAATGCTTACGCTATGTATTCAAATTTAATAACACAGCACACCAGTGTGGAAAAATCAGACAAACATGATCATCACTATCTCAGCGGTAATCAAGGTGCCCCGCTGAAGCTGTCGAATCAATATATCATCCATCGTGTCTGCCTGGGAGCAGCTGATCCTCCTCTTTGCCTCTGATGTGGCGTGTGAAGCTGGGTTTACAGCTCGCTGGTGAGCACTGTCTCTTGATCCTCCTCATCCTCTTATTCAGCACTGAAGGGCATCGTGGCTTTGTAATCCAGCCCACAGCTTCTGGCAGAGTTCATAGCTGATTCCAAAGTCCCCGCTGTTCTCACAAACTACCCCCCAACCCAAGAAACAGCAGCACCTCATCATTCACAAAAAGAAATATGCAACGTCTCTCAGACAGAAGCAAAGGGTTTATTAAACCCTCCTTCTCCCTCCAAATAAGGGTGATTTCTCATAGAGCCACAAACAGATCTCTGGGTGTTAGTTAGAGCTGAGTGGTATATTGATTTTTTTTTTTATTCATAACTGTTTATTTAAAACGGAAATAACATTCATGTACACAAACTTCCATTACCTTTGATGCTCTTTTTACCTTGTACTGACATTTTTAGTTTCTCAAATGTCTGAACACAGCGACAGTGACTACCTTTCATGTTTTCATCAATGCTGTCAACATGTAGAAACCAGTTTCTGGCTTATACCAAAGCATTAAAAGGTTTGTTTTCCAAAGTTTTCAACTACACTGTTCTTACAGTTTAAAGTTCTTCTGTCGAGATCTTAGAGAAACAGATTAAATGGTGTATGTATGAACAAAAGAGTAATGCAGCCCTCCCCCAACCGTTACTGTACATTCAAGTTAGCTGGTTTAGAGAAAAAAAACATGAAACAGATATGAAAAACACTTTTTCTCACTATCAAGAAAAATAAATATGCTGGAGATATTTTCTTTCACCAAAAACATAAGGGGCAACAATCTGTTAGGCTGCCCTCTTCAGTCTTTAGCCTAATTTATACTTATCCGTCAGCAACTTTGCACCCAGACGCAGACGTATTGACATCGACATCTTTCCTTTTATACTTCTCCATAGGTATGTTATTGTTGCAAAGCAATTCCCCACCAGGACTGTAGGGTGTGCTAACTTTTTCTGGCAAATCTTCCTACCATTGCTGTGTCAACTAGAGTTTATTTTCTTCAGCTAGTAAATGTGATGGTGTAAAACAGACCCTGAGAAAAACATAACCTTCTTGGCTGAGGTAATAATATGGTGTGAATTGGCTTTCTTAAATATAAGGGCACAATTCATAACAAAATGAGCATATTTCTTAACAAAAGGAGCGTAAAACATGTTGGGGAAAGGGTAAAATGATAATGTGGGGAGTAAAACAGTTATCACAAGCACAGGAATTTTGGAACAGGGCGTATACAATAATTTATTTTCCTCACATTACCAAAATCTGTTCACACTTTCACCAAATATTCTCTCAGTTTTTTTTCTTCCAATGCTTCTCTCATCTGTGCTCTCTTCCTTCTGAGCGCTACGCTCTCTCAGTTCTCCACCTGCCCCCTCTCTGCTCCTGATGTCAGTGATGTCACCGATCCAGACTAGAGGAAACGATGCATGATTTTACTTCCCATGTTTCTGGTCTGCCTTTACTGTTAAATTAAAAAGAAAAGCATCCTCATTTTCTCATATCTAATGTAAGATTTTTCTATAATGTCTTACAAAATTAGCTTTTTTGAATTGGACTACTCTGCAACCAGCCCCCAAAATCTCACAACCATAGCTGCATTCATCCTTTCCTTAATATAGATCAGTCATCCTGTCCCCTTTGCAGAAAAAAAAAGTTTCCACCCCCATGCTTTACAGTGGATATGTTGCTTTTAGGATGCAACTAAACATTCTTCTCCTTCCAAACATAGCGAGTGACGTTAATACCAGACTTCTATCTTGGTTTAATCTGACCACATGAAATTCTCCCAATCCTCCTCTGGATCATCCAGATGCTCTCGCACAAACTTTAGACAGGCCTGGACATGTGCTGTGTTAACCTTGAGCGCTGCAGGATTTTAATCCATTACAACGAAATGTGTTATCAATACCATTGTTAACTTTGTTACTGCAGTCCTGGTGGCTGCTAAATACTTTTTAGCACCACTGTTTTTTGAGGTTCTTCTTACACAGACAAGTCTATCTAGCGCCAACAACCACACCATGTTCAGATCCCTTAGATGTTGTTTCTTCCTCATTCTGATGCTAAGTTCAAGTTTCAGGTCATCTTCACCACATGCAGATTGCTGAATTTATTCAGTTGCAAAATTACCGTTCATGAAATTTGAAAAATACTTTGGATTGCATTAACTTCCCTGACAGATCAATCATAGTAAATAGGAAGAGCTGAAATTTGTGATTAATGTGGTAGTTGTAAACCACCTTCTTTTGGTTACAGAATCTCCAGCTAAAAATTAGAAATGGAGATTCAGACCACTATGAAAAAATGTGATCCTGGAAACAGTTAGAGGCTAAATGAGTCTATCCAAGTTAGAAAATAACAAATTTCCAGACTGTAAACTTAAGTTTTGGACTAATGTAATCACAACTTATTGTGGATGATTTTTTATAAGACTTTTAGTCTAGTCCTGAAACACTTCAGTCATATTCTGTTTATTTAAAGAAGACTTTTATTTTAAAAATTTAAAGTGTTCCTTCTCTCTGTTGTTAAATAGAACAGTTAAATATTAAACTGCAGATAGGCTTTCATAGCTTTACTCCCCACAGTATCATGTTACCCTCTCCCCAACCTGTTTTATGCTCCTTTTGTTAAGAAATACACTAATTTTGTTATGAATTGTGCCCTCATATCAAAGAAAGCCAATTCACAGTATATAATAAATACAAAAATATGTTCCGCTTGCTTATGCTTTTCCCCGAGTATCCATGGCATCTTTTCATTCAGGAAAAAGGGTATAAAAATGCTTCTGAGATGTAGTCATTGACCCCAAACCCAATCAATAAAAATACAACCCCATCAATTGCCAGGCAGAATCTATCAACATCTTTATGAATGATGCTAAATAAGAGAAAAGAAGAATACAAAGGTGATGTATTAGCAGTACCCTTAATAAAAAAGTATTTAGTTTTTGAAGCTGTGTTTCTCAGCCATTGTACTGCTTTATTAACCCTTAAATTACAAAGGCATTGGGTGATAGAGCTATGTTTCTCTCTCTGACTTAAACTTCTTCATGCCACATTTCCTCCATAATGATAAGGACTCCATTAAGGAAAGTCCCGGTCATGTTCATTTACACATCTCCATCCAAGCACATGGGTTGAATCCTGGACCAGTGGGATTCCATGTATATATTTGGGCCTATATTTTTAATTACTGTCTGATTTATTAAAAAGCATCACAATTAAAAATGTAATCACTAACGTTTTCTTTATGAAAGATTCGTAGTGGGAAAATAACTATTTGCACAAATTGGGAGTTTTTCATCCTTCTGATCACTGACTATAATTGTAACACATTAGAGGGTCAACAAAATGGCACAAAAAGGACACTCACACTAGTTGTTTCTCCAAGCGGCTGGCAGGCGAGCCCACAATCTCCCCAAGTGTACAGTAGACCTGTCCCAGGAAGTCCTGACATGGTGATGGAGGCACAAAGCGGGTTGAAGAGAGATGGAGGACAGCAGCATTCAAGCAGAGCACATGGGGGTAAGAAGGAGAATCAGAGAGGAGTTAGGCATCGTCATATGCACTGTACATTTATATATTATGGCGTCTGAGGCAGACACGTACGTTAAAGTCGTTGGGCTTCCAGGGTGGAGAAGGAGAAGGAGGAAGAGAGAGAAAGACCAGGCAGCAGCAGTGACACAACAGAGCATATCATGGAACAAAAAGACACGACTCAAAACCAGACTGGCATCACAGCACAAGAAAGAAGAGCAGAAAATGAATATCTGACCAAGCAGATAGGCAGAGAGGTGAGCTGCAGAGCTGTATAGTCTCAGAAGGAGAGAAAGAGGAAAGTGAAAGAGTGCAAGAGAAGGAAAGCGATCAGTGCTGATGGTGTTTTTTCAGAGCGTGAGACACAATGCAAACACAAATAGTTGAGGGCATCACATTACCGAACTCTTGTTCGACAAATGAACTTGGTAGTATGCAAACCACGTATATCAAATATATTGTTTTTTGTTGTGTGCTCATTCATAATCTTGAATAAAGGAATAAAGGATGAAATCAACATACATTCACTTTGTTGACTTATTCTGAATGTATGCTCTACAATAAAGCACTGCCTCTTTCAGACAAAACTGGACTTTCAAAATAAAAACTATTTTGAAAACCTGTAAAACCTACACACAGAGAACTGTGCTGCAAAGGGTCTACAATGCTTAATTCTGTACTTCAGGGAGACAAAGGTCATGAGGCTATACCAGATGCAAATTAAACTTCTATTACCACTGCTCCGGGGGAGTAAGGTAAAATAAAAACAATAGAAGCAGACAGAAAGTGAACATAAACTTCATTTTGCCAGACAAAACACAACTCACTATCAGAAAATATATTTGAAAGATGTTTTGGAAACATAGGTTTGCATAGAACCTTTAAATCTGAGCCGTGCACTGCAAACTTAAAGAGAGGATGTAAAGCTGAGCTCTTCATCCACTTAGAAACAAAAAAAGTTTTACTTACATGTTTTGCCAAATCAGGACTTTTAGAGTCAATATCATACCTAGAAAATGCAAAATAAACACAAATAACACATGGGTAATGTGCAGGCTGATGGAAAGAGAAATAAATATTGCATAGGCCATAATTCCTGAGATAATCAAGTAAAACTTTATGTTTTTATGGCTATTGTTCGAAAATGTGCCAAGGGTGCGCAAAAAAAGTTTTGAGCTTCTGTTAGTCAGACTTAATGTAAAAGTAATTAAGGCTGAGCATACCCAAGCTCCCACCTCTGTAATAAAATAGAGATGAAAATGAGTAACGCTAATTATGAAGGGAAGTTCTCTCTCTATGGCTTTTCCCATGTCAGTGTTGTATTATGAAAGCATGTCAAACGAGTTCATTAAGAGATTAGAAATCCTCGGAGACCTCAAGCTCAGCAGTGGATACATTTGTTAAGTCCACCAGAGACTTCATGGCTGAGCGACACTTTGGTAGGGGTATGTCCTGTCCTAAAGGAAGCAATCACTCAGTTCTGGCCAACCTTCGAAAGAAGCTGCACCTTACTGACCCACTCATTAGACTAGGTTTTTCAACATTAAAAAGGGAGGACAGAGGGAACAGGAGTCTCATTGAATTAAATCCACCCTGTCTTAGACTTTTGCTTTGCAGCCAGAAGATTAAAGACAAAATTTAAGATTAAATATTTATAAAGCCTCTACTAATTCTGCTAATCTATAGATGGATAATTCTCACTGGAGAGATGAGCTCCTGACAAAGAGAGCAAAAGAGAAAAAGACTGATCTACCAAGAGCAAGACATCCATTTTAGAAAAGGACATAGAATCACACAGACATACCTTAGTATGTGTACACAGAGAGCTGGATCAAACAGTAAAACTCACACGTCAAAGCGCAGGTTCTGCTTCTCCTCAAAGAAGTAGTCCAGGATGTACTTCCTGACGAAATCTGGGTTGAGTGTGTTGTCTATCACTTCTGTTCTCCCAAACTGGACCACAACAGAAGTAAAAGAGGGGAAGACGAGCAAGGATTATTTCAGCACATAATTGATCATAAATAAAACAACAGCTCACCTTTTCCATCAGCCCCAATTAACTTTGTGAATTTAGGGATTCTAATTAGATCAAATTCAATAAACAGAAATCACTGATTGTTACAGTTTTCATTCCATCACCAACTTCAAAATAACAGGTGGAAACAAGATTAAGGCACAAATTAATTGAACTGACATATCGTCTTCACACTCTGGAACAAACAAATGTCTTTTTAATTCTTACTAATTAACAGTTAGAATAAAAAAGTTAAATTTCAGTGCAACACAAGAAACTAAACTGCAGAGCAGAACATTCAGTCATAAACAAATAATTTTGTTCCCTACGAACACAGCACACACACATTAATTGTCAAATATTAATTATTCAGACTCAGAGAACAGGCATTGAGCTGCATAAATAAAACATTGAGAGTGAAAAAGAGACCATAAACTGACACATGTCCTCGTTACAGTCTAATGAGGACAAAAAATAGAGGCATTTTAATTTAATGTTTCTGTGACTGCATACATTAGGTGTAAACTCAGCCTCAAACAGGATTGCTTCCAGAATTATCCTGTCTCCATTCTCCCAAAAACTCCAAGCAGCTTCCCTGTCCCTGAGGAAGAATGTCCATCATTTGCATGATGCTGCCACAGACATTACTTATATTGGAGATGATGTTCATTAATACTTTGAAAGTACGGAAAGTATTTTGCTTTTAGGCCAAACGTTTAATTTGGCCTCTTCTGACCTCAATCTTCTTTCATGTGTTTGCTGTGTCCCCTGCATGGCTTGTGGCAAACTGCCAACAGGATTTATAATGACCAACCTTCAATAGTTATTTTCTTCACGACACTTTCTCATTTACGATCCAGATTTACTTTGAATTTCTCCAGCTCCTTCAGAGTTACCATGGTCCTCCTGGCTATTTCTCTAATAAATGCTCCCCTGGCCTGAACCTTCAGCTCAGTTGGACAACCGATTCTCAATTGGCTTGCAGTTGTGCCATATAATCTCACAATGGTGGATTTACCAAAGCTCTGAAAGAGGCTGAAAACTTTAGGTATTGTTTAATAACGTAACTGCACAACACACTTTATAGATCTTATAGAATATAAAGTATCCTTTACCTTCTACTTCACAGTTATGTGACTAATTCGAGTAGCAGGTGAAATATACTAAACATGTGGGAATACCATAGTAGCGCAGCCTATTGGAGTTGTCTAAATCTAGACCCTAAAACAAGTAAAGGGGTGACTAGTATTAATAGTTAAGTGTCTTCAAAACTCTACACAGCTTTCCCATTGACCAGTCTGCTGTATTCATCCTGATGCTCTTTGTTCATTCATGTTCTTTAACACTGTGTTTAACAACCCTGGCCCTCAACGCCGCCTGCATGTTTTTGGTGTTTCTCTGTTTCAGCACACCTGATTTCAGTTGAAGGTTGACTAACAGGTGAGTTTTAAAGCAGGTAAACATCTAAAACATGCAGGAACAGGCTTGGAAAACACTGCCTTAATAAACTTCTAAGGCCTTCACAGAAGGCTAATGCTAATGCTGGGATTAAATTACACACAAGGTGGATGCTTTTTACTCAGGCAATTGATTCCATCAGAATAATTTTAAATGTATTAAACTAAAGTGGTTAGAATATAAAAGCATGTTACATTTATCAAACCCTTTATTAGTATTATTTTTATTCATATGTGATTTCCCTTCAATTTTACAATCGTGTATTACTTGGAGGTGGTCTACTACATGAAATACCATTGTTGGGTAACACACATCCATTGGGTGGTACTAATCAACATTCTAGCCCCACAGGACAAGAGGTTATATAAAAGCCCCTCCAGCCGCAATAGACTCTCTTCCAGCTAGCCTTTGGCTGAGGCTTGGTCAAGGGGAGGCCCTCATCAAACTGTACTTCCCAGGGGTGTTACTAGACCTTATTCACTGGGGCATGTGCCTTAGTAAAAGTCTCTAGTGCCCCAGTAAAATTATACGGCATTCATGAGTGCATCTTCGTGCCTGCATAACTCAAGCCTGTCACTTACGAGCCAAAAAGGAAAAGAGAAAGGGGTCACAATAGCCAATGAGAAAATAGCACCTCTGTAGCTGGGTAAATATTGAATGCAACAACTAATGAAAATCATTCACAGGATTTTTGCGAAAGTTTTGTTTTACCCACACAGTACACGGTGGAAACCTCGCTGGAGCTCGTCACATCACTTTGTGCACAGAGTAAGTCGTCCCCTGTTTTAATGTTACAACAAATTCATAACTTGTTTGACAGAAAATATTAGAAGTAGATCTCTGTTTGAGAATGTTGCCCACAGAATTAGCATCTGTTTTTCAATGCTTAGCGTCATTGTGGCCCAAGTTTAGCAGTTTATTTAAATGTACCAGCCTCTGCTGTCTCCCTCACACACACACACAGTCACACCATGCATAGGCTGCACACACAAATCCGGACAATTAATAATGATTTATACGTATACTGTAAAGACAGTCCTGTAAAAGTAGCTTATACTGTTTGTGAAGATGTCCTACTGTAAAACTAAACACAGCCTTGAGATAACCTATTCAGATATGGACATCAGAAAATTCTTCCTGAACAGAAGCCAAGGGATAGGAACAGAGAGGATGGATGAAGAGGACAAGGGAGGTTTGATAGTTGTTCACATTAACACTAACATAAACATTTATGCTGGTAATAGCCAGTGCTGTGATTTGATCAATGGTTTAATGGCAAACCTGAATAAAGCTGATGCATTTGCAAATGTAGCCTATAGGTGATCATTTGCCTATAATGTAGCCAAAGATAAAAAAGATAATATTTGTTTTTGTTTGTTAGTTACTTTGCTTTCCTGAACTACTTGTTTTAAACATCGACTGAGGTTTGGATATTAAAGAATCTGACTCTTTCTAATCTTAAATGGTTGCAGTAAGGATGAGGATGTTGTTTGTAAATCTTTGAGATGTACATGTGCAAATAAATATCATTATATTGTAACCATGAATCTATCCTTGTATCTTTAGTAGTGGTTTAATATAGCCTACAGTATGACAGTGACAATTTTGAAGCTTTTACCCGCAGGCTAGCCATTTATTTCATATTGCGAACACATTTATTATTTGTTTATGTATTGGGAGTTGGGGCCCTGTGCCCCAGCAAAGCTCTAGGTCTAGAATCGCCCCTGGTCCTTGCTTCGCTGGCGAGTGGAAAGGACGCAAGTTTTTGGGAGAAACTCACTCCAAGGAAGACAAAGACTGCCGAAATCAGGTGAATTGAAAATACTGATTAAACTAATACCACTGCTCTGTCTCAAAGCCTACAGAAAGCTTTCTGTATCACAGACTGCTGAGAGGAAGGAGGCTGCTAAGCTACTTAATGCCTGTAGTGGGATCTTGGACCAGCCAGAAGTCACATTCATTTGCCGCCACGGAGCCAATTTGAGGTAAATTCCATGGTGGAAAAGACTCCAAAGGTACTGTTTCAGTGAAGGTTGGAGCTGATTGCTGTATAGCCAAGCCAGAAAGGACGAAGCCAATGTTCCAGTTGAAGTGCTACCCACGTTACCAGCTACTGAGCAGGCATGAGGTCAAAGCTAACTCATAGCAGCTAATAGAAGCCTATTTACAGCTTGCTGGCTAACGCATTTTTAGCCCACGCCAGCCCCCCATCATCCACAGAGAAACCTGGAGAACTTTAATTGTTCGATAAGGTCTGTCTGAATAGGCAAGATTGGTTTAGGATAACAAAGATTTAAGGGTTGTGTTAAGGGTGTGTTTTTCAATTTTATTTCATTACTGTGTAAAATATTAAATCTGCAATCTATGTGGGTAAAATCAGGCTGTTTGGCCAGAAGGTTTAATCAGTATTTTCAAATACTTTCCGACCGAGAGCCGTTTAAATCCTACAGCTTGAGTTAAGCAATCTGACAGGAGTTTCCTTTTTTTTTTTTTTTTTTATGATTAAATGAATAAGAGTAACTTTGATTGATACAGCGTGGTTACCTGTGAGCTGCAGGCTAAGAATACTCAACGTGTGGTTTAGGCCTGCATTTCTTAAACAGAGATTGTTATTGACGGTGTTCAAAATAAAGATCAGTTTGAAGTAGATTGTTTACTCAGAAAACTAAAATTAATAGCCGTGTTTGAAACCGCCTTAATGCATCAGAATACTGGAATTAGATTGTTTACTGCCATGATCAATCTATAAATAGAAGTAATTTTCCAAACGTTAATGACTTCTCATCCAGAGAATTTTTAAACAAACAATGACTCAATCAAAAACAATATATATTTTTTCTTACATTGTTTACTGGTTTATACATAAATCAATGTTGCTAATTAGTTTAACAAATCATAAATAGTAAACTAATTTAGTTTTCATTCCAGCATTACAATTTAAGCCTTGGTCTTTAACTCTCTGCTCAGCTCTCAACGAGGACGGTCGCTTTGTTCCCTCCCTCCTCCTCCTGTGTCTTATCCCACAGCTCTGTCTCCTGTGCCTCTATCTGGAGTATCTTTTGGCAATTTTCTCCGAAACCAAACTGAATAAGCGAAGAGGGAAATGGTCAGCTGGTCTCTGAATGCTATTGATAAAATCTACTCAACTCTACGAAGCACCGGTAAGGGTCAACCGGGGTGTCAATCATGGTGATCGGGTTTCTGCTGATTGAAATTGGCAGTTACTGGAACTACCGAAAAATGGAGCAACAAAGAACTGAAACGGTCGAGATTGGTCACTGTTCTGGAAGCGATTGGACGGCTGAAGGAACAGTTGGATGCGTTGATTCGTACTGATGGGACTCAGAACCAAATGCTGGGGGAGCTGGGACGCAGAACAGACACTGTAAGAGGCGATCTGGCCGGCGCTCTGGGACTCATCCGCAATTTGTCATCGGACTTGGACAAACTGTCAGTGCGGATTGGGGCAACTGGAAATTAATTGGATTTGGAACTATTAATCTGGGAATTAATTTGGATTTTGAACTTTAATTTGAACTACAATTTGGCTGAATTAGACTACAAAAGAAACCACTGACAGACTGAAGGGACAGAAAGGAATATTTGATCTCTCCCTGCTATCCAAATAATTTATATTTTGGCTCCCATGAAGACCTTCAACCTGGTACTAATCAAATGTCCCTGAGAAGAATGTCTCCTCTCCCCCGTACACCTGGATCTACTGACGCACACACTGACATGGTTACATACACTCACATTCACACACACCGTCTCGCTGTATCATCAATTCTCTCTCCTGCAACAGGAAGCTGGACACAGCGCGCCTCGATGGCAGCCCGTTAACCTGTGGACTGGAGCTCATACCTGCCCATCCTTCCTGATGTGTCATTGTTAATGTCTGAATATGTGCTTAAATGTTTGTTGGTGTGGTTTTTTCTATTACCTGCGTTGTGAGTGCTGTACGGACCCACAACACAGTTGAGCATTTTTTCCCCTCATCGTGGAACCCTCCCCTACCCAGATGTGTATTTCTCTATGTTTCATAAACGGGAGCGCCGCTCGGTGGCTGCATGCCCAACAGTGACCTGGATCTGTTTGTTGTTGTTGTTGTTTGTAATGATCTTGGACAGGTTGCACTGTATCTGTAAATTCCTTATATGTGTCATACTTGTATGTGTCATACTTGGCCATTAAAGCTGATTCTGATTCTTATTTAAGCATCCAGATTCCTACAGAACTGTGAATTCAGAATGTATGGTTTCTATTTGCATATTTATCCATTCATTGTGTTCTTTGTTTTGGTAGTTAGTTTTTCATTGCTTCTAATTAGCAGTGTGTTTTACTATCTTGGTTGATTCAAATGTTTACCTTGTTCTTCTTCTTGTAAATAAATTCTTGTATTTTTGTAAGTCTGTGTTTGTTATTTATTCCAAACACATGTAGTAATTGCTGTTCACTGAATGTTTAGAGCTCAGCCTTCACTTTGTGTTTATTATCTCAGCATTAACAGGATAGATAGTAAATTACAAATGAGACTGAAATTTTGGCTATTAAAATAATTCCTTAATATCAGGTCGTTGACCTGTATATAATAATTTTACATAAATTATTAATCTTATTGATTCCCATAAACAATCCTTCATAAGTATTCCTAGCCAACTAATTGGATCCTTCTAGACCCAACACCATTAACCTACATTGGAATGTCTTGTTGTAACTAAACAAATTTTCTGAAAGTTCAAGATGTACTAATATTTATACAAGACATTGAATAGTAATACAAATATGCTAGTGCTTAAAATCTATGTGACAGTCAGTGTTGGCTTGCCAGAGTACATCCTCCCATCAAAGCTGATTCTGATTCTGAAATACAAACCATAAATGATTAAGAGCTGTGTGCCACCACATGCCTTCTTGCTCCTCCTGCCAGGAAGTGTGAGAGCTCTGCTCCTGCTAATGCCGAGGAGGTTAAATCTCCACAGAGGGAGCAGGAAGGTAATTTCTGTGACAGGCAGTGAGGGTGACAGCAGGGGGGCTACAGTATATTCACTTTTGTCCCAGGTCTTTGCACAGGCAGAACAATCAGCACCAAAGTCCTGATCAGGCAACTAAAGCACCACACACTGCTTCCCCTCTGATAACTGTGACGAGAAAAATTGCGTGGAGAGGTGTCAGAAAATCTATCTTGGTAAAAAGATTACTGTCTAGGAGCTTGAAGTGGAAATACCAGGCTTTGCTGAAATTCAGGGGAGGTTATATTCTGTCGACTTTGTAGTTAAGTGAAAGTGGTAGGCAGAGGGAAAGCTGTCTTACTCTGGGGGGAAATAACAGAGGAGGGTGTTGCAAATTAAGACTTTAAAATCATGCAGTAACAAAGTAACGAGATGCAGCAGCACCTTTATGCAATAAACACGCAATGTTTCATGGGGACATGGGTCTCCAGGGGATTTACTGCTGAAAGGCAAAACACAATATATCTATAACATGTGTTAATACTTCAGTTGATGAGGGATTTCAATGACTGGGAGTCAGTGTGAGAGCTTGGACCATAACTGGATTAAAGCTTGTTGGTGGCACAGTAAAAGGGGCCTTCACCCAACCATATCTCTTCATAGGGCAGCCAAAAAACATCACTAGAGAGAGAGGTAAAAGAGGCGCTTAGTTTTATCAATGCTGCACAGCTTGACTCTGCTGGTTAGCCAGCTGTCATCAGCACTGAAAACCTGGGGCCATATCTCTTTCTAGGAGACCCATTTGGTCTGCGCCCACCATTTCTAAGCCCTAGGTGGGGCACAGATGACAGGTGTAGGAAGCTCTTCTAGCCTGGGAACATCAATCGATGCCCATCAACATTTTCATCTTACTCCAAACTTTCTGGTTTAGGAATATTTGCTTGCTATACAATACATGCTACCAGTTAAATTAGTTTTTCAGTTGTGTGTGTGTGCTTAAGGCAAAAGCCAACTTTCAAAAGTCAAAAAAAAATCTTAGTTGTCAAATTTAGATATTGCTTATACTGAAAGTTTCTGTCTTGACATTTTCTGATCATAAAATCAGCCCCATGGTCAAAACTGCCCTTTGCACTACAGTATGTAGTATACAAAAGCCTTTTTTGCCTACTTCAGTTGGGCAGCTGGATTTATTAATTTATTTATTAATTAATCAAAGCTTAGTTTAGCCAACAATGTAACATCCTTCTAAAAACAATAATCTTACCTCAAATAATTATTCTTTTTCTGACCTTTCAGGCTGTCGTTGCATTTTCCTGTTTATTTAAAAGCCATCTGCAGCTGCATCAGATTCTCATATTTAAATCTTGTTTTCATCCTAAATATTGTACAAGTGACTCAGTGTTATCTGGTTTACCTGGTTCATGTCCCATATGAAACCCCTAAAACACCTTCCGCTGCCGTTTACTTTCATTTACTACTTTATATATCTGTATTTTTGTGTCTGTGCTGTTGGTTGGTCTCACAATGTGACAGGGTTTGCTGGAAGTTTCTTCCTTTTAAGAGGGATTTTCCTTTTCTCTGTTGCCACACTTATGCTCAGTGAGTAAGATTACATGCAGCCAATAACCCGTTCAAAACCATAATATCAGCAATAACCCGATCTACTTAATGTGATTGACAATAATAACATGTTCACTGCCTGTAAACACCGGCAAAAACCCGAATCTTATCCTTGGTTTACCCCTTTTCTAACAAGAATATTTGGTCATAATAATGCGTATCGGCATATATCCATCAAAAGCAACATTGATTTATGTTCTTCGCATGTTCTATTTGCAAGAGATCTTGGTCTTTTGAGTAGAGGAACTTCTTGTATGCGCCCTCTGGCATACAAATTCCATGTATTCAGGAGTAACTCTCTCTGCTCTCTCTCTAACTCTCTGCATGTAAATGGATTATTCCGAATATTTCAGAAAACCGAATAGTGACTTTAACCCAACAATACCTGAATATTGGCTGCATGTAAATGTAGTCACTGTGAGGGATTGCTTCACAATTGATACCTCGATGGAACCAATTGTCTACTGGTGTCACATGTCCTGCAACAACAGAGTTGTTCAGTTGGAAGCTTCTTCAGTTTTGCTGCAACGTAGACCGCTACAGGAAATCCTTCCTGCTCACAGCCATCATGATCTAAAACAACATCTTAAATAATTAATTAGTAGTAAGAGATACAAAAACTTGATTTCCCTCTAGGATCAATAAAGTACTTTTGAACTGGACTGAACCTTCGTCTAGCATTATATTTCAATAGAACAGGTATCTATATGCTTAAAATGCTTATGTTAAAATAATTTGTTAAACAATATTTTGAATACAGTTTGGATTGGAGTAGATACAATGCTGCAGATAAAATCTTACATCTGTAACAGTTGCTGATGTCTGAGGGTAATGTTCCTTGAGACACAGACACATATGTATCCCAAGATTAATGGGGATACAATCAGTCTTGAGAGCAAAAAATATAGTTGCATGGGTCAGAATCAAAACAGCGCTCTGTTCTTGGGCTTAAGAGCTGCCAATGTGAATGCTGACCGATTTTCTCGCAGTGACTGTGGAACTTTATTTCTTTCCTCCAATTTTTCTATTTTTCTATTTCTTTTCTGGACAGAAAATAGGTCATAAATCACTGATTTAGATAAATAAAATAATATTTTTCTTGACATCATGGAGTCGAAGCTTTTCTAAAGTAAGTTTTCCCCGTCATTAAGTCTTATCTGATTCAAATACTTAAAACATCTCTACTGTCAGGTTTCTTTCCCCAGGCCTTCAAAACAGCAGTCATCAAATCCCTACTAATGAAGAACAACGCGCAAATCACATTAATGCAGAACTACAGGACAATCTCTATTCTCCCATTCATCAGAAATTTATTGAAAAAGCTGTGTTTCAACATTTGAATACATCCCTAACAATGACTGACTGCTTTGATCATTTTCAGTCTGGTTTCTGTATTCGCCACAGCATTCAGTACGTTTACATTGCACATCTAAATCGAGCATTTTGGAATAATCAGACTAAGGGCTTCCCCCCTGTTGAGAGCCGAGTCCCAGTTTACATGTCACTCAGTAAATCAAATTATTAAATGAAGTACGTTCCACTCACCAACAATAGATGGTGACATGCACCCCTACGTGTTAGCCTTATAGCGGTTAGCTTTGAGTTGCACTCAGGCAGTAAACAGAGGCTGGCAGAAGTGAAGCAGACAGAGTCAAAGTAGGATACTCCCAATCACAATGCTTTGTCTCTTTGTACAGAGAACTCTGATTCCATCCCATTATCTGGGTAGCATAGTCGGGCTTCAGAGGCTCCAGTTCGGTTCAATTCAAGCTAAGGTGTATAAATGCATTTCAAAAGTCTAATGTCAGTCAGACTTTGACGTTCTCTTGCTGTATGTGAACGTCCTAACTGAGACTACCCTCATTAAAACTTTTAAATTACATCCTCTTAAATACAGACTGTGGCAGAACCACAGTGCTGGTTCTGTCGGACCTCAGTGCAGCATTTGACACTGTTGATCATAAAATACCACTAGAATGACTGGAGACGTGGGTCGGACTCTCTGGTACAGTACTTAGCTGGATGTCTCATAACTTTCTCCAGCTGAACAGTAAGTTATGTTTGGACCTAAAGAGGAATGATCAAGAGTAATCACACAGCTTCAGTTAATACAACTAGAACCTACTGACCAGGCACCAAATCTAGGTGTAATAATGGACTCAGACCTGAATCTACAGGGTCACATAAAGGAAATAACAAGGTCAGCCCTCTATCCTCTGAAGAACATTTTTAGGATTAAAGGACTGATGCCGCAACAGGACCTTGAAAAACTCATCCATGCATTTTTCTGCCAAAGATCTGCCAAAATATGTTGAAGAGCTGCTGTCTCTCAAACACTGAGCTGCTTTAAAACAAAACTTAAAACTCATCTGTTTAAAGCTGCTTTTCACTAAACAGTTATAATTCCTCTCTAATGTTTTATTTTATTGATCCTCATTTTTATGCTTGGTTGCTGTTTTTACTTTTCATGCTTTTAAGCTGTTTATTTATTTATCTTTTTGTCTTATTCCTAACTGCTGCTTTTACTTTCTCTGCTTTTATCATATGTTTTGTTTCTTTATCACCGAATCATGTATAGCACCTTGCATTACCTTGTGTTGAACGTGCGCTATACAAATAAAATTGCCTTGGCTTGCCTAAAGTCATTTAAATCAGCTGTCAGTTCGTTTACATATGTCCAAGTTGTTTTAAATCCCATACCAACATGCTTGTAATCAGCTATGTTCTCTGCATTGCTCATCACATTTTGATTATGATTATATTAAAAGAAAAGCTTACAAATATTTTAGAATGCTACAGAGTGCCGTGTCACAATAAAAAAAATCAAGAAACAGAGAATAAATTTATATGAAAGCTTATTTTTCTTTTTAAAACCACAAGGGCTTCTCTTCGACCATGTATTGCCATGCCATCTAATTACTGTCTTTGAAAATTAGAACAATATAAGGAACATTTATGTCATTAATGATGTAACTAGCCAGCTCTAAATTAGGGTGTTTCTGCGAAAGTGGTTGCAGTCTTCATCCTGGGCTGATGATAACAGCGTTTAGGGACTAGTTAAAAAAATAAAAGAATAAGGTCGGTTTTCCATCAACTCAAAGCCAAGATGTTGAGGGAATAAATACATCTCTACAATAAATGTTACATCTCATTCTGCAATACTAAGAATATCTATTGAAGATTCTAGTACGGGCGACAGTTCATCTGCCCAAAGCACATTATTAATTTAAAGATACCTGCAAAACAGATGTCCTGATATTCATGGCCTAATTTATTACTACAGTTGGGAATAGAATTGTGGTTCAAACAATATTTATTAAACAGCCTGAGGATATTAAAAAGCATTTTGTTTATCTTTTAAAATGCTACAACCATGAATTATCAGCATAGCTGATACACAAACTCCAGGGCACAAACCATTGCACTGGATCCCTCATATCCCATAATATAAATGTTGGAATGTTTGTTTTTTTGTTTTTTGTATTCAAACTGAATATATTCAGAACAGGAACACAGCCAATATAAAGTGACTGCTAACCTTTTTTGAAATGTAAATTGAAGCAATATGGTTTTATTTAACTATGTCTTTAATGGTCAGTAGGTCTGAACTGCTGGAACATTTATGTTTCTTTTATGAGAACAAGTTTTATTTAATTATGTATTTATTGTTTTTCAGAAATGTAATAATCCTTATGAATAATTAATCCATGGGCTACACAGGGTGTTTTTATTTCTTCTGCCTTTAGATTGTCTGCAGTTGAGCGTGTTTTGATGCAGATTGTGTGTCTTGATTGGCTATTTTTTGCTGTGTTTGTTAGGTCAGTAGTAGGTCAGTGTAAATGCCGAGTGTCATGCATTCACTCACTGCGCAAGATTTTCCAATTAGGGCAATAAAGTATCTATTCTTTTCTGTATTTAAAAAAAAATCTGATTGTCTAAAGCTAACAGAATTCACCAATCTCTTAAATTTCTACATAACACCTATTGCAATCAGCTTTGAATGTATTTGTTAAAAGTATTGTAAAAGTAGTTTCTCTCTTTAATAGTACATATAAGTCTGACATAAGTTACTGTTTGATGTATGTTTTCAAAGGTTAGACCTTTTACATATGGTCTCGATTAATCGAACTTTATAAAGCACTTTTCAAACAAAAAATCTGTTATAAATGGCAATTCAGCCTTATGTTACTTACCATGTTTTATATCAGACAATGTTTTTTAATAGTGATCAAAAGGTGTATGTGTCACTTTTCCATGTGAATCACTTCATTCATTTATTTTGGGGGCACATAGAGAACTTTCTTATGGCATTAATGGGCAGACTTTGCTTTTTCCCTGAAAGTCTTATACGCTCAGTAAGATTTAGGCCATAGCTATGAGAGGACCATCTATATAGATTTAGATGAAATATTATTTCAACAGGTAGGTCTGCTTTAGATGTATTACTTCAGAAATGCTTTCTGCCATGTAACTTTCTTCTCTGCCTCTTCGTCCAAAGTTTCTCTTCAAAGGCTCTGTAAATTGAGTCCTATCTTATTCAGGGATTTGTTTTTGAGGTGATCTCTGCTGCTGTTTTATAATCATTTTAATCTTTAAGCTAATTGTCAGGCTTGTTGCTGCTCTCAATGGGCCTGATTTATCTAACGTTTGCAGTCGTTAAAACAGGCACAAACCACACAGCATCACAAAAACATGCTACAGCTGATTTACTATTCATGCAAAGATAAGAATGTGCCTTATAAACCCATATCAGGATGAACGCAATCCATTTAGTGCATTTGCCCTTGATGAATATACAATCTGGGTTTTTCTGTCAGAAGACAAAGTATTAGGGCAAGAACATCCAAATAAGTTGGTACAGTTTGATTTATCAAACATTATGCACCAGCTGTTTTAATGTCTATTTTTACCCCCTCAAAAAGGCGAAGGGCATGTCTTAACTTTGCAGCACCAACTTCAACATAGGTTTATTACGGATAAACTAAAAAGTATAATTTACATACATTTAACCTAATAGTAATTAACATTTTAATGCCATAAACATATTAGTTATGTTGATTATTTTCCAAAGACGCATCATAACTCACTGTGTGCTTAACGCATCTGCACCGGCTGTTTATTTATTTGGATCTCTATTAGATCAATGGTTACTAATCTTCTTTGGATACAGTTAATAAAGTATAATAATTATGTACAATACCACAATGACAATTACATATATGACATTTTAAAAGCAAAATTCATACATTTTAGATTACATACAAAAGCCAGATGTAATACATTTGTAAATTTTCAGCCTTCAATAAAATTCATGAAAAAAATTCAGGTACATCAAAAGCTAAAATTATATTTAATACTTTTTAAATGAATAATGGCTATTTAGTTCTCTAATATTTAAAAAAATTATTCCATTTTTGAGATGCTCTGTAGATAGAATATATTTACAGAAAGTGTGATATAGCTTGTTTTACCTTTAATTTTAGTACATTTAATTGAAATATTAAAGTGTGGTGCATTTCAACAATATCAGTTGAATGTAGACTTATCAGGACTGTGAGCAGCCTTGTTCTGGACAATCTTTAAGACGGACTCTGGTATATGCTTCCATGGAGCAGGAGCAGAGCATTAGCTGCACACATTAAGTTTATTAATGAAAAACATAAAATATTATTCACAGACATTCTAGCCCAGCAGTAATTAGGTTGAGTTCATTTCTGTGCATGCAGCAGAAATTTAAGGTTGGCACAGACAGTAGCGGACGGAAAGCCCTCATTTGAATATTGCTCCTTCGCCTATTATATTTTGCACACTAAATCTTAGTAAATCACCTCCAAATGAAGGACAACTCATTGTTACAAAATGTGTGTTTTTAAATGTTTATTTGAAATTTTGATACACCAGGCCCTTTGTGGCTGTGCTTTAAAATATGAACTGCTGTTAAACCATTTTCTTATTATTTTAATTGGCATTACAAACTATAGTTACAGTTAAGATAAATCTAAAAGTGTTTCCAAAACACATTAACTATAAATTGATGTCGACTTCATGTTTTTTTCTATATATATATTTTAGGCTTGGATGATCTGATTTAAGATCAACACCATCAACAGGTTTGTTTACTAATGACATCTAGTTCTTTTTTTAAATACTTAAAAACTTTTATACACAGTAAATTAATTTGTATTTTATACTAGTTTGTAATTTAGACATCACACCACTCTATAGTTTTAAACAGACTAGTCTAAGAATTACAAATTACAAATAACACAATGCTGCTCTCTGTTTAGGTAAAATAGTCTAAAAGCGTTTGACTTTAGCGACCTCTCTAAACTTTTATTATAGTTTTCATATTTAGGTTTGTACAAAAAATGCAGCTTAAGGCTTTAAAACTACATCTGTGGGAGATCAGAGTGGGTTATAAAAGGGCATGTTTAATCTTCTTTTTCACTTTTCCAAGGAAGTTCCCCAGGGTTCTGTTCTTGGACCATCTCTGGTTCCCATTTCTATGAATATATTTGCAATTTAAAACCTACAGCTATCATTTAAATTTCTTTAAAAACTCCACAACTTAAACTTGATTTTGAGCTGTTCCATTATTAATTAGATGTTGTTCTCAAACTCAACAATGTTTTATAAAATGATAGAAATTATTTATTTTAACATTACTTTGATGTAAAACTGATCTTAAAAACCTGCATTGAATCTTTGCTATCGAAAGAGACCAAAACATTATTCTAGATATGAGTACAGATTCATTTTTCTCTGTTTTGAACAGTAATAATAATAATAATAATAATAATAATAATAATATAAAGACCTGCCAACTCCCTTTTATAATCAGGTTTTATTTTAACACTGGAAATTAAGTGATTTTTGTTATTATGTAGAAATGTTATAAGTGATTGTGTAGCAAAGGGGTTAGTACAGCTGCTTATAAAACAGAGGCCCTTTCCTGAGTTCAAGTCCCATCCCCTGCTGTTTATTTTTGTGTCTTATAACAACCTAAACGTATTAAGTTGACCCAACATGTTTACATTTAGTTCAATCAATAAAATTCATTATTGCTAAATTAACCCAAATCAGTTGAGTGAAAATGATGTACTTAATTTCATTATGTTCACCCTACAAGTTTTTTTTTTGTGCGTGTGTATGTGTGTGTGTGTGTGGCAGTGCAGCCCTAGGTACTGAATGCATTTCTGCCTTTAAATACGTCATGGAAACCATTTATGGGACAAAACCAAGGGGCAAACTCCGCCCGCAGAATGTGAAGCCAACGCGGAAGTGACAAAAATTGCAGTACAGCCCTCATCCACTGGGGGCTAGCTGCAAAAAGGAGCAACTTCCCATTGACTCCCATGTTAAAAAGGCCAACTTTACAGCAAAAATAAACATGTTTACAGCCTGGTTCAAAAATCCATTTTAGGTTAGATAGTTCAGATTTACCATCATGACAACTCTGAGGGGGGTGAATTTTTTTCTAACTCCTCCGTTTATTTGTAATTTAATTGTGAAATTATGAATAATTAGGGGCGTGTCCTTTTGATTGACACGTCAGTCTGGGCTAACGCTGGTGGCTAATGGTGGCTAACTGTAGCTAATAGCTTGCTCCGTAGTCTGCTGTCCCCCTCTGCTTGCAGAGCTCTTCACAGCCTGGGACTAACGTAAAGACTTCAGTCATTTGGTGTTTCTGAACTCCACTATCAGTTGCCTCTGCAGTTTTAATTCGGTTTTGGATTTTATTCTGCAATTATTGGGCAAAGATAGCTTGCTGTGGTGTTGATTAAAGTAACAGACAGTCCAAGAAGTTTATGCTTTCGGGGGAGGCTTCATACCAGCTTAAGCAGGAATGCTGTTCTGGTCGGAACTTTCATCTCTTTCTACACGCGAGTTGGAGCAGGCGATCGTTCGGGTAGCAGCAGAGCAGCAACGTCGGCAGGACCGGGACGCCGCGGCAGACCCGGTCAGGTAGTGCACCTCAAGACTCAAGAGTGGGAGACTGCTAGATCAGGCTGGAAGACTACAGAGTTGGACTCTAGACAGACTGGATGATCGCTGGTTAGATCAGTACTGGTGTGAGGAACACAGCTGGAGGCATAAACTAATGGATGTCTGATGTGAGGTGAGTCAAAAGTCTTTTATTTTTTTTAGGGTATCTGAATTTTCATGATGACTTTGTGACTACTTTTTGCTGGATGTGTTGTTATAAGCCGACTAAGTCGTCACCCTCCTCCGATGGTAATGGAAATAACACAATATCAGGCCGTATTGATCCGACCCATTTGGGTCTTATTATATTGATCTGTTTTCTCTACTCGAGATGTTTCTGCGTCTAAAGGCATCGTTGTTGAAAAACGGGGTAAAAGTCTCTCAACTGCGGTCTTCTGGCTGAAACAGGCTGCAGCCTACGTTAGCTTCAGTTAGCTCCCGACTAGCTTCTGACTAGCTTGTAGCTACGTCGGCTCGGAGCATTAACCCTCTGCCCCCAGCCTCACAGCGCCACTCTCAGCTCCACCTCTTTGCCCATTTTTGGAGTTTTTGAGAGCGATGAGGCGAGTGACGTGAACAACATGGTGGCGGTGGGAACCGCCCAACTGGCCTCATTTTTGCTATTCAGAAACCTATGGGGGACGAACCGGAAAGTTAGTCCATGTTTTATACAGTCTATGGACAAAACATTGTACATAATACCAAAGCAAAGTCGCAAACGTGAAGATTCTGTTACAACTTATATCTTGTGTTACACCAGTTTGCACGTTTATGACTACAGTATGGTTGTGTGAGTCAAAAAAGAAATAGGTGAAGGGAAAACTAGAAAGGTGTTTTCATATATATTTCTCCTCGCTGACTGTAATTTTCATAATGAACATGTGTTTTGCCTTTGGTCAAAATGACAACAAAAAAACATGTTTGTCATGGATTTTCTGTACTTCCATCAACTTTGAGTATAAGTATGCTTAGTAACTTCCAAGGATCCCTCTGTCTAGCTGCAAACTCTGCTAAATTTATTGGTCTCTGTGGTCTAATTACAGCCCTTTTTCAAACAGCCAGAAGGGAGGCTGATGCAGAGAAAAATCTTTACAGATACGTGTACCTGTCACCTTAATCAGTCAGTCAGTCAGACAGTCAGTCAAAATCTAAGTCAGTGCTGACCGATGCACTAGCGTGCACAGGGTCAATCAATTGCAAATGATTGGCACAGAGTATTTACCTTGAGAAAGAGGAGGGGATGACAGAGGGGTTGTAAACAGAAAACAGCCTGTCATGGAGAGGAGACTGACTGATTGAGTCTTGTTGATCTCTTACCTCTCGCCACTGTTTGGACTCTACGCCCTGGGTGTACAACACAACCACTGATATAAGGGGTGGGGGGTAGAGAGGGAGAGCAACAGAGAAAACAGAGGAATAAATTGTCAATAAACAGTTTAGAAAATGCATTTTGAATCCACAAAGTGTTTGTTTTTGCTCCTTCTCTGCTGACATCTATCATTAATTATCCTGCCACACCCTGAAAGCATAATGAAGTGCCAGACTTGATGATTAATGTTGACTGACATCCACTTATATGGGGGGGGAATTTGACGGAGAGCCCCTAGAGCACAATTTACTGAAAGCTATGCAATCAGAGACACTGTGTCCTAATAGGTGGGATTATTCTGATTGCTGTTTGCTCTGATGATCATAATGAAGCTGATGCAGGTGGAAGTAACGTGACCTGTCATATAGCCTCAGGTTCAGCTGCAGGCATGCACAAAACTGGGATGAGTATGATGATTTGTTTTTTTTTTTACCAATGCTTATTTACACAAAGCACTTGTGAGAAATGTCTCCTCCATTTTTTATTCAGTGGTGGAAAAAATTGCCTTCATGACATTTTCTAGTTTCTCTCCCCAAAAGATAGGCATTTGTATTCAGGGCCTGCTGTTTATACCCTGCATGCATTATGGTACTTTAGCTCACAGCACATGAAAGGTTGTCACATTACTGTGCAAATGATATGCAGTTATTGAAGGAACACTTTCAAACAGCAGAGGAAACTGAATGAGGCCTAAAGTTAGAAAAAATGTAAAAAGTAATGCATTGTGAAAGCTGAAGAGTTAACAATGAATTAAAATTTGCACAAAGTTTTCTACCCGAAACGAAAACCAGCAATAGTTGTTGTAATTGTGAACTTACATGGGTCAGACTTGGAGAAAGTGTCTCTGTCCAAAAGATTCCTGCAAGAGAGGACACCAACACATAAATACAAATCCTTGCTAAAAGATGTGAGATTCAATATTTTAACAAAAAAAAATTGTAATCCTTCCTGCGTGCATTTTAGACAAAATGTCACATTCAAAGAACAAGACAATAGATGAAAATTTTAGTTTATTATCACAATTGGTTCCCATAAATCATTACTGCCCTTGAGATTTCATATCCAAATGTGCCGACCAATAAGCACACTGAAGCCGAGCGTTAGGACAAAGAGGACATGAAGATGTGCGCTACATACAGAAGCTGCTCAGTTTTTCACATTAAAAGTCAGATGTGTTGTAAATGAGATTTTACTGGTTGGTCTTTAGCTTTTTCGCAAAAACATAAGACAAACTAAATGTTAAACTTCTAACATTTGGAAATCCAGAAAAAATAAAGCAAAGCAGCAAAGACGTTTAATGTGAATATTGTTCCTTCACATAAGTGGTAAAATGCACATAATAAATGTAATGTGGTAGATTAGGGTCTTCAGGATTTTCTTCCCTTAACCTCAACGCACGATAAACAGCAAGGTGAAGTTAAAACAATGCTGGGGCTAGATTTATTATAGAAGAAAGTTGTAGGTGTACTAACAACTAGGCCACTGGTGAGTTTATTAAAACAAACAATTGTTCCTCAGCATGGGGTTGTTTTTGACCCCACTGAGTAAATTTACTCAGGTGAAGGTTAGATTTTTTTTTTTTTGGGGGGGGGGGGTTAGTGTTACATTATGTTCCAGCAATAAAAGATTCATGTATTTTAAAGTTTTTATGCACATCTGCACCAGGGCAGGCAGGCAGGTATGACGGTAATGCATGAACACTTTCATGACTGGTATTTACTCTTTTAGGGAACTTGAGGTAAGCACAACTTATCTCGATGTCATTTGACTGGTGCTCTGTTTGGGAATGAATGCAGGTAGCATTTTGCATTTTTCAGGCTCAAAGTTTAGATATTTTAAACAGAAAAGAGCAGCAACATTTCCACTCAAGGTTAGCTTGGCGATTGCTGCTGGAGTAGCACTGGTGCAGTTTCCTTATTGCAATATTGGTAATGTATGCCTCCTCTCCTGTTATCAGTTTGATTATAGTATATAAAGAGTAGACACCTGCACCATTCTGGTAGACTTTTTTTGTCAAATTCTTTGGATCATTTAAACAAAATTATCACAGCTGTTTAGTTTAGCCATTTAGCCATTTAGTCCTTTGTGGACATTCAACTCCATTATTTGCTTCCATATAATTTTCTACTGTTTTATAACATTTAAATTTGTGTACGTCATGTCAGATTATACTTGGGAATTCTAAATAGTCCTCCCCTCTAAAACTAATAGTTCTCATTTCATTGCATGAGTCATTACAAACAAAAATGTTGAACTAGTTGTCAAAATCTGTCAATTTTATGCATTTATTTATCATCCATTCCTGGAAATGTATTCTAGATTGAACAACATCTCTCAGCTGAAGCTCAGCTTTCAATAATGATGTTGGTTACATTTATACACAGTTTTACCCAAAATTGTTTCTTATGTTTGTTGTAAATAAGCTTATACTTTGTTTTATTACTCATTGCTATGAGTAAATTAGAATTGGAAAAAGCATATGTATTAAAAATGTAAAACATATTTATTCAGTGTCTTGTACTGATTTACCTTGCTTTACTGTAAGTGTAGATTTGAAATGGCTGTGCTACCAGTGTCTAACACCTTCATGAGAGTCTTCATGTAGTGTCACCAAGAACGGACTATTTTGCCTTGGAAAACGAGGGAACAATGACTACGAAAACATAAAATTTTGGCCATTTGTTTATACTATCAATTTTGTACAAGTGACTCACTGAGGCAGGTTATCAACTTGTAGGTCTTGCAGTTTGTATTACTTGTAGGAATGGAACGATGCACCATTTTTCAAAACGATATGATACCAATAGATGAATCTGAGTACTTGTCGACACAGAGTACCATTACCGATACTTTTACTACACAAAAAAATGCAATGAATTGGAAGACAGGCTTTATTTTCTCCTCTGCTTGTTACAACAAATGATGGTGAATTAATACTAAAAACGTTCACAAAACAAAAATTTTAAGGGAAAAATAAACATTTTCTGTAACATTTTTGCGGAGTTCCCGCATTTTCAGTATTTGTTCAGGGTATTGGTTAACTAACTGTTCAGAAATGGACACTGCTTTTATAGACAATATTCCTGGAGGGGGTTTGTACGAGGTACGTGCATAACAGATGTCTTCAGCCATCATCTAATCGCATGCCTGCATTCGCGTCATGTTATTATGAATCCACCCTCAAGCCAGTTTGCTACGGAAGCCGGTTGGTGCTACAGTCGACGTTATATCAGTGCTACGAACTCTCATATTATGTTACCGTGGTGCCTTCATGCGTCCAATGAACGTAGGTTTCACTCTTCGTGTTTAGTGTTAATATGTTGGTGTTATCTTTTGAGGTTCTGGTTACATATATATATATATATGGATGCTAGCAGTGTAGAATGTTGTTAGCATACCTTAGGGAAGCTAATCCACTCGGTGTTAAGTATAGCTGCTAGAGACATCCGTTTCTGTATAATAGTAAATATTCGTAACAGTTCAGACGTAATATTTGGGTCAGCGTTACTTCCGGTTTACTTACTGTTTCAATGTAGCCCGTATCGGTGCATACTGCGTACGTTTTGCTTATTTGTTAGTGGTTATCGGTGCCTTAATGCTAAGTGCTAACCCGTGGCTGTGTTCCAGCCCTCTCAATATCTGGCTATTACTTGTTGATGAGTCTGCATTAATGTGCCTCATTTCTATTACTTCACTGTAGTACACAAGGTAATTTGTAATAACTTTGTTTCTATTTCTATTATTATTATTTAATTCAATTTCTTATCATTTCTGTAATATTATTTACATAACTGATTAGCGATTTATTCCATTCCTTGATGGTTAATACTGTATATTTGTTTCCTTTATTTGTTTTCTTTGTGCAGATACCATGATTGACAAATTAATATGAGCCTTAAGCTTGGAGTGGTACATGTTTAATAAAGAAGATCCATCCTGAGATCATTTGAAGTCCTTACCCGACTACCTGTGGTGATTTCTGCTATCCGGACCAATCCATCAATACAGTCCTTTCTAAGAATCACACATCTGACTCCCAAAACATAAACAAGTGTCCTTCGAGCGGATGCAGTGATTTCTCCAGCAAGATGTCTAGGTCCTGATGGTGTTTGACCGACCCAACGACGTAGTCAGACATAAACCTCGCCTTTCTACCTCAGCTAGACTGATTTATTGGTTTACTCTGCCTGAACGTATTAGTTATTCAAATTACCAGCCTTCTACCAACCGACTGTCAGCTGCTCACAAACAATCTGTCTGTGGCTCTCCAACTTGAGCCACCCCCTGCTGCCCAAACCCCTCATAGTGCTCAGGATCAGAGTTTGGATCCAGCCAGCGTTCTCTCAGCCCTTCAAGAGATGCAAGCGGACAACCAGCTGCTACGCCTACAAATGCAGGAGGTACTCCGAGCCATCACACCTCAACCTCCCGCAGCTCATCACTACGACCCCCCGGTTGGGAGACCCCCAATTCCAGGTCGGCTCCATTTTGAAGAAAGCAGCTTTCATACACCACCACCTCTTCTACAGTACACCGCCCCTCCACGACAGTCATCTGATGAGCTCACCATGGAGGACGAAGACGAACTACAAGAAGTAGTGTGTACTATTCCACGGGCTCGCCAAAAACAACACCAATGCAATTCATGGCTATTACCAGCCCCGTCTGTGGCTCACACTTCTTCAACTGGTGTATCCAGGGCGATGCCACTACAGAAGCCACTGCCTTCATATAAGTCCCTCCCACATACGACAACAGAGCTCAGCGAACAACTAGGAGGTATGACCATTCAACCTGACAGTAGCATTCAAACTCCTGCCCCCCTTGTCTCCACCCCAGGGTATGCAGTGCCTTACACCCGTCTTCACATTCCAATGACCACCTCAAATCGGCCATATGTTCATCAACCAGCAAGCCAAAAGACAGAAGGCCAGAGGCCTCACAATCAATCTCCAGCATCACATCCTTCGAGTCAGTCTCCCATGCCGCTCAATCAGGAGATGACTTACCGTGGGCCAAAACCCCACATTCCATTGTTCAGCGAGGACGACCCTCGTCAGTTCGCTCGACTGAAGCTGGCGCTTGACAATCTTCTACCTGCTGATGCTACCGAACGGTTTAAATACCAGATATTGCTGGACCATCTAAAGCTAGAGGATGCGCTGCTAATTGCGGACTCATACAGCAACTCCGAACGTCCTTATACCAGAACCATGGCCGCACTCACCGAACTGTATGGACAGCCACATAAACTGGCCCTGCAGCGCATCACAGAAGTATTGGCAGAGCCGCCTGTTAAGAGTGGAGACTGCAGAGGGTTCCGCATGTTCGCCTTGAAGGTGAGAGCCCTGGTGGGGATGCTGGGACAACTAGGGAACGAAGGTAGAACTGAGCTAGAATGTGGATCGCATGTGTCACGTTTACTGTCAAAGCTGTCACATGATCTTCGTGCCCAGTTTAAGAGGTTCATTAACCCCCTTCAAATACCCATTCCAACATTGTTGGATTTTGCTGAATGGCTCGAATACGAGGTCCGGGTGCAGGAAGATGAAGTTCACCATTCTCAAGCTTCAAGTGGTGGCCAAGCTGACAAGCAGAAATATGTTAAACGTAAACAGGCCCAATCTACCCGCTCTACTACAGTACTATTGGTTGACCCACCCACACAGCAAGCAGAGAAATCGAAACCTCCACCTCAAGGAGCAGCAAAGCCAAAGAAGTATTGCCCCTTCTGTGATAGTCAACTACACTACTTCAATCAGTGTTCTTCATTCAAGCAACTATCTACAGAGCAGCGGGTGAATTGGATCAAAGAGGGTAAACGCTGCTGGAGATGTGGGAGAAATCATCAAGCCGCGCAGTGTTACCTAAAGGCACGGTGTCAGAAATGCAACCGCATCCACTTGGAAGTGTTACATGAGGTAAACAGCTCCAACAAGGCAGAGAAGGCCACAACCCCCCCTACCAGTCAGCCAGCGACATACTATTTGGATCCAGCACGCCAGAGTCGCTGTGTGTTGCTTAAAATGGTGAAAGTGTGTCTTCATCATGGAGGAAATAAGGTGGAAACCTACGCCATTCTTGACGATGGGTCTGAGCGTACCATCATCCTTCATCAGGCTGTTCAGGAGCTCGGCCTGCAGGGTCAGAAGGAGAACCTTGTACTCAGAACCATCCGTCAGGACATCAGAGGTGTGCCAGGGATGTCAGTTTCCTTCTCCTTGTCACCAGCAGGTAAATCACAGAAACGCTATAGAATCAAGAATGCGTTTTCATCTTCCGAACTTGGTCTATCCACACATTCTCATCCAGTAGAAGCTCTACAAAGGACATATCGCCACCTCAGGGGTCTACCTCTTCAGTCATTCTCAAATGTTCAACCACTGCTGCTCATTGGTTCCGATTATCCACATCTATTGACTCCTGTTGAACCAGTACGTTTAGGTCGACCCGGCGGGCCAGCTGCATTGAAAACACGCCTGGGATGGACATTACAAGGCCCCGCCAGGGCATTTATTCATCAACCTTCTGCTATTCAGTGTCTGTTCACTAACTCACACTCTCCAACCACAGAGCTCTTCCAGCATGTATCCAAGTTATGGCAGATGGATGTACTGCCATACCGCAACGAGAAGCTTGTTACGCGGTCAAAGCAGGATACAGCAGCTGTCAAGAGATTGGAGGACCAAACCATCAGAGTGGAAGTGGATGGTGTTCATCGATATGCCACGCCCCTTCTGTGGAAGGAGAACAAGCCCATGCTCCACGCACCAAAGGAGGCGGTCCTCGGTCATCTGCGGGGTACAGAGAAACGTCTGGCACGGGAGCCGGTTAGAGCTGAGTCATATAAACAAGAAATCAAGAAGCTGTTTGATGCCAACTATGTGAACCGACTTTCCCCCGCTGATGTGGAAGCTAGTGATCGTGCATGGTTCATACCACATCACATGGTCCATCATAACGGCAAAGATCGAATCGTGTTTAACTGTTCATTTGCCTATCAAGGTGGGAACCTAAATGAACAGCTCCTTCCTGGTCCCACTTTGGGTTCATCCCTACTTGGTGTACTACTCCGCTTCAGGCAGTATCCCATCGCCGTCATCAGTGACATCAAGGGAATGTTTCATCAGGTGCGTCTCCTCCCTGAGGACAGACAGTATCTGCGTTTTTTGTGGCGAAACATGGATCGAAGCAGGGAGCCAGACGTCTATGAGTGGCAAGTGCTTCCGTTCGGGACAACTTGCAGTCCGTGCTGCGCCATTTTCGCCCTGCAGAAGCACGTCCAAGATCACAGTAGTCCAGAGGAGGACACCCGTCTCTGCATCGAGCGCTGTTTCTATGTGGACAATCTCCTACAAAGTTTCACTACCATGTCAGAGGCCAAGCAACTTGTCAACAAGTTGCAACCACTACTCAAGGCAGGTGGGTTCGAATTGCGCCAGTGGGCTTCCAATTACCCAGACATCATCAGCCACCTGCCAGGTGAAATCAGGTCAGAGAGCTGTGAACTCTGGCTGTCACATGATGCTGCTGACCCTCAGGAGAGAACTCTAGGACTACTCTGGCACTGCATGTCTGACACCCTCAGCTACCGGTTTCGCCAATCAGAACATCCAGAGCCTACTATGCGCAGCATCTACCGGGTCCTAGCCAGACAATACGACCCCCTCGGTCTACTCATCCCATACACTACACGAGCAAAGATCCTGGTGCAGCGGTTATGGAGCAAGAAAAGAGACTGGGATGATCCAAACCTGCCTGGGGATGTATTGCAGTTGTGGCACGTGTGGGAGAGTGAACTTCATCAGCTCCCATCTCTCTCACTTCCCAGATGCTACGTACAACTAGGCACCGATATCACGCCAGTCACTCAGTCTATACACATCTTCACAGATGCATCAGAGCGAGCGTATGGGGTTGTGGCCTACCTTAGGACAGTGGATGAGACGGGTCATATTCAGCTGTCTTTCCTTGCAGCCAGATCACGAGTTGCTCCGGTACGACAGCAGTCAATCCCAAGATTGGAGCTCTGTGCTGCTCACACCGGTGCCCAGCTAGCCGCTGTCCTTAAGAAAGAACTCACGCTGCCCATCACCAGTGTCATCTATTGGACCGACTCAACCACTGTTCTGAACTGGCTACAATCTCAATCCTGCCGCTTTAAGGTGTTTGTCGGTACCAGGGTTGCCGATATTCAGGAGCTGACAGAGGGGAGTATATGGAGATATGTTTCCTCATCAGAAAATCCTGCGGATGACATTACAAGGGGTCTAACTTTGTCACAGCTGATTCAAGGTCACCGCTGGAATAATGGTCCACCATTCTTGCAGCAAGATGAGTCTTCATGGCCTGTGTGTCTAGTAGTCACGTCACCCGAGGAACAAAGCGAATTCCGTAGATCACAATTCTGTGGTCACCTGTCTGTGAGCTTCAACCCACCGTTGCCCGATGCTAGAGATTACAGCAACTATCAGGAGCTGCTGGATGCTTCTGTCAGAGCCCTCCATGGGGCGGCCACGACTTCAGACCCCACTGCAGAGGACTATCGGAAAGCGGAAATGGCTCTCTTCCGAGCTGTACAGACAGACTGTTTCCAAGAGGACTTTCATCTGCTTTCCCAAGGTAAAACGATTTCTCAGAACAGCAGGCTCCTCACATTGGCTCCAGAGTATGACAGGGATGCCCAGTTAATTCGTGTAGGAGGGCGGCTTCGTAGATGCGAGACTTTGGAGGAAGAGTCCATACATCCAATTGTGTTGGACCCGCATCACCCCATCACTAAGCTCATCATCCAGGACTTTGACGCTCGACTTGCACACCCGGGACCAGAGAGGGTGTACGCAGAGTTGCGCCGTCGGTTCTGGATATTGCGAGGAAGAGCGGCTGTAAAGAAGCATCAGTACAAATGTCCCGAGTGTCAGAGGTGGCGGGCCTGTCCAGTTGTCCCCAGAATGGCGGATCTCCCATCATCGAGTCTGCGTCTCCGTCAACCAGCCTTCTATTCGACTGGGATGGATTGTTTTGGACCCTACCTCATCAAAATCGGGAGACGGACTGAAAAGCGATGGGGTATAGTTTTTAAATGCCTGACCATGCATGCCATTCACTTGGACCTCCTCGCCAGTATGGACACTGATGCCTTTTTGATGGCGTTGCGTCGTTTCATCTCACGCCGTGGGAAACCTCACGAAATAATTTCAGATCAAGGTACTAATTTCAAAGGTGGCAGTTCAGAGCTTCAGGAGGCATTCAAAGCGCTCACCCCACAGCTCCAAGTAGCACTGGCCGGTCAACAGATCGATTTCAAATTCAACCCTCCAAATTCCCCCCATTTCGGCGGGTCTTGGGAGCGTGAGATCCGATCTATTAAATCAGCCCTCCGCAGTATTCTGGGAGTCCAGACAGTCAGTGAAGACGTCCTAATGACAGTCCTGATCGAAGTGGAAGGCATCATTAACTCCAAGCCTCTGGGTTACGCCTCATCCGACATCGCTGACCCAGATCCCATTACTCCTAACATGTTGCTAATGGGGCGGCGTGATCCATCTTTGCCTCAGGTAGTTTACAGTGACAAAGAGCTCCTCAGCAGGCGTAAATGGAGACAGTGTCAGGCCCTCGCTGATCAGTTCTGGTCCAAGTTCACTACCAACTACCTGCCTTCATTCCAAACACGGTCCAAATGGCAACTGGAGAAGGACAACTTGAATACGGGTGATGTCGTCATGATCATCGACCATCAACTTCCGCGAGCTCTGTGGCCTGTGGGCAATATCGTCAACATCATCCCCGGAGCGGACGGCCGAATACGGACAGCACAGGTCCAAGTCAAGGACCGCACCTACACACGACCCGTCGCTCGGCTCATTAGACTTCCAGCTCTTCCCTCTGATCCACCCAACTAATATCATGGACAGCAACTTGGCTCCGCAAGTTGGGGGCGGCTGTTCAGAAATGGACACTGCTTTTATAGACAATATTCCTGGAGGGGGTTTGTACGAGGTACGTGCATAACAGATGTCTTCAGCCATCATCTAATCGCATGCCTGCATTCGCGTCATGTGATTATGAATCCACCCTCAAGCCAGTTTGCTACGGAAGCCGGTTGGTGCTACAGTCGACGTTATATCAGTGCTACGAACTCTCATATTATGTTACCGTGTGTGCCTTCATGCGTCCAATGAACGTAGGTTTCACTCTTCGTGTTTAGTGTTAATATGTTGGTGTTATCTTTTGAGGTTCTGGTTACATATATATATATATATATATATGGATGCTAGCAGTGTAGAATGTTGTTAGCATACCTTAGGGAAGCTAATCCACTCGGTGTTAAGTATAGCTGCTAGAGACATCCGTTTCTGTATAATAGTAAATATTCGTAACAGTTCAGACGTAATATTTGGGTCAGCGTCTTACTTCCGGTTTATTACTTGTTTCAATGTAGCCCTATCGGTGCATCACTGCGTACGTTTTTTTTGCTTATTTGTTAGTGGTTATCGGTGCCTTAATGCTAAGTGCTAACCCGTGGCTGTGTTCCAGCCCTCTCAATATCTGGCTATTACTTGTTGATGAGTCTGCATTAATGTGCCTCATTTCTATTACTTCACTGTAGTACACAAGGTAATTTGTAATAACTTTGTTTCTATTTCTATTATTATTATTTAATTCAATTTCTTATCATTTCTGTAATATTATTTACATAACTGATTAGCGATTCATTCCATTCCTTGATGGTTAATACTGTATATTTGTTTCCTTTATTTGTTTTCTTTGTGCAGATACCATGATTGGCAAATTAATATGAGCCTTAAGCTTGGAGTGGTACATGTTTAATAAAGAAGATCCATCCTGAGATCATTTGAAGTCCTTACCCGACTACCTGTGGTGATTTCTGCTATCCGGACCAATCCATCAATACAGTCCTTTCTAAGAATCACATCAGACCAAACATAACACTAACCAATACGAGTACATCAGAATGGCCTCGATACCAGTATTGCTATTGGTACATCCCTAATTAATTGTTTTAAAAAATGTTCTAGCTTTTGTGCAAATTGACTGAGAAAAACTGTAGAATACTGTTTATGTGTGGAAAGACAACAGCAAAAAATAAAAGATGCAACAAAAAGTCGCCAATGGTGAGGTTATTAATCCTACGATAGCCCAACAAGAAATAATAATGCCTGCACAACAAGTATGTTATAGATAGTTTAACTGAATATCTGTGAACTTTATTTCAGACAAAACAACATAAACAACTATTTTACTGTGGAGCAATGAATCCACCTTACAATGTTTAGCTTTATACTATAAAGAGATGGATGGATGGATGGATGGATGGATGGATGGATGGATGGATGGATAGATAGATAGATAGATAGATAGATAGATAGATAGATAGATAGATAGAGCAACAAAAAACAACACAAATATTTTTGGATCTGTCCACATAAAGCAATATGGAACACATTTTATAGAAGCTAGATACAATAAAGAATGTTTCAGTTGTCTCTGAAGGTAGTTTCAGTCAGTGGGAAACAACCAAGAAAGAAAAAGGATTCATATAAAATAGATTGGGTTTTTTTTCTGCAGACTGACTCAGTTCTTAATACATTGAACAAATAAACATTCACTGATTTTCATCTACTTTTTGAAAATATCTCTGAACAACATGATCCAATTTAGCTGCAGCTGTTCTGCATGAAAAAGGCAACAATGAGAGACTCTCGTCTATGGAGAGAAGTCAGTTGGTGCTTTGTTGGTGCAAGAAGAGGGTTACTTGTCCTCATCGATTTTAAAAATACCAGAACAAAATTTAAAGTTTCCAACTTGCAGTGGCATTCTTTCTTTGGCAAAATAAAACCAAATTAGATAGTGAATAACAGCTTTAAGTTGCAGTAGATTTGATCAGTACTGTATCTATTTTAGCTGTTGTTCCTGGAACACAAACACACCATTCCCGGGCACCTTAAAAATGGTCCCAACTTTGTTCTAATAGCAAATATTATTATCCAGTCTGATTTTAGTGGTTCTTTTTTCTGTGTACAGTTATTAGCATTCATTTTAGTAGAAGCACCCCAGATTTTACTATTTGGAATGGCAAAAAATGCTTTCTATTTTATAAATTAACATGATAAACCTGCACTTTCTGCTTCAGCACCTGCTTGACTGTATTCGTGTAAATGTAGCACTTAGTACCCATCAGTACCCATGTCTAGATTTTTTTACTGGAACAAACTTGGAATATTTTTCACTAAATCACTTTGGATAAAAGCCTTTACTAATTGATCAAGAAGGTAACGGAAATACCACCAAAGCCAACAGCAGCAAAATGGTGAAGAACTTCAGTTGCATTTTTTACTAATTGTATTCCTCCGTTTATATTTCGCCTCGTTTAAATGGTTTTATATATAGGCGACAGGGTACAAAATTATTAGTTCTCCCAATTAAAAGGGCCAAATTCTCATGTGACTATACAAAAATACTGCAGGCACAAGCTTTGCAGCATGAAGCTTTTCTGTAATCACTCATTTTATTTAACATTTTCAACCGGAGTCATTTCCCTCATGGCTTCAGTAATATTGTTTCCATATATATAATAATGCAAAATAGATATATGAGTCTTAGTCCTGGTAATTGATTGTGGGCATTGGGCAATAAATAAACTAAATGCACAGTAGCTGAAAAAAATCCCTGTCCCTTTAGGCGACAGCAGGATTTCAATGAATATAGATGAGAGTTTAGGACTGATTCCAAGGATGTGCATGTAATTTTGTATTCCTGGACATAAAATCTTATGACTAAGGGATCTGGAAGAGATAGGACAGAAGCAACATTGTTGGGTACTAGCCTTGGGCTGACCTGACAACAGCTGGAAAATTGTCAGAGTAATTATCAGTGGAGATAACAAAACTATATGTGACTTAATGCCTTCTTGTAGCCACATGTTTTTGCATCGTGTCCATTAGCTACAAACAATTACCTCCCTCTTTATCCCATTTCCCAAAGCAGAGAGTGGATCACTTAAAAGGGAGGAGAGCAGAAAAAACATGACATCCAATTAGAGCTACATGCACCTATGCATGGTCATATTCAACACCTTATTCCATGGAGCAATTATATGTTGACTCATTATGTAAAGCATCACAAATTAAATCCAGTGCCTTGTTACACAGCTTGTCAGTGTGGCCATATTTGAGCCTCACAGTGGTTATTAGCATCACAAATAATCTGTTTTTACTAATGTAAGTCTGCATATTTCTGAAGTTAACTACTTCCTCTGAAGAGTCCCCTTGTGGAATCGTTATCCTCAAAGCTAAAAAAGAGGTTTTTTTGATGGAGAAAGAAATTCATTCCAAGTAGGACACAGATAATTTGATACAGTAACTTCTTATTCCCAACACATTTCATTTACAAAACTTATTTGAGGCCATGAGGTTTTCCTGCTATTGACTCTTGTCAATAGCAGGAAAACCTAATTTCAGTTTTGTCTATTCTTAATTTCACAGTGTCTGCTAAAAACTTAATATATTAAACTCTCCTTTTACTTGGTGTACTCAATATGTTGTAGCTCTCCTTATTATTACCTGTAGAACAAAAAAATAATTTAAATTGTTTTGCCTTGAGACAAAAAAATACTTTTTAATATTTATTTATTTTTGCTTGATTACCTACATGCTTAAACTGAAAGCTGCTGGACTTTTATGGTCCTCAATGCATATTCCACTTATTTGAAAGGCTCGTTTAATTCTAGTAGATGGATGAATAATTTAACACTTAAAGCACCTGTCACACTTATTGGCATCCATGCTGAGAATGAAAAAGTCTTAAAATAAGTCCAACTTAGAATGTTGTTGCAGATTCATACACTGAAAATATTTTGTAGCGAGCTTTAAAATGCTTTTTTGCCTCCTTTCGTCAGTTTGTCAGTTGTTTTATTATTTTCATTATTGCATTATGAGACAGTTGAGATTAGAAGATATTCCCTGTTACAGTTTTTTTTTCATATAAAATGATCAGCACATATCTACCTTAGTCTGATGGCATGGTCTCTTGTCTTTCCTATTCAAATTCAAATTGTCCAAGATATCTTTGCAGATTTCTTAGCCCTGATGCATCTATTGGATTGCATTACAAAGTGCCTTGATTAATAACTCCTGAAGAAATGTCTTCATTACTTTAGAGTCTACTGTGGAGGTATGCTTTACACCACTAGACCAAAAATGTTGCATTTCACTTTGTAATACCAAGTTTGCATGCAACTGTTCGGCCACAAAAGCTAACTTCATGAAGCTTCCTGTTTTCTACTGTTCTAAAGCAAATCTGAAGGCGACATAAAGCGTGGAGGTCTGTAGCTGTTGACTGTGCAGAAAATTAACAACCTTTATTCAGCATCTGCTGACCCTGCTCTATTATTTAAAGTGTATTGCCACTTTGTGGATAGATTGCTGTCTTTTCCCAATTTCTTCCACTTTATTATATTACCCCAGCTGGACTTATTGCAAAGGGAGCATCCTGACACCCGGGGCATTGGCAGATTCTTCTCATAGACCTGTGACCATGTAAGTGACTAGAACACATGATTTGAGTGGTTTAGAAGGGTTGGCCTTATATTTTTTGCAAGATACTCAAGGTATGTGTTTGAGTATAGCAAACTTTTGGGTTTTGTTCTATTAACTACTGATGTTTCCCCCAAAAAAAGCCTGAAAATAATGTTCTAATTTTAAACATTTATTTGCAAATTAAAAAAGATCAAAATAATGCAAAGAATAGTTCATTAATTTAAAAATATTGATTTCAGGAAAATCTTACAGCCATCTCTTGATTTTATTCCAAAATTGTATTTATACTTCAGGGAGACAGAAAGTGATTGATCACATTAAAAAATAATTACTGGACTGATAAAACAAAAATACAAAAGTATAGATGCTTAAAAGCCTTTTGCTACATTTAATTTATAGAAATTGTTTTCAGTGACTGTGGTGGACTGGTGACCTGGCCCGATGACCACTGGAGATGGGCATCAATCGTTCCCAACCCCTTGAGGATAAACCGGATGGATGGATGGATGGATGGATGACTTCAATCATTAAATAAAGCATTGTCCTGTCCACTTTATATGTAATGGCTCCAGTATTGAATTTTTTTAATTTTATATTTTTATATTATGACTAGATTTAGAGAGCGTGGTATTATTTTGAAATTACTCAGCATAATAAAACAAGCAAGTACTCTGAAATCTGTTGTGCAAATTCTTACGTACTTGTCTGTGTCAAGATTGGCTAAAGATTGGGAATCATTTTACTAACATCAACTGGGATGGAATAGAGTGATTGGAAATGCATTTACCCTCTTAAAAAGAGAAAAATTACTTATAATGCATACAAAAGTGGAAGAAAATGGTGTTCATTGGGGCTTTTTTATAACACTCCTCCTTATTGGAGAATATTTCAGATGAAAAACTCTGTTTTAAATGGAAACAAAAAGAAGAAAGTGAAATGGGAGGTTGTTAATTTCAGGTTGACTCTGGCTCTTCACTGACTTTCCTGCCCTTAAAATTTCTCTCCTTTCACTGCAAACACACATTGTCGATCCATTCAAGCATTACAGGGTTAATATGTCCTTTTTTTGTCTTATACACCCTTAAGCAGTTCTTAGAGGTCAAAGTTCAAAAAAAGCTAACGGGGGCATATAAATTGCTGCAGAAGCTGGCCAGTCCCTTTACAAGTAAAAAAAAAATCCAATATACAGTCAGAAACATCCTGTTTCCCTCATGGGAACTCTTGAAAGCCAAAAATATCAGCAATATGATGCAGAAAACCTCAGGAGATTTTTTTTAGAATCACCTATGAGATTAAAGCTAATAAATCAGGGGAACCACTGATAAACACTGATGTCTGGCTTTTTTGTATAAGTAGAAAATATCTCTGCCAGTTTTAGAAACCTAAATCCCAGGATTCTGCCCCATTTGAATACAGACTAATGTAAAACAAAAATGGCACCTTCATCAGATTTAAAACACATATTGCTATTTTCTATTAGCAGAACACCAATAACTTTCATTGGGGAGGAACCAGGTGTCTCCTTCTAGTTCTCCATCTGTTATATTATTCAGAGATAACCAGGGATCTCTCCAAGCTGGCGATACCTGCAGCAGAGTGTTCCCTGGGCAGCTATCTCATGTGCTGTGACAGAAACTCCATCATAAACCTGCTGTTCTGCTAGTTATAATAAATGAGTATGCTCATACATTGTGACTTCTCTGTTTCAGACTCGCTTTTGGTGTGGAATGAATGTCAGACCCAAGAATAATATTACTGCTAATTACACAGTGACAGTTTTGGGTTTGTGGGGAGAAAGCTGAGGGAAAAGCACTTTGATGTTATATGGGTGTTACAACCCTATTGCTGCACTCGGCACTGACTTTTCTTTGCATTAAAAGGCATTTTCAACTCATCTTTTCATTCCCTCAACAAAATAAGGTATATTATTAGTATATATATTGTATGGAAAAGCAGGGTACCAATTACATATGACACGATTTTAATACCTTTAAAAAAATGGTCCATGCCCTAAGAATTATAGAATAGATCTGTAGTTCCCAAAGTTAGGATCGGGACCCCACTTGGGATCACAAATATGCAAGGGCGGGGTCTGGAATTCCCTCTTGAAAAAGTAACGTAAGTCCAAGAGCAGCAATTAGAAAACATCTGTATGTCAAGTATAAAGTAAAAGATACAAAAAGATAACTTGAATTGGTACAAGCAAAATATAAATATATATATATGTATGTATGTATGTATATATATATATATATATATATATATATATATATTAGTATGTATATTGTAGATCAAAAGCTGTAAAGTTTGGGAACTACTGGGATAAATTATGCGGATCCAATTTTGTTAACTTAAATAGTTCTAAATATATGAACAATATGGGTTTTGAGCCACAACATTAATAATGATTTAATATCTATAATTTGTGGAAAAACGTAAGGAAAATAAACAAAATATTGATAGTCCCATTTTGGTTTAAGGTATTGCATATAAATTTTAATATGAGACTCTTTTCTGGTGCACAGCCAAGCTGAAAAAGTCAACACCTGTTCAAAAGGTTTGTTTCAAGCTCAGGTGTGATGAATTCCTAACCTTCACTATGTCATGTTTAATGTGTAAATACTTTGTATCAATAATTAACAGGATTTAAAAAAAACAGTGACAGAAACCATACATGGCAGATCAAAGTAAATTTGCTGTAAATGATCACAGGTTTGAGTCAGGCATTATGTCCTCCTGAACCCTGCCCACATTTTAAACAAACACTTGATATATACAGATGTTATATTAAGTACTACAGTCGATGATTGTCAAATTTAACTGAATTTCTTTTAACCTTTTGGAAACAAAATGGTGCTCTTGCATACAAATCAGAAGATTGTTTCGTATGTGTCTTGTTGTTTCACATTATCCTCTCAGCCTGAGCTGACATGGTTTAAATCATGAAGATATTTTAAACAAGATCACTTCCAGGAAAAATCAGTGACATGGTGATGTTAACTGGGCTCTTTCCTAAACAAATACTAAGACAATATCTTCTTTACTCAGAAGCTCAGTTCCCTCTATCCATTGTCTTTACCAGTTTATCCTTGCAGGATCGATCATTAATTGGGTTGGGGGTTGGTGTCTATCTCCAGGGCAACACAGAGACATACTGGACTGACTCGGAAAGCCACAGTACCCAGAAAGAACCCATTCCTCAACATGCAAACTCCATCCAGAAAGAGCTCCGGCTGGGATTCAAACCCAGGACCTTTTTGTTGAAAGGCACTAGTGCTACCAGCTGCTCCACCTTGCAGATCAGGATCGGTTCCCTAACAAAATGTGTTGCCACTATAATAAAACACATTATTTTGGCATTTCCTGATAACATGAATTCAAATCTTAAATGTGGATCAGTTTTATCTATGCTTGCTGCACAACCAGAAGACATTAAAGAAGTGAATGTTTGTAACTATATAGATAAAGGTGAATCTTAAAGACTAATTTTCTTAGCTGTAAACCTTTTATTTCTAACATTTCTTCTTTCCAACAACTAGAGCATTCACCAACCTTTCATAAAGATGTGTTTTTAAAGCAGGTAAGAGTTCCCAAAGTGCCCTTCATATGGTTTAGTCTTCACTGAGATGCCGAATGGCGAGTGAGATTGACCAGTTTTCTCCAGCTGTGGAAGCAAAGAGTAATGCAGCTCTGTCCCTCCCCCAAGCTGAAAGAGGGTTACTTAATTTTTCCCTCGCATACAAAGTATGATGATTAGAGCTTTTTAGAAAACCCTTCTCGTCACAAACTGCAATGGTTTGAAAACTAAAGGGGTTTAACAAACCCATCTCATTGAGATAACACTTTTTTAAAGCTAAGGTTGGCATGCTCTGAGAATAATGTCTATAGATCAGCTTAAAGGGCAGATAGCCTAAGTAATTAACCAGCTAAAATCAGTGTGTTATGCTCTATGTGTTCCTTAGTAGAGCAGCCAAAAGAAACCACATTCTCTGCCCAAAGCAATTAAAAACTACTAACAATTTAGTGATGCTATATTGATGCTGAGCTCTATGAAGCAAAGTTAAAGTGATGGTGTATAAATGTCACACAAAAGCTTTTTAAAACTGTAAGAAGCAATATGTTAAATTTTTACAACAGAGGTAAAATAGTTTTGGCTTTTCTGTTTTAAATAAAAAAAAATAAGACATTTTAGAGATTCTTAATTTAAAGTTTTCTAGAAACAAGTTTGTATGTTTTCAAGGACAAAAAAAATATCTCTGTAGCCAATTTAGGTGACATGCATAGACTGTATAAAACAAGGTGACATGACATTTCAGCAAAGGTATTTGTTTAAATCTTATCAGTCTGAAATGTCAATCCATAATTAATAATGTGACCACAATAAGTGACAGGTGAGTGTGACCTGTCAAGTGACAGTATTCTATCCTCTGCATGTCTCTGCAGCTTTCAAAAGTCAAGATTCCTGATTGGATCTTCCAGTGAAAACATCCAAATAAATTATGGAAGCTCAAAAACACAAGCCTGAAAATAGACTTTAGTAGCGCTTCTCAAACGAGTAGACTCCCAGTAATATTCCAGGGGTTTTTTCATATAAAAAGGCAAAACCATAAATCCTTTCAAAACATTTTCCAAATATAATATTTGTTCCCTAATCTTCAATATGAACCCAAATAAATCTCTTAACTGATTGCATAACTGTGCATACCCCTAAACTGATACTTTGTTGTAGCACGCTGTGGTTTGATTTTAGTATTCAGTCTTCTTTGACTGGAGTCTTTCACCATCCCACATGTTGACTTGGCACTGTTTTCCCACTCTACCTTAAATAATAACGCCAAGAGCTGTCAGACAGTGAGAACATCTCTCGTCCACAGCTCTCCTCAGGTGGCCCCAAAAATGATCTGCCTATGTCTTTCAGACAGATACATTGTTTGGTTTATTTTTGGCTCCCTGTAATTGTTAAAAATAAAATGTTATCTTTGGTTTTCTGATACCTTATTTTGACCCATATTTGGGACAAAGGTGACACATTTGGAGCTATTCATATTTTTATCTATCTTAATAACAACTCCCATTCCATTAATCTCTACATTGTTTTAATATCTTACCAGCACTGATTTAGATCTGTGGATTGTTGTTAAATTCTAGTTTTTAGGGAAGGTCCCTGATGGTTTGGGGGCCCCAAGGAGCAGAGTAGGTTGCTTCTGCCTTGGGCCAACTGGGAAAAGCTTAAAAAGAATGATCGAGTCATTTTCGTCACAAAAAGCCTTGCAAGTTCTCCAGAGTCATGTAAAACATGCTCTGTCTGTCTGTCTGTCTGTCTGTCTGTCTGTCTGTCTGTCTGCTTTAAGTATGTTATTATAAAACTGTGACTAGTAAGCTTTTTTTACAATTACTAACACCTCAGTAAGTAACACGCAAAGTTTCCCCATACTGTCTAGAAAGGATGTTGTTTTATTTTTTTTAACAGTTAAGAAACAATTTTATAAGAAATTTGTTTCATTTTTGTGTATAGCTGAAGAAGATAAGATAGGCATGATGACAAAGCAGGGGCAAACTGTTTACTCATATCGACAATAGCAGTTTACAAAATTACTCCAAATTTACCAGAAGACAGGAGTGTGGAGAAACAAACCCGATGTGGTTCATTGCTACAAGAATCTTTTTGCATTTTGCCAGCCTCTAGTCACTCCCTGAAAGATATGTGGTATTTTCCCTGCAGGCAAAATAAAATGTAACTGTTATAGGTCCACTCTGTACACACATTTCTGTCCACTGGGGCAGAATCTACCTTTTGGCTACATGTCCGCTTTAATGTATCAAACACAGCTCTCCTATCCAACAAAGCCTGTTTTGGCCTCCAGCTAAGATTGTCAACCATTGAAAGACCTTCCACGTATGCAACTATGTGTAGAAACCTGAATAAACTGGCTGCTACTGTTTGAAAAAATCTGCCACCAGCCCCCAACACACATCTATGTATCTTGTAACATACCCTGCTGACCCTGTGGCTGTCTTAAAAATAGTGACAAATTCAGCTTGATGTCTCAGAGCAACACGGGGATATTTTGATCTCTTACTCATACATCACCTTAAAAATTTCTCATCCTTTCACATAAACTTTTTTAAATGAGATGAACAACATAAAGAGTGGTTCAAACCTCTGTGTTGCCAATCTATAATTATGCCTCCATAGGATTAACATGTGCTGTCATGTATCGCGAATGAGAAGATATTAATAACATTGACACCACCAGAAACGCAGCGTCTGGGATCCAAACTCATTTTCCCTGTGTCATGAGTGCATGTATAATTATACGCTTCACCAGCCTCAGAGACCCGCATGTTTAAACATTAACACCCTCAAAATTGGAAAAAAGAATTGCTCCCTTTTGACACTAGTGTGTCTCACAGGCCTGATCCATCTAACAGATGTGTCAAAGGATTCACAAACACAGCCGTCCCTGTGGGATAAAATCCAAGAGCTTGCCCCAGGTCAGTCAGAAAATTGAAACTTCTCTCTTTCTTCAAGAGGATTCATTAATATTTTACACTCCTGAACAATCCAAACTAGTTTAACTCAAACTGTCTGTCTGCAGGGGGGAAAATAAAAGGAATTGTGAACCAGAAAAAAACAGCTCACAGGGACAAGCTGAGCCTGATTTAGAGCAACAATCTTTATCCTTAAAAACATGATAACAGCAACAGAGTTAATATCTTTGTCAGCACAGTCAGATAAAGGATACAATTATCACACAGCTTTCAGTGCCTTGCAAATGTATTTGTACTCCGAGCTTTTTTGCTGCATCACAACCACAAACGTCAATATATTTTGTTAGGGGATTCATCTGATAGTTCAACACAAAGAAACAAAAACAACAGGTTGCATGATTTTTAAAATGTTTTTACAAATATAAATCTGAGAATTATGGTGTGTTGGGTCACACACAGCCATCAGGTGGCGATAACCTACTCTATGAATACAGCCCGTTTCCCCCAGCTCAGCCTATTTCACCAGCTTGTCCAGAGGAGACCCACTGTCTGGCGAAGGAAGACCCGAGTTTCTCACAGAAAATTTGCTCCAAATGAACCCAAAAACCACTCCATGTGAATCTTAAACATTGATAAACAAAGACGTTGTTTGACCCCAGAGCCCGACGAAAACCCCTCTAAGTTTCAGACTGCTGGGAGGGCTGCAAGACTGAATGAGTGGGAGCTACGTGTGCTGCAGGTCCAGACACAGCAGAAGTCACATTTCATTCGCCGCCACAGAGCTGATAAGAATTGCCGCACTGGAAAGCTGCCAAAAAGGAACTTTAAAAGTGGATGCCGGGGGCCGATCGCCACGTAAGTGGACGGAGCCGCAAGCCAGGAGCTCACTGCGGCTAACCGGATCGGAGCCATTGTTAGCCGCTAACGTCGCCTCAACCCCCTTTCCTCTCATCGCCGTGCAGCAACTCGGAGGACTTTAAACGTTCATAAGGTCTGTTTGGGCAGAGGCAATTAGTTAGAATAACTAATTTTAAAGGTTTTCCCTTTTTGTGTTTAATGTTTAATAGATGTGTTTGAGTCACTCTAAGCTCCCCACGTGCGTTGCAGAGGGCTACATGAAAGCCGACAAGCTCACGTGTTCGTCCAGGCCAACACCATACAATAAAGGTTGCTAATAACTGTTCAAACAGTATATCTATATCTATTTGGTTTAAATAGATTGTTTAACAACAGAAACTAATCTTATTAACCGTGTTTGAATTTGGTTTTTTTAATCAAATACTGGAACTAAACGGTTTACTTCGGTGACCAGTTCATGAATAGAAGTAATTTCCCATAGGTTAATTACTCTAATCCAGATCATTTTTAACAAACATCTCTTTATCCAAAGGATGTTTTTGTTTTTCTCTTGTAATTAGTGAAACTAATTCATCTTTTCCCTCCAGCATATGCAAATCGAGTCCTGGGTCAGATCTGCATGCAGAATCAAAACAGAATGCATGGTCCCTCAGTTTATTGCATTATTCATCTTTTGTGTTCCTTTATTTTAACTATACATTTGTTTTAATCAGTAGTGTTTCTCTTATTACTAGTTTGACTGTTTAAATGTTTTTCTTTCGTGTAAATAAATCTTCTGTCTGGAAAGTAACAGTTGTCATTTCTTGTTCAACACATACAGATATTGCAAGGTTTATGACCAATACCTGTTAAGAATTAATTCCTTCAGAATTATGAGACTGATATAGAAATTTGGCTATTAAAATAGCTCCTGGTAGAACCAGGTGGTGGCCCGAATAAGAATAATTTTCAATAAATTATTAACTTCATTGACTGCCATAAGCAGTCTTTGACTATAAATAGCCAAATATCATATTTCTATGTAACATCCCCAACAGGTGTATAATTATTTTCCATCCCCTTTTATCTGATACTCCTAAATGAAATCCAACACAACCAATTGCCTCCAGATATTACTTACTGGCAAACAAAGCACACCCATGTGTTACTCAGTCTCACTATAAAACCAGCTTTTCATTTCGAGCAATGGTTCTCAATGATGGTCCCAGTGACCCACTGTGCTGCATGTTCCAGGTAATTTCCAGCCCCCACACACCTAACTTGGATGGATGGGTGATTGCCAGGCTTCTGCAGCATCTGATGACATGCTGAAGAGGTAATGTATTCATTTGATTCAGGTGTACGGGTTTAGGTAAACATTAGAGAACAAATAGCATCATTAAGAACAAGGAACACTTCATCTCTGACAAAGGAAAGGTCAGAGATAAAGTCGTGGAGAAGTCTTAAAACACAAAATAAAAGCTTTCAACATCTTCTGGAGCACGGTTCACGTGGTCATCCCCCTAAACTTGGCAAGCAAAAGGAAAAATCAGATGAGAAGTCACACAAAAGTGGCATGTAGTAAGCAGCTGTTGAAAGAAAGCCATCAAAATCTCTGTTCGCAGTTTACCACAAGCATTTTAGGAGAGCTAGCAAAAATATGGAAGATGCTGCTCTATTGAAATATGTTTCTGGCTTTCACACAAAATAAAATATGTGGTGGCGAACTCTCACTGCACATCAACCTGAAAACTGTCCCCACTGTGAAACATGTGGTTTCAGGGGGGCTGAATACAAATACATGACACAGCTATGTAATCCCAATAAACAGCACCGAAGTTTATAGCTGTAACATACCAAAATGTGAAAAGAGTTAGTGAGAAATTGAGATCTTTCAAGCATCTCACAGCTTGAGCAGCAATACCACACATCCTCATCATACTGGTGATTTCATTAGCTCGGCCCAACTCTGGAACAAGAATTGCTTTAGGTAGAGATCAAGACACAAGCTACAAGCTGCAAACTCTCATTAGATACTAGGAAGCAGTAATCTATGGCTTTATATGCCTGCGGAGCTCTCCCGTATCAGGACGCAGGCGTTCATGTGATCTCTCCGTGTTTCAGCAGGTAATAAATCCCTCAGGAGCGTTGGCTGGTTTTGCTGATTTACTGTAGGTAGATCCAGACCTCATCTTTGGAATGCATTGATTCAATACAATGCCACACCAACCAATCTTTTTTCACAAATTGAATGGGTGAAGGGAGCTCGACCGATACAGCAGACATCAAGATGTGGCATCTTCATCTCGAAATTGGAAATGGCGGGGGTTGCTGATGAAGTTTCATGTCTGTGATTCCAGGTGGGAGGCTGAGCTCAGCCCAAAAATACTGTATCTTTCAGCAGCATACGGGTTGTGTGTTTTATCACCCTTAAGGGGACTAATAGAAAAAGGTGTCAGGCAGTATCCTTGCTTTGTGGGTTTTCAGCACAAAAAAATGTCCTCATATAATTTCTCCCGACTTCTTATTGAATTACTAATATATTGTCTTTCCTTATTGTGTAAAAAATAAGACAAAAATAAGGCAATATACTATGTTCATTTATGTTTTAATGTAGAGTCTTAGTTTAATGTTATAAATCTTCTTTTTCAGTATGGTCAATATAAAAGTTCACATTTTCAATTATTAGAAACATGCACATGTATGTGTCCTGTAGCCAGCCAAAGTGAGGCATAGAAAGAAACAGCTTTCATGAATTAAACTCTGGGAACCATTTTTGTAACATTTATAGCCAAAAGGGTGCTTCACAGTGGAGCAGCGGGGCTAAAGCAAAGCCTCAGTTTCCCTAAAGCCATTGTACATGGAACTATGAGACGGTCTGCTAAACTGAGATATAGAAAGGGCACATTTTTCAGTCCAGTAGGACTCCCATTTACTGCTTTGCTCCTACACATGACATGGCAAACAGCACTGGAGAACTTGTGAAAATGAATCTAAGCTGCTTACACAAATGAACACTTTCCTTAGTGCTACTTTTGAAGGGGAGTCAGGCACCAAGGGACCGCTGGCCCAAACCAACGGGATTCACTGGTGAGACAGACGTAGGAAGAGGGGCCACTTGAGTGTAAACAGCCATCTTATCAGCGTGCTGGAGGGTCGTTATTCTACCTTTGATGCTGACACTTCAGGTATGGCTCGCTGGCTGACCTACTAGCAAAACCAATCAGAGGCATAGACGGGGAACAATGTGCTATCACGCAGATATGCGCTTGTTTTGATAAGCGTCTGTCTGTTACGGTCCCTCTAGTTTGTCGGGGGATGGGGGCTTGCTGCAATATCGGCAGAGGGTTATGAGAATGCCTGGAGGGCAGCGCGGCACGGTTCAATTCCAAGTGCGCTGCAATCTCAGGGCTTTCAGGCTTACTAAATCAATTACACAGGGTTGTGGAGCTGGCTCCTCTCTCTCTTATAATACCCATAAAATCCATTGTTTCTCTATCCTTCCAGGGGAAGACCCAACACAAACTTCCAGCTAAGTTGATGGATGCATACTCTATGTGATCAGCTCTTCAGCTGTAGGCACAAATCTGCATCTTTGTTATATTTGTAAGAGGGTTGACTGTAGCAATCTGCACAAGTCACAAAGAAGAACACATTTCAAGACCCAGTGAACGGAGAACCAATATTTCCTCTCAAGTAAACTGTGTCCAGTAGGAGGATTTTTGTCTGGAAGGAAATTACAGACTATGAAACATCAGAGGCTGAGGCCAACAGCACAGCTCTCGGGTTATAGTCAGAGGGGGAAAAACAAGGACATCTAAATTGTAATGACACACCAAAAACGAGAAAAGAGTTTAAGGAGTTGTATGATGCTTTAGTTATATAGCAGTAAGCTATAGCGAATAAGTTTGTTTCTAAAAGGAACTGAGAAGCGCTTAAAAGGTAATGAAATAAGATTAAATGAATATCGCCAACAGTTCATTATCTGTTTTTTTTTTAGATATTGTTAAAATTTGCATGACAAGAATTGTCTTACCCTTCTCAATCATCACTGTAGATATATTTATTGGCATTACATCAGTCAACTCCTTCCTCTAATTATTGATAATGCTTTTGCTTGTCTCCACTGCGGTATTTAGGCGATTTATCTCTGGAGAGGAGCTCCCTGTCTTTGAGCTTGGAAACCCCCCTTTGCCAACACCCTAATCTTTAGCTCCCTTCACAGATTTTCTATCAGATTCAAATCTGGACTCAGACTTGACCATTCTGAAACATTCATAGACATTCATAGACAGAAAAATACATAGCTTCAAGAAAAAAGAAACAACAAAAAGCATATTGTCCATGACGTCCTCTTCCATACGTGCGGGAGACCCCGGTGCAACTGAGAGAGAATTTTGGGTTGGCGTAGAGACAGAGCGAGTTTCAGATATCTAGGATATTAGTCTTAAACGCTGCCAAAGGTTTTTTCAGGAATAAATTTTACACTAACTAACAAACAAAAAAATAAGACGTAATGAATTCCTGAATTTACAGATTTAAAGATTTTTTACGTCTGGTTTCAATGAAGCAATCTATTTGTCTTGAATAATATGCAAACAGAAAGAGAGTCAAATAATTCATGCTTTGTGTTTGTTTGATGAATCCATCGCCTGTGGCAGTTCCCTCTTCATTTAGCAGTAACACTGTGCGCAGCAAGGAGATTCAGAGCGCGGAACATTGGGGATCAGGTCTAAATGACGCACGACTGTCGAAACACTGCAGAGCCACACTATTTGTGGAATTTCATTTACATCGCTCATTATTCAGTTGTCTTCTCCAAGCAGCAATACGCTTTGTGTAGTAAAAGTGCCCCACCCTATACAATGGAGACTCAGCAGTTTTGGGGTTTTTTTAATCACGACATTCCAAGTGCATCTTTTTATTATTTTATGAGGATAAGATGGCTCGAACATAGTTGCTCTTCTTTCTGACAATCTGATTGAGGGAAAACCTCTCTGGCCTGCTCAATAAACCCAAGGATGGTTGGTTTTTGCGCGATTGGCGCGCGACAAGACGCAAGCGACAACGTGCGCGCAAGGACTTTATTAATCTTACCGTGGATGGAAAACCAAGATCAAAGTGGATGAAACCGAGACCTTCTGAATTATTTTTTTAGATAAACTACTAAAAGCATTAAGTAAAAGTTTAGCAGAAATAATTTGGATAATTTTATTAAATTAGAGTAGAGATGTTTTTTGGAAATTGTTCTAAAACTGATTAAAAAGCCATCATTTAGTAAAATGTTACTATGCACAGATGTACTTTTTGCGTGCATGCATGTTTATCTGGGTGTGCTTCATTCTTAACTAGTTTTTTCAATATATTTTATTTTAAATCCCTTCATGTTGATCTTTTTAATACAGCTTTTAATTAAAATGACATATACGCAGTATTTTCACTAATACACAATTTACACCATCTAAGGATATGGTCCAATGCATTGTAACCATAAAGCGAGGCTATCCAAGCGCACAAGCACAAAGAACATCACCGGAGCTCACCTGCAGGACACGGTGATCTCCACTTTGGTGGCAGGGATGCTTCCACTCATCGGGTCGAAGTCACAGACCATCGCAGTGGCCTCCACTTTGTCCATAACGTCCCCCTCCATACGTGCGGGAGACCCGGGCCAGCTCCTGTGGCCGTATGAGTGAGTTCTGCTAGACCTGGAGAGCCGAGGGCGGAGAACCCGAGCGCGGCAACCGAGCGAGCAGGAGCGAGCGCGGTCCAGACAAATCTCCTGGATGCGGTCCGCTGGATGGGCAACAGCATGGAAAGTTTAATTGAGACAGCAGTAACAGCAGCAGAGAGGCGACCGATTTAAAGAAACGTGGGATCAAATGCCAGAACCCATCAGTTCAAACTCCGCAGAATGAGCTTATTCTCTCTAGACGGTGGCGCTTTGAAAAGTAAATGCAGTGAACTCCACCCCTCCATCCTGCATTCTCCAGCTGTAGCCTACATTCAGAGCTGTGGCTGAGTGACTTATGACGAACTGGTCGTAATTTTGGTCTGAATTAGTTGGAGAGCATGTGAAACAGAATCAATAATACGATTGAATGAATCCCCTTTCAGTTCAGAACAGGTGAATAACAGGTTTTCGAGAGTGTGGTATTAGGGCATGCAGGACAATTTCCTGTGAAAAAATCCACCTTTAGTGAGTTAATGCCCAGGTGTGATGCTCAGTAAAATCTGATAATCACTCTTTTTTTAAGGTAAAGACATGCTCTCGGTATCAAGCTCCTAAAATGAACCGACAGGCTGCTTGGTGCTCTTTCAGCATCTGGACAGCTCCTCAACCCACTGCAGCTCCAGCGTCAGTTCTCCTCTACAGCGCCTGATTAAATAACCCGGAGGGGTGAGAAAATTTCAACCTGTCACAAGAGTAATTCAAATTTAAACTACCAGAGGCAAATGTGTTGATGAATATGTATAAAGTGAGATAGGTTCCCTCAGAAGTTGCTGCTGACTGGCAGAGGACATATATTCTGTAGCAATAAACTAAATAAATCCTTCTTCTCTAAAAAAAAAAAAAACAATCATACGGGTATCAGAAAAGCATAATACAAAGGTTAAGCTCAGTAAATTTGACAAAACATTCTGATCACCTAAATCTAAGGGGGGTGGGTATAATGTAAGACATATAAAAACAGGATTTTTGTTTTAAAAAAATACAGAAAAGCTATTTTACAGCCACACAATCATGCAGAACATTGATATCCTCCACAAGGATGTTAAGTCACAAAAGGTCATGCAGAATAAGCTGGTGGTTCAGAGTGTTGTATCCAGGCATAATAATTGAATATGTAGAAGGAAATATTTCAGTAAAAAAAGGTTGACAGGTCACAGAGGTAATTGCAGCCTTGGGAGAGTTCTGAAGCAAAACACTTTTCAAGAGTTTGAGAGGGAAATTCTCAAGACATGACTTGTTGCTGGAGTCAGCTTCAAGAGCCTCCACGCAGACTTATCCAGAAAATGAGCTATGACTGCTTTATTCCTTGTGTTTAACCCCTTCTTTACCAAAAGACAATATAAAACTACCTCTACTTGTGATGAGGGGGGAAAAAATGATTGGACTGTAGCTTAACAGTCCAAAGTCTCTTTTCCGAATAAATGACCAGGACATTTTAAGGCACATCATGCTCCCTTCTGCTGACAAGCTCAATGGAAATGCACATGTAATTTTCCAGCACCTGCTCACATTGTCACAGGTACCAAAAGCTGGTTAAGTGAAGTACATTGGTGTTACTGTGCTTTTCTGACAATAAAACTCTCCTGTCCAGAACCCAAAGTAATATATGGAGCAAAGCACAACTAATACAGACAAATTACAAAGTGCTCATGTTTTTGTACATTTCAATGTGATTGTGTTTGGATTACATGATAACCCAAAGTAATATATTAAATAATAACCCAAAGTAATATATATGGAGCGTTATCAAGATGAAGATGAGAAACACTGGACACAGCAATAAAAATGACCTTAGAGTCACACATAGGCATTTTTAGCCCATTTTTAGAACCCCCGAACTGAGCGAAAGCATCCCCTAATGTGAGAGAATTATTGAATTAATTTGTTTTACTGCATATGTGCTTGTTTATAGAAACTAGAAAAGTGTAAAAAAAATACATAGTACTTGCTTGAAATGTAATACTTAAATAAAAAATACAGCAAATACGTTTTTTAACCGTTTTTATGCAGTAAAATATTTTCCGAACCATTTTTAAAAGCATCAAACGCATACTGTAATGGTGCATTCGCACCACCCCAAACGTCAGCATCAAGTGCACAAGATTATGTGTAAAGTCTATGGATAAGCCCGTCAGAGTCTCTGCTGCACTTGGCGTGCATTGGCTGTATCAATTTTTCCAGTGTTTAATTCGTTTCAAGCAGCACATGCCAGCAACGCAGAAGTTCAGCTAGCTTAACTTTTGACGCACTTGACCAGAATCAGAATCAGCTTTAATGGCCAAGTATGACACATACAAGGAATTTGACTCCGGCATCTTTTCTCTCCAGTACAGAACTTAAATAAGTGAAATTAAAAAAACGGAAAAAATAAATAAAATAAATAAAAATAAAAAGTAAAGGATAATATATACACCAAACCAGGGTTATTGTACAGTCAGTATATACAGTAAGTATATACAGCAGTGCAGAGTTTTAGTTTATTGTTCATGTGAGTGGACTCACACTCTGTGACTATTCAGAGTTCATCAGAGCGACAGCCTGGGGGAATAAACTGTTCTTGTGTCGGGTGGTCTTGGCGTACAGCGCTCTGTAATGCCGGCCTGAGGGGAGGAGCCTAAACAGATTGTGTCCAGGGTGTGAGGGGTCAGTGGTGATTTTTCTGGCCCGCTTCCTGACCCTGGCCCGGAAAAGGTCCTCAATGGAGGGAAGATCAGAACCTATGATCCTCTCTGAGGACCTGACTGTTCTTTGACGCAGTGTGCCAACCTATCAGAGCATTTTACTCTAGTTATGCCGCCCGATGTTGACATGGTGTAGACAATCTTGATCTGCTACTGTTTAAAACATCTGGAACAGAAAGCTCCACCCACACGCTTTGCAAGCTTCGGCTTCTATAGGCGTCAAAATAGATGCGTTGTGAGCGTTGCTTGACGCTGACAAAGTGAGAGGCGTGAACACACCATAAGCACTTGCTTGAGTCGAGTGAATCTTCGGCCAGCAGGAGTTTGCTGCGGAGAGCTGCATCTTCAGCAAACCAGCAGAAGGCAAGAAACGTTGCTGTTTTTACGAAGCAAACTGCAAGTTAAGTTGTGCTGTTGCATGTAGATGTAAGCTAAATGACTAGTTAATACATGTCCATATATAGTGTTAAGGTAGTTCATGTCACCCGTTGAATCCTTCTCGAGCACATGGCAAAACTATGATAAAAAGAAAAGCTTTGTTTTTCAGTATTACAGCTGTTTTTTGTTTTGTTTGTTTTGTTTTACAAAAAATCTCTTTTCTGAATTAACCATATTCATAGGTTCATACTCATCTCTAAACATAGTTTAGAGATGAGTATTTATCAGTATCTGAATCCCAAACGAAGTAAAAGTGAATTAAAAAAAAAAGAAGACATTTTTGATTTCCTGTTTGAGAAGCACTCAGAAAGTTGAGGTATGTCTGCCATCTTAGGCTGCAGCTGCGTACTCATATCTACAGAACATCTCAAAAAAACACTGTATTGCTATTTCATAATTTATTTTCTATTAGTTAATCAAAAGTTCAGAAAAACAAATCTTTTAATTATTTTTTTTTAATTATCAAACTTCTGAAGAACATAGATGTTTATTTGTTGTTTTAGTTATTTCGAGGGAGGGGGGGGTTGCATTCTTTCAAGCATTTGGCTTGATTTAGACATCGGAATTCCACCAAACTGCAGAAGAAGACCAAATAAACAAATTTCTCCACATTTCAAAATGTTTTCTTATAATCACTAATATTGTATTATAATACCAAATTAAATCTGCCAAAGAGGTTATGTTTTTTCTTGTGTTCATCTATTTATCTCTGAATGAATGAAATAATGAATGATTGAACAGATTATTTATTCCACAGTGTGGAAATTCATGTTAAGGCAGCACACACATAAAACCAATAGGAATACAGGGCAATTAAAACACAGACAGTAATCTCTAGAGAACATATTATAAGATAAAATATTAGGGATGCACCGATACCGATACTGCTATTGGGGCCAATGCCACTCCAATGCACTCGTATCGGCATCAGTTAGTTAACCGATGCCATGAACCGCTACTCAAAATGTGGAAACTCTGCAATAATTTCACAGAAAATGTTCAGTTTTCACTTGAAATTTTAGTTTTGTGGTTTTATTTACTTTTTTTTCATCTAATTCACCATAATTTGTGGTAACAAGCAGAGAGGAAAATAAAACTGACTAGCTGTTCATTAACATATCTCTTGTTGTGTGTGTGCGTGTGTTAAAATGTACAAAAATTTTCAAAAAACTATCTTTTCTGGCCAGGGAGTTCTCTAGCAGCAATTTATTCCAAAAGATTCCACACAAGTACTCAGCACATGTACTGTACATAGACATGCTTTTGAGTACCCTTTCATTTTAACTTAAAACAATTGTATTGCTCCTTTGCAATATTTGAATATTGTGAGAAAGTTACTTTTTTGTAATTAACTGAAATAAATGCTTTAAATACAGGTGAAACTAGAAAAAGGGATATCATGCAAAAGTTAATTTATTTCACTAACTCAACTTAAATTGTTAAAATAATATATGACATATACTCATTAGATGCAAAGCGAGGTATTTCAAGCCTTAATTTCTTATCATTCTGATGATTATAGTTCACATCAACTGAAAACTTCAAATTCAAATTCTCAGAAAAATAACATTATTGTGAACGGGTTTAATATTTTCACACTCAAAATATCCCATTCTAATCAGCTGATTAATCCAAAGTAGAAGCAAAGGGTTCCTGAGCCTATAAATGGTCTCTCAGTCTGGTTCAGTGACCATGGGATTACTGCGCTTCATAGGCCAGCAAACTGGCCTGCCCTGAACACATAGAGAATCTATGGAGCATTGCTTGAAGGAAGATGGCAGACATGAGATGGAACAATGCAGAAGAGCTGAAGGTTTGCTATTGAAGCTTCCTGTTCTTCTATAACACCTGAGCAGTTCTGATAGCATCCATGCCACGCCACACTGAGGCAGTAACTGATGCAAAGGGGACCCAAAGCAAGTACGGAGTGAATATACATGGTTATACTTTTCAGAGGACTGACAACTCTTTTTTTTATCCTTGTTTTGTTTATTTCATGTGATATTCTAATTTTCTGAGATTTGGGATTTTCATAAATTGTAAGCCAAAAGAGCAGAAATTATAACAAATAAAGGTTTGAAATATCTAACTTTGCATCTATTGATTCTATATCCTATATTAGTTTCCTTTTTTAAGCTGAAGTAATGAAATAAAAGAACGTTTGGACAATATTCACATTTTTTGAGTTTCACTTGTATATAAATTTATATGATCACACAAGTTTTAGTTTTTAAGTTAAATTACTCAACCAAAATAACTATTTTTAATGCGATGTACATGTATTTGCCTGAAAAACAAAGTGACATCTTAAAACCATCAAATAAACACAGATGCTTCAATTTGTCACATGTGGAGGTTTCATATACACTAACGCCCACAAAGGTCACATACAAATACTCATGCCGCCTGAGAATCTGTATGTGATCAATGCCAATGCTATCCATCAGCTCCACAGCAAGCATTGTGGGAAATATGACTCAGACTAAGACTGACATGGCAGAGAGTGGTGCGTATTTCGGACCAACGGAGCACTGATTTATTATTATTCATGTCGGCTCTGTAATTAGGCCTGGTGGTGGCCCTTGGCTGGTTGATTCCGAGCTCCCTTCAGCGTACTGTTCCTTGCTGCCTGCTGAGCAGTTCTCCTTAATTCCCACCTGCAGCCAGTCTGCTTCCTACAGCTGTGGAAGGAGTGTAATTAAGGCTGCGTGGAACCTTTCGGTAGGTACAGTATATGTATGTGAGTGCACCTTTGGGTTCGTGTGTGTAAAGGAAAGAGTCTAAGCTGTGATACCACCCACACCTGTTCTGTATCAGCAACTGGAAAGGACCACATGGGGTGCAAATCCAGCAGCACTCATTTAGACTAAAACAAGAAAAGACATTGAACGTTTGTGCAATGATATTTCATCATTGAAGTACCTATTTGTTACAATTTTTATATGATTTCATGTACTAAACATCAGACCGTGGTACATGTTTATAAAAAAGATTTCCAAAATTTGTCTAAATGTATATAAAAGTTAAAGGCTATGTCTGCTCTGTTGAATTTGAAAATAGAAAAACTAATCCAGGCTATTTTGAAACAGCAAGATGTCTGACAGCAGCCAGTTTTACCACTAATTTGTACATTGTATTCCAAAATGTTAGAAAACCATGATATAGAATTCAATACATGATATGATATGAAACATCTCTTTCTATTCATTCATTCAAGACGATCTGATGTAATACATAATACTGTAAAATACAATTGGCTCAAATACAATAAAGTACGAAACCATGATGTACGATGTAATATGAATATATATTTGGTTTCACTACTACCTAATACACTACATTACAAAGCAGTACTTTACAGTATTTCTGATGGGATTCAGTGGCTGTGTACTGGGCTTTGGGTGGGTTTGTTCCTGCTTGCCTTTCCTCCACAGGATGAGACTAGCAGCTGCTCCACCAGGTGCTTCCAATCAGCATCATTACCTGAGCAGGATAAACGGAGAGCTGTTGCTGAAGGCTGGTGGCAAACTTTTTTAAATTCTGGGAAAAGTAGGGAGATGGAATAATGTAAGACTAACCATCAAGAGATGCGGGACTCAATAGCATGTTACATTTAATTTGGAAACATCCATCAGGTCTGTGTAGTTATGGAACAGATAAAGAAACAATGGAACATGTAATCTGTTGCTGCACAGAACATTCAGAGAGTCGAAGAAAACTCAAAGAGTGAAGAGAAGTGGAGATGGATATTTAAATGTTATGAAGGCTAACCTTCTGATAACCTTTTTAAGAAAAAGTGTATTGTTACCGGGAATGTAGTTTTTGTTCATTTGCTCTTATACTCCACCCAGACTCTAGCGCAGTAGGTGGGGGACATTTAGATGTTGGATTCGTCCTCAGTAAGCCTTGACGCTGTTCTTACCCAGAAAACAAACCCTACTCACCTGCTCCGCTGTTCTCTCTGAAAGCTCTGCCAGTCCACTCTCCAATGCTCACCACCACAACCTGTAGGAAAAAATAAAGAATCCATCAACATCTAAAACCACTCACCCCCAGCCGATCTCAGCTCACTGTTTTCTACGTACCGCTTCCAAGCCAACTCCACATCCAGTTCCAAGTAAAATCCCCCACAATCCGCAAAGAACTCATAACAAGACATCACACAACCTCTACTCCTCATATTAACAACTTACCTGTTCCTGATGTGGTGTTCCCGTCCAGTGCCGCCTTCATCTCTCAGCTCAGTCCCTTCTCTTTGATAAAAATCTTAAAACAGTTAGTGTTTACTGGAGTTGTTGCCTATTTTAGAGTCTCTGAAAACTGACCATGGCAATTTTACATACAATACAACACAATCTTTGAGTGCACCCTTGGAAAAAAATGTATTAAGTAAAGTCCAATCCAATGCAGTAAGAAGCCCTTATGATATAACTAATCACAATATGAAAGAATACAGTACATTATTGTAAAATACAATGAATTCAATATATTGCAGTACAATATAGTACAATAAATGAGATTGAAATATCACCCAATTTGGCAAGAGGTGGGGTAAGACCTGTAAGAGTTGCCAGACCACCACATACAATCAATCAATCACACTCACACCCACGACAATTTAGTGCGACCAATTAACTCAGCAGTCATGTTTTTGGACAATGGGAAGAACCCAGAGTACCCAGAGAGAATCCATGCAAACTCCATCTGTTACCTTTAGCTTCTCTGTGACTAAACAAATACACATCAGCTATGGGCAGTGAAGGCTGTTAAAGTCCATCCACCTCCCAAAATATGTCATAATATTCAAAGAGTGAATTCATAACAAATATAATTGAAAATATGGCATCTAAGCTCCTATTTGTGACTGATTTTGCACACTCTGGTAATATTGTGTTGCTCTACAAACAATACAATACAAAAAAATGCAATACAGTGCAATGTCATGCAGTAACATACAGCACTATAAAATCTGATACAGTATTATAAAATAAATAATGAAACATTATAATATAAATAAATATAATACAATACAGTGTGACATTGTAATTTACGTCAGATCTACAAATTAATTGAGATTGTACAATTAATATTAAAAATTAAATTATTCACAGTACCTGTTCAGTTAAACTTTATTGTACCACCATTTGTTTCACAGTCAGCAGTTCACATAAAACAATTCTTAACATCATTCTTGCAAGAGGCAACTAAGAAGTAGAGGTCACAAACATGAATTTGACAGTCCTACATCGTGGCAATAAAAGATTTCTTCTCTCTCTCATTCTTACATGATATTGCTTTGTATGTCTCACCCTATTGCAGAATTTGAAACTCTGCTCACAATGGGTTGCATATATTTCCAGAGAAATTATGTAAAACCCTTTCAGCTGTCTTCAGGCATTTAAAAATGTAATAAAAGTAAGAGCAAACTAATATTTAATGTGATCTAACCTGAATCAAGGGGATTTTTTACTTTCTATTAGAGGCTCATACTCCAAACTAAGTTTATGCGATAGCTATATCAGTTTCACCTGTTCTAGCACAACGGAGAGTATCGCAGATCGATGGCATAGTTAAGCACCATGACATTGTAACAATACTTTTTTATGTATATATTTATTAATCTATATTTTAGTTTATTGATCACATCCACAAATGCTTGAGCCTCCAAACAAACAAATGTAAAAGTTCAATCTCATATCTAATGCATGGTAGCATCTATACAAACTTCAAAGAAGTAATAAAAATTTTATTTCCTAAATTCTAGAGAAAATTATGCCAATAGGAAACAGCACAATAATATGCATTATTGGTTGCTATGAGGTAAGATAATTACTTGAGTTATAATAAATAAGAACGTAAAAGTCAAAAGCCATTTCCAAATAATCCCTTGCTAACCATGAATTATTCATGGTTTCCCATGGATATCCGTATTTGGGAAATAATTCCTTCTCTTTCATCTCCTTTGGTTTCTTGTCTGCTTGTGAAGTTAATGTTTTTGACATTCTTGAAAACAGTTTACTCCTTACATATTCCACGGACATGGTGAAACATTAACATTCATTCGGAGCTATGCACCTCTGGCCACCTGACAAATGAAAGCCCCGTGTTGATTCCTCCTTTTACCCTCTAGGTCTCCACCAGCATCAAAGCGTGAGCAAAAAGTCAAGAAATGTCCTCTAAATGTAACCAACGGGACATTCTTTCTTTGTTTTTTTGTTAACAGAGTAAATTATTGGAGGGGTGGGTATTCTCTTGAATGTTATGCATACAAAAAAAAATCAAAAGCATCAGATTCAAAATACATTGGTTGCCCTGCAATTGTTTAAGCAAGGATCTAAGTGCTTTCTCTAAGTCTAAATGCTGTGACATAACAAGGCAACATTTTGAGAGATGGAGCGAGGAAACGCTGCTGGCATTTCCGGGTTTCATAAAAAGTTGTATATTAAAGATGAAGCACTCGAGAAAGTTTTACATCTATTTTTTTGTGCAGCCTGGAAGCATTTCATGCATCTTACTTCGAAGGGAACATCTGCTAAGCAACACAGTCCGAATATGCTGGGGAGGAAAATACCGGAAATAAACATTTCCTAAATGACTGGAGCTAGGAGAGACATGTTTGTTTTTTGCTGCACTTTTCAATGTCTCTGTTAAATACAAACACTTTTGAAGTGTTTGCATTGAACATATTTTCTAAAACCCACACTTTAATTTTGGTTCATCTTCCATTCATCAGTAAAAAAAAAAAAATCCTTCATAGTGCAAAAACAGAGTTTGGCAGATGGAGTCAGAAACTATCAGCACGCTGTCTCAAGATCATAAAACAAAAACAAAGATTTGGCTTCTTTAGAGCCTTTTCAGTGCAGATGAAAAATGTATTATAATCTGGCATATACAGCTGACATTTTACAGCTTTTCGAAAACTTCAGCTGCTTGTGCTTTTTATTGATCTTAACTGTAACATTAAAACCTTTTTACGAGTGTTTTCTTAACTTGGCATTTTTTCATCCAATATACCCTTCAGCTTTTAATAGTACACCAGAATTTAATCTATATTTATGAACATACACGTATAACATCCTTTAACATCCTTACATTTAAATGAGGCACAAGAAAACTATAGAAACTGATTTCATTCGATTATGTTGGCCTTTCATTATCAAAACTTCACTATTTAAACAAGTTCATGACCCTCTGAAATGAGCAGTCATTTGGTCTATAAAAAGTGTTACTTTTAAGAGGAGGAGCTTCTTAAAGTCTGATCTCAATTATAAATTTGTTAAGAATTAAGGATACCTCACAAAAGTTTTTGTTCTTTTTAAAGAACTGAAAATGTCTACACCTGTTTTATTTATTTATTTATATGTCGAAAAGAAAGTGATCAAATAAAGGTAGACATCAAACATTTGCCTTGCAAATAGGAAGTGGTTTTGACTTTGGCTGAAATAACTTCAGTGAGACACTTCCTATCTCTCTCATCTCTGACATCAGTCTGAGGGAAGCTTGCCCCACTTCCCTCTTTTAGCTGAGATGTCTGAGGGGTTTCTCGCTTCTCCCTGGGATCAAGATCAGGGCTTTGATTCTCCCCCGGGTTTTCCATTTGTTAATTCTCGAACAATCTGAGGTAGAAGCTACTGCAGAAACAGACTTAGCATAAGTGGCCATCTGTATAAAAACAGCACAGGTACTGTATGGACATAAAAAATGTAAATTGCCATAATTGTCAAGTTCTGGCTCAAGGAGGACCCAGATGCGGAGCGGCGTTTGTGGCTCTTACGGCCCATGTTTATTAATTGTCCAGAAAAACAGACGAGAAGCACAGAGAACACAAGCACTAGGGGAGGTAACGACAACAACGACCCGACGAGGACAGACAGACACAGAAGGGCATATATACTGTGGGAAGAGGTAATCACAAAACAGGGAACACCTGGGAGCAGAGGAGGGAAACACAGGGAGGACAAAAGAACAGGTGAAACAAACTAGGACTAATAAACTCAAACAGACTAGAAGGAAACAAACCAGGAGGAATGACCGACACAGACAGGGACGGATCATGACAATAATGCCTCATGACTACTGCTGAAAACATAAAACACTACAATCTCACAACATTTTGACCCTAGCTTTGTCATCTGCTTATTAAAGTTTGATACAGAAATTAAAAAATTAAAAAATGTGTGGATTTATTTTTTCTGCAACACACAAATGGGTCGCCTCAGAATGTCTCCCATTCTTCCATCAGACAAATCAACATTTTTCTGAGCTAGAAACATATTTGTCACCTGATCAGTTCTTCAGCTCTATTGATTCTCTAAAGAGAAACTGGGGCCATTCAATCCCTTCTGGAACAATAATACTCGCCTGTAGCTCTCAAATCATACATAACCAAACAAATGAATAACTGAACTCAACTGAGAAATGGTGTTTAGACCATTGCTGCTCCACTACCCTGTCCAATTGAGCTGCACTGATGTGAGCTGGGTTTGCTGAGCCTTTGGGGAGGAAGAGTGTCAGATTCTGGCTAATTCATCTTCCATGTGTCAGAGAGGAGGTAATATCTGACCACTGCAGAAGGGATCCCAGAGCCTAACTTCTCCACATGTGTGTATGCATGTATGTGGTACAGAGACTCAGCTGCTGCATTGATTGAACACCAGTAAATGGGTTTCTGTCAGCCGTCCCCCACAATCACCACCACAACACTGAGGTGGGTGGGTTTTTTTTGTTCCTTTTTCAGGAGTGGCGACAGGATACAGCCTTGTTTTACTTCCCCTGTCAGGGAGTTCATTATGTTGAGACAGAAATTCACAATCCCATGAAGTGGGGGAAATCCTTATTATAGAGCACAGTGGAGGTATTTCAGTCTGTTCCCTGCTCAGTGTGCTTTGAATGAAAGCACCTGCAGAACTCAGAGACAAAACCTTTCATGGTGGGAATCTCAGACATTCTCCTCTGATAATAGGCTGAGAATTTCAACTACAGGTACTTTCTATCCGTGTATGAACCCACAGATCTGCTATTAAATGCTGATGTAACTCATTCAAATCATTTTATTTTTAGTGGGGGGGGGAGAAACAAATCACATGATTTATTGAAAGCCGTCATGCATGCAGGAATCTTATAATGTTTCAATATTCCCATGTGTTATTGCAAGTGACAGGAAAACATACTGGGACATTTTAATAAAGGAAAATAATGGACGGAGCTTTTCTCATATCCTTTGACATATTTGTTGGTTAGGCAGCTGTGAAGGCAGGGACGTGGATTGTGCTTTCTCTCCTTCTCCGTCATTCAAGTGAAAATTTTAAGTTTTGATCCAGAGCAAGCTCATGATCACAATTCTGAGCTTAACCATTTTTTTATATTTAAGAATCAACCAATTCAAACAAAATAATAAACACTGATAGATACTGTATATGTGAGACGAACAAGCAAATTAGCTATTTTCATCCGTAGTGCATGGCACGTTGATCATTTAACACTAAAACACATTCTGGTTTTAAAAGAAGCTGATCATGTAGGGAGGCATTCATGCAAGAAGACTCTTTGAGCTGATTGTGCGCTGTAAAAAATATTTACACAGTTCAACCACAGCACAGCTGGTCCACATATTATACATGCATAATTAACAGATACTGTACATCTATGGGGCTCGTTGTGCTAAAACCACTTTCAGTCTTCTGCTTTAAAATGACAGTCACAAATTTCTTTATGTGCTATTTTAGTTATTTTATTTGTGTGTATCTTCATCATTTCATTGTAAGGATGCTGAAGAAAGAAGAGAATATAAGCCAAAAAGTAACATTTTCACTTCTGTCCTGAAAGCCCACATTGTCTCAAATGGCGTTAAAGACCACTTTTGTATCTCAGTATGAGTGCTGAAATCCTGGCGTTTTATTTCTGACTATTTCACACCCATTTTATTTTAAAAGAGACTGCATAGTTGATTCCAACTCTAAAGGGATCACACTCTTTGGGAAGGTTTAAAAGCCTGTTAAGCCTTGGATTCAGAGGGGTCTACTGGGCCTGGGAACTTCTTAGGATTCCTTCAGAATGAGCTGAAGATAAAGCAACATAACTTCAGTGCTGTCACATGTCTACAAAAATGTATCAACATCATAAAAATCTTTAACAGTTCCAGGATTCTTTCTTGAAAAAAAAAATCAAAACAGAAAAAGGTCAGTGCAAACATGAAAGTTTTAGAAACAAAATAAAGAGGAAGAAAATCTTAATCACAAGAGCATATTTTCATTTGTAGAAAGGTTTTACTTTGAGTAATGTGAAAGGCCCAAAAAAGTGAAAAACCTTTTCCTCATGTATGAACATTTTTATCTGTGAAAAATCTCCACAAGTAGGTAGGAAAGCACCATTTCTATTGTATTATGAACACATTTATATTATATTATATTTTATATTATTTCTGGTCTTATTATTGACGTGTGCCAAACAGAGACCTCCCTAACACATTCATGTCAAAAAAATCTATTATTACAAAAAATACAATTATACAATGTAAATTTAAACCGATCTCAAACTCATTTCCAACTCCATGAAACTGGTTGCTATAAAACACCTTACTTGCTGTTAGACAGCAGTAACGCATAGGGAATACATGTCTGGGTGTTTAAACTTGTTAAGATTGTACATGTTAATATTTGCTTTTTAACTCTGTTATTACAGTATCAACGTAATAATTAATAAATTATTACATCAAAGAGTACTGGAACCATCTGGGTGTTTATATAGGACTTTAAGGGCTGCATTATGTTGAATCCTCAGAACAGTCGCACATCATGTTACTCCGATTACTGTAACAGAAAAAAAAAATCCCAAGAAATGTCATTCAGTAGGATCTGCCACCTCCCCATGAAGGCCAAACTTGTTAGAAATCTAATCTGGGAATGTTAATATCTCACACATCTAAGTGCCTCTTGAGGGGATTTCATAGAAGTGTTTTTACCATGCAGCTTCTTGTTTTGCTTCTTAGACAACTGAACATCAAGTAGCACCCTGACCTAGATTGAACCATCCTCATGCTGAAATTGTATGCATATTCATTGAGCTCTGTTACTTATGAAACAGCCCCTTGAGCAGAAGAGAAAACTCTAATTAGTTGCGATCTTCCTGTGGCAGCTCATTGGGGTATGTTTGTCTTGCTCGTCAAAAGTTTTTGTCCTCGCTTGCTGCTTCGATTGTTTCTGTGCAGGTTTGAGCTTGCAGGACTGGCTGCCCTCTACCATGCATGGAATCATATTTTACAACAGAAGGAATGAGCTCTTGTGTGTCTCATCCTATCGTATTATGTTTGATGAACACATCAAGCATGCTGGAAACTGCCTGTTACTTACAAGAGTTACTTCAGAGAAAGCACCATATGATTGATGAACTGAATACAGTCAGCAGCAGCTTTTTTGACGGATAACTCCATAAAGCATGTGTACATCTTCCCAACATCTTCCCTTGTCCAAAGTCTCTGATGAGTTTCGTTCTGACTGCAGTTTTAGTTATTGCTGTGGTTTGATCAGACTGGCAGCTTTTATGTTTGCAACACAACAGATAGTGTAGTAGTGAACTGCATCAGCACCAGGGATTTGTTGCAATATCTTGAAAAGTCAGCTTATGAATAATTATAATCATGCGACAAACTTTACATTTCAGTTTCTCTACATCCATTATATTGACCATTTTTCTTAACATGAAATATAATAGGTAGCAAAGGAGTTTGACACAAAACTGATTTCAGTCCACATGAGTCATAACCATGAGTGTTTTAACATCTTTGCAGAGAACTATTGTTATTCAAGCCATTTACTCTCAGCCCTGAGAGGGCTTCTTCAGATCCAAAGAGGAAATTATAATATATATTTTCGTAAGCTGTGTCGCACTCCAGAAAAAGGGTTTTGACACATTAAACTGTTCGAGAGGTGCTTTATATTGCAGATAATGGGAAGTAAACACCTGAGGTCAGCAGCGACAGGTCACAGGGTTCAGGTAGCTCAGTTATTAGCTGCAGCGTCGAAGAGGACTGAGACGATCGCAGCATACGCAATTATCTACAAAAGTCAAAAGACTCAGTCAAAATGGGCATGCATTTGTTCAGAAATAAAGGAGCACTGTTCCTGTTTCAACTTGAATGTTGGCAGGAACAGACCCTGCTTTAAAGTGGAGAAAATGTCCCACTGTCTTCAAAGAAAGCAGAAACTTTAAATGTCAGAGAGACAAACCCAAGTAACACTTCACTGACAGCCTCATGTTGTTCTGTAGAAATAATCCAAAAAGGAGCTCATTTTAGGACTCTTGGGTGTTTGTCTTGTTTTTTCTGTGTCTGTTTCCGGCATTTTTTTCTCCATGTTTCTGAATAGTTCCACCAGAGGTCCTGGCTGAGCTGAGGACCTGTCAATCAATCTGGGGATGCAGCCACCTCGCTGCATCTGCCCAGGTGCTGCTCATTGAAGCTCATTACAAGCTATGGATGTAAGGAGCTGGCTGTCATACCTGTTATCAGACCACCTTGGTAACTGTCAAGTCTTTTGTGTGCTTTATCTGTGACAACCTGCTGCTCCTTTTCAGTTACAACCTGTTAATTTTTTTTTTAAGTTTTCATTTGCAGCTACTTCCTTGTGACCAGTTATCCAGCTTCTCAGAAAGCCATGGTTAATCTTCCAGATCTGACTGCCTTCAAGCTCTAAGTTTCTCCGTGATCCATGCTTCATCTCCATGCTCTACCTTTCCTCCCTCCGTGCTCTGTCTTCACTCCCAGATTCCACCCTCTTCTCATCTACAGGAACCAGCAAGAAGCTCTCGCAGACATCCAAGACTCCTAGCTCACTCAAGCAATCATTCCCTATACAGGATTCAAACTCACCTATGAACTTCTTTCTCAGCAGTTCCTCTCACCTTCATTGTCCCTGCAGTCTTCCCAACTCCTTCTCATTTTTTACAATTCATCATTGTTAAAAGAACATTTTAACTTTTTACAACTGGTCTCTCTGTGGTGTTCTGCATGTCTGTCAAAAGACTTTACAGTATCATGACAACTAATCCTTTGAAAAATCAGAGTGGTTGTTTTTCAGTAAGTCAGGACACAATTTTGTTATCAAGGTGACAAGTACACATATTTCTGACAAAACTAAGCATCCCTCTTAAACTCCTTTAGATTTTGTCGCATTGTGATTGCTGTTAATTCTATTGAACTATTTGATAGACCAAGAAGAAAATGAAAATGTTTTTATATAGGACCTTTCAAATATAAAATCACAAAGTGCTTTACAATATTACAGATGGAACAAAACATGCTTACAATGACCAATGAACAAAAAGCTTGTCTAAAAAGAAATGTCTTCAGCTGCTTTTTAAAGGATTTAACAGAATCTGCCTCACTTAGGGACGTTGGCAGGGTGTTCCACAGCCTCGGAGCCACACAAAGCATCCTATTGATCCCAGGGATCAGGACACACTTGAATCCCAGGCATCAATGAAAATCATGTCTTGTTTTCCATCCTTTTTACAAATTTGAAGTGTGGCAAAAAATTTAACAGGACAACTAATGGTTGGGCTCTCAAATAATCTGGCCTATATGAAAGAGGAGCTATAAGCAGTAATCTTTGCTGTTTGTAGGCTGGAGCAGAGCTTCTTCCGCCATGATAATGACCCTACATATACAGAGAGAGCTGCTATAGAATGGTTGTACAAAGTGTTAACTCTGAGAATTAACAAACACACATCATCTACACTACGTGTCAAACTCAAGTCCCGGGAGCCAAATCCAGCCCACCATAGCCATTTATGTGGCCCTCTAAATTCTCCTCCAAATTCCCATAAATATAACCTTTAAGTTCAATTAATGTGCACTTAAAACGAATTTATCACGCAAATCAGTGTTTATTTGAACAGTCCTAAATCATATAATTGTGAAAAAGATGTTCAGTATCATTTAATTTTAAGAAGTACTTGTCAAACTTAACGATGTACTCGTTGAGACAGATATTTATTAATATTTTAGTGGTTTGTTAAAAATAGTTTTATCAATACTTTCTGCCACAACCGGCCCTTTAAGGACATTCATTATATTAATGTGCCCAGAATTGGAAATGAGTTTGACACCCCTGATTTACACAATCTATCCTACACAGGGGTTCGGGGGGACCGGTGTCTATCTCCAGCAATAATTTCCCCGCGAGAGGCGGGGAAAACCCAGCACAGTTCTCCAGTCCATCGCAGGGCAACTCAGAGACATACGACCATATACTCATACCTAAGACTAATTTAGAAAGACAGATTAACCTAACAGTCATGTTCTTTGATTGTTGAAAGAAGCGAAAAATGCACAGGAAGAAGAACTCCATGAAGAACGACCCCAGGCCAGGATTCGAACCTCCTTGCTGCAAGGCAACTGTGCTACCAACTGTGGCACTGTGCAACCTGAATTAAAAAAACATACTTATCCTTTTCCTTATATGCATTACTTTGCATCAGTCACATAAAATCCAAATCAAAAACACTATTTGAGTTTGTGACCAAACAAAATACAAAAATGAATACTTTTAAAAGATAGTCTACCATAGTTATCGTTAACAAAAACTAATGAAATAACAGAAACTAAAAGTAAAAAAAAAACATTTTGTCAGCTGAAATAAAAATAAAACCGAGATTTTCCTACAAAACACAAATTAACTAAAACTTTAAATCTACTCTGACATTTATAGAAATACATTATTATTTTACTCAAATGTGACCGAGACCTTTATCTACCTTAACTACAGAAGGTAATATGACCTTCTTTTTCTCTCACAAGTATAATTCATTGTACAGGTGCTGGTCATAAAATTAGAATATAACAAAGTTGATTTATTTTATTAATTTCATTCAAAAAGTGAAACTTGTGTATTATGTTCATTCATTACACAATTTTCATGATTATAAATGACAACTAATGAAAGTCTCAAATTAGGTATCTCAGAAAATTAGAATATTGTGAAAATGTTCAACATTGAAGACCTTGTAGCTCATATTTGATAAAAGAGAGAACAAATACCAGATTGCAATTTAAAAGCCAGCTTCAGCAGTTTCTGCCCAGAATTGATCAAAAATATGCAGGGGTTCCAAGACCCCAAAAAGTTTTAGAACCACCTGTCTACGTCACTCCCTGCTTTACTGTGTCTTTATAAACAGATTAGATAACTTCGCTAACCAGCAGTGTCTGCAACATAAATCCAAATAATTACAATGGGAACCAGGGCTGTGTAAAAGGCCGCTGTAGGTTATCCTTCATCGGCTGTGGTGATGAACAAATAATCCCTCTCTAGTTTCTCGTTGTTGGTGGTTGTTTTTACTCCTTGTACTGCATTTCTGTCAACACAGCAGATTGGTCAGTCATGTCTGCTGTGGTCCGTTTAGCTTCATGTCAGCAAAGGTTGTGAAAAAGCACCAGAGTCCAATTTGGGATCCCTTACTACGAAAATATTCGCAATATGGCTTTTTACAAAACTGTAGCACCTACATTTATTGTTGGGCTTTCTAATGTACATGTGCTGCCTTTACATAACTTTTGAATGTGACTCTGCCATACATATATTTTGTACTTGCCTGATATGTATGGTTTAAGTCAATACATTTGTTAAAAAGTATAATACATTTCTGAGATTTTGTTGCACATTTCTTCTTTTTTAAGTCTTGCCCCTGATATGCAACTTCTATTACAAAAGGATTTAAACTGAAAGTAATACACACTAAACTGAGCCTAGGCATTTTCAAAAAACTAAAAATAAACTAAACCAAATAAAAACAACTAATGAAACATTTAAAACTAATAAAACCTTGCTGTCTACTGAGCTGACTGACATGACAGCATAATATAGCATCTTCCTGGTCTCCTTTGAAACTATTTTTAATGTTACCCTCAGCTCGAACAGATAAAGAAGTGATCTGCCAAAATCTTTCCCTCTGTCAGTCTGATTGATGCTCACAAATACAGACATTTCACAGTGGGCATGTTTGAATCATAATACTGTACTTATGGGAACACCTATTGTGGTACATGAATAATTCTAATGCCAAAAAAAGGCCCTAAATCTGCTGAAAAAACATGTACAAAAATAATCTCAGCCTCAGAGAGAAATAAAGGCACAGAACCACAGTCACTGCTGTTTGTCAGTTTTCCCTTGGCTACTATTTATTTTCACAAGTGGAATGCCAAGAATTTCCGTCATTATCGACATCTGCTTGCAAGAACCCTAAACGTTACGATGTCTGGTGTCAATCAATAAAAGAAAATGAATTGTGTTACCTCAGAAGCAGGGAGCCAGAGAGAGATGTATCATCGCCTGAATTCCTGTGCACACAATCATCTAAATTTCCTATTCCCCCTTCCCCTGTGTGATGGCCACTAATCAGTCTTCCTCAAGATGCTAACTGAAGCAATGTTGTTTGTGTTTTCTGAAACTCAGAGGCTCTGCTGCTCATGTTTAAAGTTAGATTTAGACGTTTAATAAAACAGCTTCTTTCAGTAGAAAAGAAGAGACTCGTGCTTTAGGCAGAGAAGTGAGTGTTTTGGCCACATCTGTTGTCTGAACAAGCAGTAGGTCTGATGTTAAATGCTGCTCTCCTGCAGCTCTCTGCCCTGCAGTGCCAGGAGACATAAATGCATTTCTATTTCTGCCATGATTTCCTTGGTGGAAGGAAGGGATTTCATCACAGTTTGTTGGAGTTTTTTCTCAAAGCTATATCCATGCAAATTATTGGACTAATCCCTGAGCATGGATACACAGCTGGTGATATGTGAAGATTGGCATGGTAGAGCTCACCACAAACACTGTCCACTACTGGGAGTTCAGAGGAAAAATATGGCTGAATTCCTCAGACACAGAGATTTGACACAGGTGCACAGAAGTGCCGCTAAGCTAGAAAACCACATTTCAGCCCACATCCCTTGATACTGTCAAGAAAAATCTGCCAACAAAAAGGGAAAAACTCAAAATATGAGATGTTCTTCCCGTGGCAAGCCTTAATCCTGGCCTACATGAATGTGCTGCTGGTTATTGACTTATTCTGCACATTAGCGTGTGATGGAGTGAACTTCTGTCTCAGGAGTGGCCCCGTGTTAGTGTGACAGCATGATTAATGTGACTCCACATCCTCCATGTTAGTTGACCCTTGTGGCTCTCACATCTAGATAATGAGGAAATCGTGCTCACCAGCTGAAACTCTCCCCGCCCCCTCCTCCACAAACCGTCACTGCACACATGCCTTCTGGTGCAGCCGGCACAGCCAGAAAACTCCTCAAGTCGGATTTGCCATCATGGTTTTCCACATCACATTACCAGCAGGACTGTAAGGGATGATGGGCATCCACAGGCTCTCAAAAGCCAGAGGAAGTCATCATGGGCTGACAAGGAGTGGGTGGGAGTACAGACCTGCTGTGACACTCTTAGCACCAGCGCCTGTTTCTCTTTGGGCTTTACCGCACCACTAGATTCAGCTTTCAGTAAACTCTTTTGCTTATTCTGCAATCAAACTCTTCCAAATCAGACAAAAGGGTCAAATATTAAAAATTTATTTCTGTAGTTACATATTTACTTTCCCACCATTCATCATTTATACTGTCTATCCTTGCAGGCTTATCTGCTGTAGATAGTTCAATAGACCAGTACTTTTGTTTATTGACCTCTACTTTTCTTTTTCTTTTCTTTGCTGAACACCAAACTATATTTCTTCATGTTTGGGTATAAGGAACAATGAGTGAAAAGCAACCAAAGTACCAAAATCAGCTATGAAAGACCTTCAGGAAGTCTGAAGACTTCTTTAATTAAACCAGTAGTTTCCAAACTTTTTATACCATTTTTTTACCATCCATCCATCCATCCATTTTCTGAACCGCTTATTCCTCAAGGGGTCGCAGGGGGGCTGGTGCCTATCTCCAGCTGTCAACGGGCGATAGCAGGGTACACCCTGGACAGGTCGTCTGTAATAGGAAAATAATGCTATTTTATTCCCTTGGCACACCCTTTGTATGTTTTTGTACATATCAAAAAGGCCTACTTAGATTAATAACACACACGATCTACCCAAAAAAATATTTTTATCTGCTCATGTTTACTGTAAAGACATGCATGGTGAAACTTCTTTTTAGCAGGATTTAGTCTTTGTCAGTTTGTTATATAATGTCAGAAACAAAGAACTAATAAAGGTATTCTATTATTTTTAAATTGCAAGACTGGTGGAGTTTTTAAGATAAAAAGATAGAAAGGTTCCCAGAGTTCGAAAGGTAATTCGAGGGCCAATGTCTATCCTGACTTCAGTATCGAATGTGGCTAGTTTGCATACAATAGCTTCATTTAAAAACTGTTTAGTTTCTTTTTTGATTAACTTTTTCTAATTACATTTTATAGAACAATTCAACTTTTACAAAATATTGTGCAAAAGGGTTTGGAAGTTCAAAATAAAGAATTAATAGAATTGTGGCTTGTTCATGCTACTAGTATGCAGCCTGGTCAATGAGCATATGAGCAAGCTAATTCAAATGGTTTTCAAATCTGGAGCAGGAGAACAGTTAAATGGCCTATAGTTGTACAGCGCTATATCAAGTCCAGAGGACCCAAAGCACTTCACACTGCATTCAGTCATTCACAACTGTTATTGGCAAGGCATGATGTAGCCACACCTGCCCTGGGGCTCATGGACAAAGGTGAGGCTGCTGAACAATGGCGCTACCGGGCCTTATGATCAAAACCAGTAGGATACAATGGCATATGGCAGGCAGAAGCTGGTATCGACCCCATAATTTCTGTGCTTAGGCTGACAATTCTATCACTGGACTACAACTGCCCTTTAGTTAAGTCCAGCTTTAAGTCAATTCCAGATCCAAGATCAGATTTTAGAGGTGAATTGAACACGGAATGCTTTGTCTTAGACGTTTATGCACAGATTCTGAAATAAAATCACACCTGAGTTGAGCTTACAGTAGATGAAAGTCAGAATACCAGCAGGATTTGGTAACTGTTAGTATGCTTACCAGTTGCAATAAAAGCTGATAAAGTACTTATCAATAATTTGTTGATAAACAAAGTTGAGAGTTGAACATTATCATCTGCAATCCAAGAAATGAAACATTGGGGTTTTAATTAAATTCATAGTTTCATTTTCAATTTACTTAAAATTGTTTATTGTAGGGGTGTAATTAATAATGTTTCATTTGATTTAATCAATTTCAAACCCATATTGTTTTACGCTTAATTGACAGAGTTTTGTGTAAAATATTAGCTTAACTTTATCAAATAAATCCAGCGTTTTTTTCTTAGAGAGTGTGTCTCTGGTTTAGTGATTAACAAAGCATTAGAAATTTTTATTATTAGGTTATGGATGCAACTTTCATTACATCTTATACATCAGCCATATTAGATACTGATGTCTGGCCAGGAAATTCCCACAAAGTCCCACAAAAGTCAGCTCCATAACCTACAGTGGTACCTTTACGATGGGAGTATTAGAACAAATACCTAATGATGGCCTCAAGTATAATTAAAAAGAATTAAGCATTTTTTCAGAGGAAACAATACAGGTTACACAAGGAAAATATTACTGCACCAGATGTTCCTCGGTCTGAAATCCTACAGAGAGGGGAATTTTCCTTCCAGCTACTTTATTGGAAGCCTTATCCAGTTGTGTCACTTTACGTGAGCTGGCATCATCACCAGTCACTGTTTCATCACCTCGTGATGCAAATTATGGTTATGTGATGACATTTGCCTGAACAACCTTTTTGGAAATGTGTGAAAAAAATAGAGCAAGACACAGATGCAATTTGGCCTTATTTCAAACTCGACATTGATGCCAGGATTCTACTCGATGTGTGTGTGTGTGTGTGTGTGTGTGTGTGTGTTTGTGAATGCATGCTTGCCTGTGAGTGTGAACCTGTATATATATATATATATATATATATATATATATATATATATATATATATATATATATATATATATATATATATAGCAACGCCCCTATATTTTGATTACCGTCCACGTCTCGCCAAAGACCTCAACAGATGATTGAAGTTGGCCTTTAACGGGTATTTATTTTATTCTATTTTTTTTAAACTTTGTATATATATTTTGTAGAATGGCAAGCTTCCAGTGACTGCTAGACAGGGACATTAGACCCCTGACCCTGCAAGAATAAGCGAGTGTCATGGAAGAAAATATCATCTTCCTTTAACAACGATGAGGCTGCAGTCCAATTGATGTTTTTTATATTTATTAAGCAGATCTGCCAGGGCCCCAGAGCTAGAAAAAACATAGTCTTCCACACCCTCTGATTTCTGAAAACTTAAAGTATAAAGTAATCCAATATTATCCGCCTCACTCCCTCCCACACTGTCTTGATGTCTATTCCCCCAAGGTAAAAAAAAGTAAAAAGATTTCACACTGCAGAGCAACAGGGAACGAGGTCAGGGCCCTCCTAATCAAACATGCTCCTCAATGACATATTTTTGAACACCCTGGTGATCTCTATGTGACATATTTCCTAGATGCATTCACCAATGCATCTAATTCTCAATTAGTTCACATTATTTTTAAAAATTTCTATAACAGCAGGTCTATACAATGGATTGATACGGTACTGCTCATGTGGCTTGAGCCTTTCATGTCTCAAAATGATATAAAAAGAACACCCTGCACAGCATATCTGTTCCTCACCAAGTCATCAGAGAAATAAGAGACAAAAACCTACATGAGATAAAGGCATAGAGAGATAATGCAAACTTCAAACATACAAACATATATTGATGAAACTGTAATTAGATTATTGTGATTAGTGCTTAACTTCTGGCTTGAATAAAAATAAGTTTGGTATCATCTCAGTTAGCTGAGTCCTTGCTGGGACCTCATAGGGATATTTCAAAACAGACTTTTAGATAAAAAAGATAGGGCAAGACAGTAGGACATTAGGTAGGCTTACCACAAATACATGAAACGCATCAATATGTATTATTGATGCTTACCATTGTCCATGTTTTACAAAAAAAAATTTCAGTTTTAACCCCAAAAATTAAAATGTGAAAAATTAACTACATTTTTCTTTGAATTAATCTTTAATGAACAAGTTGAATGATTAGTCACCATCATATGAGATGAAACTCATTTTATTTGTAACCACAATAATTATTTCATTGGACATCCATTGACAACATTATGGCTTCTTAAAGTCACCCACCCTACATGTTGACAAATTGACTGTGTTAGTTCATTTCTACTATCCAAATTTAGCTGAAAAAAAGAATTAGAAAACTAGGCTTGCATCCTCTGCCCTCACACCAACTAACTTCATGTCCTCTTTCACCACATTCATAAATCTCCTTTTCGGTTGTCCTCTCTGCCTCCTGCCTGGTTGCCTCAACCTCAGCATCCTTCTACCGATATAATTGTTTTCTCTCCTCTGAACGTGCCCAAACCATCTAAGTCTCATATCCCTGACTTTATGCCCAAAACCTCTAACATGAGCTGTCCCTCTAATGTACTAATTCCTGAGCCTATCCACCTTCCTCACTCCCAAAGAAAATCTCAACATCTTGAGTTCTGCAACCTCTAGTTCTGCTTCCTCTCTTTTCCTACTGTCTCTAGACCGGACAACATTGCTGGCGACTGTACTTCCTGCTGCATTTTAAGAAGTACAATCTTAAAATGAGCTGCTGGTCATCTTCTGTACAGCCAATACTCAGTCTGTCCTGTGCACATACATCACTGTGTGGTTTGCCTCATCTGCAAAACATGACAGAATCAGACAGCGATGAACAACCAGATCTGCAGAGAGGATGATACGGGCTGACCTTCCCTCTACCCAGTACTTGAAATAACCAAGGGTCTGAGGAAGAGATTCAAACATCTCTCCAGACCCCACTTATTGACTTATTCAGACCTTTACCCTCAGCTCAGCACTACAGAGCGCTATTTGCAAAAATCAGCTGCCAGAGAGGTAATTTCTTCCCGCAGGCTGTTTCTGTAATAAATACGGTGAACACCTTGCAGCCTGAGTAGTCAGCTGTTAAAAAACATATGCAATATTGCACTGTAACAACGGTTCTTCTGCTTTTCTTTCTTCATATGAATAAAGAATTGATGCAAATGCATCTACATATAGTTTCTTTTTCCTCTTTTTCTTATAAGTCTATACATTTATACTGCATTTGTACGCTGTGTGAATTTGAAAATTTAAGTCAGATTTCTCGTTTGTGCACACAATCTGGGGCAATACAGCTGATTCTGATCCCCTTTTGGTGGCTTACATTTTAGTTCAACGTAGGTTTCTATTACATTTGTTAAAGTATTGTTCTTGCAATCATCCAGACTTTTCATAATCTAAACATCTTTTATGTTTTGCAAGCTATTCGGACAATCTACAGGAGAATATTTGGTTTTGTTTGCACTTAGCTGTGACCTGTGAGTCATTCAGGCACCAAAAGGCTTCTAAGCTCTAATGTCTATTTATACCAGACAGCTCAACAAAGAAACCATTTTAATTAGAGCTTTAGGCATATTGTTTAACCTCTTGAAATAATTATAAAGTAAAACAGCTTGATGGAATTGAATTTTAGCACCAAAAATGTCAATCCAAAAGAGCTATTAGTTGAAAACTTGACATACAGGAGATGTATCTATTTGGTTCCGTGTCAGGTTTTTACTGTATTTTCTTTTCTTATTATTTCCTAAAGGCATGACTGTCAGACGCATTTTATCAGCTGGACGTTTTTGTTTAAGATTGATATGTCTTTGTTTGTTCTTAATTTGATCCCTTGCTCATTGTTCTGTACTGGCAGGAGTATTATTTTTGGTAAATAATACTCCTTCCAGTCCTAAAAGTAAGCCTGAACAGTTGGATGCCAAAGATTCATAAAAACAGGAAAAACTGATCAGAATTTTTTTATAAATCCTAAAACATTTTTCATAATGCACACTATTTTGAAAAGTGAAATGAAACCAAGATAAAGAGATTATTTCTGACTGATACCTAGCCTTATTATTGGATTTAAAATGGCTAGCGAGAAGCTGCCCATGTTTTTTTATTGTTTCCTATCTCCAAAGTACTGTAGGAATAAAGCGAACCTTTTCACTCATTTATTTTTCATTATGAAGGAACAGCACATCTATAAATATTTCATATTACTTATTCTGGTGGGAAAAGAAGTAGGAATTATAAACAAGCAGTAAATTGATGCACCTTCATTTCCTAAGAGGAGAGGAAACGAGAGACACAGGGAGTGGGCTGAATCTGCAGCACAAAAAAATAAAAAGATCTTTCACAGTCCAATTAGCAGCAAGACTCTCCCCTCAGCCCTCAAAGCACCGCCTTGCCAAATTTTAATGTCAAGAGGGTGGATCTACCGTCCTGCTCTTTCTGCCATAATGTTATATAACAACTGGAGCTTCACTCACACACATGCAACTGGAAGCAAATGACTGATTTCTGCAACAAAAAATAATTTTAAACTATAAAAGACAGCCATTTTCTGCCTAGTGGCTGCCCTGTGCTCCATTGAGGGGTTTGACAGACATATTAATGGTGACCTTTTAAAAGAAACTACACATCAGGACTGAAATCATAGATTTTTTTTATTAACCACTGAAGAGGCTTCTAATTAAGACAACTGACAGGTCATACAAGCATCAAGTGGAGACTTGGGTCTTTGCACCCCCATAGAGCACAAGAAATAGTGATGAGATTCACCTCTGAGATAAAATGGCTTCCTTTGTCACACATGCCCTTGCATATCTTCAACCCTATACCTGATATCTCATGCAGCGTGTGTGAGCTCAGAGGTGTCACTGCACCAATAACATCTGTGCTGGGAGAGGAAGGCGGCGGCGGTGTTTTCACAGGGATTCAGTGTGTCAGGAGAGCTGAATGATGACCTCCATCTCTTATGCTTTATATCCTGTTCACACACAGAGCTTCAAACCTGAAAACAAAAAGACAGGCTTCCGTATGAGGTTCAGGGAATACATTTCTAGCTTAATGAGGCCGGCCGACAGAGAAAGAGGCAGTAACGTGATCCATTTTGAAGGTGGGGTTTGGGAATAAAGGTGACTCACTGTGTGTGTGTTAAAGTGCCATGGGAAATATTCACAAACCCTAAACTTTTTTTTTACATTTTATCTCATTTAAACTCCAAACACCCCATTTATTACTGAGAAAGTGTGTGTATACTTGTAAACTGGAAGGAACAGCATGCATTAATATTTTACTATTTTACAAATGAAATCCAGAAAGTGTGGTAGCAATTTTTGTTTACACTGAAACCCCTTAGATAAAATCCAGTGCAGCCTTTTGTCTCCAAGAGACAGACATTTAGAAAAAACTCTGTGTGATATTTAATCTTAGTAGAAATCCAGATGTTCAGCCAAGCCCTCATGGGATGGTTAGAGAACATTAATGAACTAACACCATCACATAGAATCAGGAACACCACAGACAGATCAAGGAGAACGATGTGGAGACGTTTAAACTGGAGTTAAGTTATATAACAATATTCCAAAACTGTTAATGTCTTAAAGGTTACTGTTCTTTCCACATCTGAAAATTTAAAGAATCTGGCACAACTACAAACCTAGTAAGCAGTGGAGAGCATTTTTTAGCAGCGTAATCAAGAAAACTATGGAAACTCTGAAGGAGATGCAGAGATCCAAAGTTAATGTGAAATAATTTGCTGACAAGACAGCTGTGAGTTAGGCACTCTACAAATCTGATCTTTATAGAAGAGCGATAGGAAGGAGGTCATTGTTGAAAGAAAGCCATCAGTAGTCTACTTTCTGCTTTACCATAAGCCAGCTAGGGGACATAATGAGGAAGGTGCTCTGGTCAGATGGCACCAAAGCAACATTTTTGACCTACATAAATATTGTGTGGCTAAAAGCTACACTACACATATCCTTGACACATCAGCCCCATGGCGACATATGGTGGTGGTTACATTATGCTGTGGGGATGCTGTTCTTCAGCCTGAGTGGGGGAAGTGCTCAGAGTTAATAAGAATATTGATGGGGTTAAATACAATTTTTCTTGGGAAGAGTGTAAAGACTTTTGTAAGTGCTTGTATAGATAAAGTTCAGAGCTGGAACTCTTCAAAGGACTTCACACTACAAAGGACTTAAAATACACAAAGGATGTAAAATACTTTCAGATTCCGGTTATACATCAAAAGGTAGCACAGGAATGCCCAACTGGAAAAAAAAACTAGGAATAATTCAACATTGATGTTTAAATAGATCCTTTGTTTTTAGTGGGTAATTTAATGTAAAAATATCTTCTGTAAGAGCATTTATGTGAAGACAGTCTGTTTCTTGTCTGGCTGAAGCATGAGAGGAGTCTGTGTTGAAACAATCCTCTCTGCAGTAATTGTAGCAAGATAGCTTAGTTCAGTTAAATGTCATACTGCCCCCTCTTGGATTATTTTGGATCATTAAAGCAATTTCATCAGAGAAAAATCCCCTTTTGAGGCATTCGCTCTGTTTTCCTTTCTTGTTTTGTTGGAACAAAGCAGGCTCTCTCATTACTCTCACACATTCCATATTGTTGCTGGTGAGAGCGGTGCCACCTTCTCCTTTTTATTCGTCTGAAATTACAAAATGCATCTTGCTCGGTTTTGGACCACTGCTTGCTTTTTGTTGGCAGACTCCAGCACTTCTAACAAAGCTGGAGTAAGAAAATTGGCCTCAGGGCCAGCTGGGTGAGAATCCATGAGGCAGACGCGGTCTAATGAGGGGGTGACAACATTACCACAGGGTCAGGCGTCAGTCAGGGAGGGGACGATGCACGGTTCACTCACTTCACAGACAACAGAAAAAAGGTGGTGTGAGAGAAGTGAAAAAAATATTTGGATGCTCACGTCTCTGAACAAAATACCAACCCAGGAGTGTGAGAGCTCGTTATCATTACACAGCGTTCCTGCAGGGAGACAAACCCACAATACAGCAGGGCTGGGATATCTGGTACAACACAAGAGGTGCTTAGGGGGATCATTACAATATGCATGAACCAAGAGAGATTAAGAATGACAAAAATTAAGAGAGGTTGAAAAATATTCTCAAAGACAGCTTGGCCTGCTGTATCACTGCTCCTGCATGCTGATTCGAGAAGTTTATTAAACTGAATACCAAGTGGAGTACTAACTAGATCTTATTATTCACCTCATCAATGGACCCTTTCCTCTGGGCCACTCTCCAAAGAAATTACAGCCAGAGTTTAAAGACAGCTGGTATTCCAATGAAATAATCTTCATTCCTCACTTGACAGCAGCGGAAAAAGCTACAGGAATGGGAGGAACACTGGTTTGAATTTAAAACCATAAAAATGTTTTTATTTTATTTTTTTACAACCATGCAAGAGAAGATGGGACATATGACACTGTGCTGCCTGAGAAGAACAAGAATGGTGATAAAACGTCAGATTCTTAGGAAACATTATACCCGGGTCTCTGTCTCAACTGCACACTGTAATCACATCAAGGAATAAGCATGTCGCTTATTTGATGAAAGTCGGCCATAAATGTAATAAAGCTGACAAGGTTATTAGAAGTGCCACAGGCCATTTTATAGTGGCTCACACACCTCATATTGGATTATAGTGAGAAATATGATGAAGCAAGGAAGTGGAGCTTGCCCATTTATAAAGAACCATGGGAGGCTTAATAGCATGTGACTAAGTTCATTCATACACATTAATTCCTGCTGCAATGACAATTTGCAGCATGTTTCTAAGCACTATAAAAATTGCTTGGTGATCCTTTAAAGAGCGCCGCAGTTCAGTCACATGTTGCCTGTAATATAACTACACAGGTCACTGAGAGACCTTCACAGATCAAAGGTGCATGCAGCCCCCACTCAATGGTACAGGTGTGAAAAAAGCCTTACAGGTTTCCTTCAGTCAACACAGAAGCACAAACAGTAACTTAGAAATCCATTTAAAAAAACATGTATTCATTTGGTAAATAATATAATTTAATTTTCATAAACAATTTGACCTTCAGAGGTTCTTGTGAAAAAAATAGAACTGAGGATTTATTTTTCTATTTATTTCCGTGACTTTCTCTTTCCTTGTGTTATCAATATTTTCTCAGCTACCATTCAAAGGGGAAAGCAAGAAAACATAGCCTTCACATAAGGTAGGCATGTAATGATATTAAAGAGTCAGGGAATGGTTTTGAAAAAGATGGTTAATCACCCAAACTTGACAACATCTTTAGTCTGCGCAATAATGAAAACTATTTTTAAAATCTGCAATGAAGGAAACAAAAGACTGAACCTCTATTCTTTCTTCCACCTCTGTAAATGAGGAGGGTGGTAAGAGACTATAATTAAGAATATGCAAAGCTCAACGTTAGAGAATTGGGGCAAAGACCAAATGGCTCTAAGATAATCGTTATAATATCGTCACGCTCATCCAGCTGTTTAAGAGGCATGGGATCAAAATGTTAACTTCTTTTCCATCACTATAAATCTAAATACTTGTATGTAGAGTTTTCTAAATTTAACTAGGTCTTTAATCACATCTATGTGCTATTGTCAGCGCACAAATCAAGTGTTTTTTAGGCAGATAACACTCAAGGATAAAAATGTGTATTATATGGCAAAACCATTTAATGCCTAGTGTTAAGTATGGTGGTAGATCTATAAAGCTTTGTGTCTGTTCATTATCCCAAGAAAACAAAACATTTTAAGAATTTGAGGCCTAATTAACTATTTTTTGTTTTCATCTGGAATTTGGGTCAGAGCCAGATGATGGATCAGAAAACCTAATTTTCATTGCTTTTTTTATAATTGATTGTTTCACAGTATAAGTAATGTAGTTGCAAATACTAATGCCCTGGGGGGGGGGGGGGGGAATTATGCTGTACGTTCTTGTCGGTGAGGGCATATTATGTTTCTATTCCCAAAAATTCTAAAATAAAAAAACACTTTACTAAAGCTTCAGGTTTGGTTCCTGGTTTATTCCAAACATCCAGTATTTAACCAACCATGGGGAAATGGCTAGTAAACCGGGTTTAGCCGAAACTGAACCCAGACAGATGGAGGGTTTCAAAGTAAAACATCCATCCTGTCAGTATCTTGATTGGACCATTTCCAGCCTCGTGTATACAGTTTATTTTATCTTCAGTGTTGCTGCCAGATATTTGCAGAAGAAAAATATTATTTTGTCTGAACAAACAAAGCTTCCTCCTGTGCTTCAGAGCACAAAATGAGCTTCAATCCTTTGGAGTGACACACAGCAAAAGGACCAGAAAGCCAATACAAACAATGAGTCAGACTCCCAAATGGAAGAGAAATGCTGCATTTATTCAGGGATGTGTCTGTAATTAAAGATTTGCTGTGTGTAATATAATGAGAAAATGAACCCTGTCGTAGTGTCTGAACCTTTCTGTTTAAATCAGGTTGAAAAAGAAAGGGTTGCTGTCAAACATGGGTTACAAATGAAAGCATCTGACTCAACCAACCAAAAACCGTTTTTGTTTCTAATAAGAGAAAAAAAGAGTTGTTGCCATGCTCTGCTTTAAAATTAGATGATCATTGCTTTTTGAATAAAGTTTGATTGATTGATTGATTGATTGATTGATATTTATCAATTTGTTTTTATTTTAGCAAACTTGAGGGTTTTTTTTCTTAAGTCGATTAATAAGTCACAATTATATTGTGTTTTTTCTTATCCACTTCGTATTTATATTTGTCATTTACTTGGTCTTGGCTAACACATAAGTTTGTCCTAATTAGAAGAGGTTAGACTTTAAAATAAATGAGATACTGCCATAGATGAAAATGACTTTCAATCTCATTTTAAGTAGAAACTTAATTCTAAAACTGCACAGAAGGGAAGATCTGATCCTAAATAAGTGCTGCAGACCATTACTTTGTTTGCACATATTAAAATCAGACTAATTGGACTCATTTAGGTTCCATATGTTCCATAAGTTTATGTAACTGATAGCCAGAACAAAATGCTTGTGATTCTTAAAGACCAAGGCTTTATGCATATTCTAGATTGTATGAACTGTGTGCAGAAAGCAAAAGTAGCAAAAATATGAACTGCTGCAGTACTTCATTTAAGAAATTATGGCAGGAATCACTGAGGGTATACTTCTGCTTGTGATCCAGTGAGAGAGATAATGTTTCAAGAGGGTGAGAGCAGACTTGAAATGGGTGGCAGCTCCCAGCTTGTACATGAGAGAAACTTGAAACCTTTTAATATTTATCCAAAAAAATGTGTGTGTGGGGGCGTGAGGGTGTTATGATGGTTCATAAAACACATGAGGTTTTTTGTTTCTTTCCTATTTTTTACAAATATCTCCAGAAATTATACCAGCATTTTAAATTTAGACATGTAATAATGCAGTTTTTTACCTCAGTGACATGTATTTCACAGTCTACAGAGTTGCATATAAAATATCAACATAGTTTGTTGATTAATTAAAAATCATCCTGAATGTGATCTCTACCTGATATACTTAGATAATCCTATAGTCTGAGGATTACCTTGAGTTTGTCAGGAGCTGGAAAAGGAAACGTTGTAATTTATTGTGTTACCATCACAGTGAGACACAAAAGTATTTGAACAACCTGTGAAGTTCTCCCCCTTAGAAATTATGGAGGGGTCCTAAATTTACCTTGTAGGTGCATTTGCACTGTGAGAAACAGCAGTTTAAAAAAAATTAAAAAAGGAAATCCCATTTTATATTTTTTGTAAGTATTTGAACACCTGAGAAAATGTGTGAATATTTAGTACAGAACCCTTTGTTTACATTTACAGAAGTCAAACATTTCCCGTAGCTCCTGACCAGGTTTGCACACGCTGCAACAGGGATTTTGGCTGAGTCCTCTACACAGATGCTCTCTAGATCTGTCAGGTTTTGGGGCTGTTACTGAGCAATACGGATTTTCAGCTCTGTCCAGAGATTTTCTATTGGATTTAGGTCTGGAAACTGGCTAGGCTACTCTAAAACCTCGATATGGCATAATTCTTGGAACTCCATGAAGAGCCTGAATTGAAGAGGACTTATGGATGTTTCACCTACTTTAGTCTAATTGAAGGAACTACTCTGGCTGAGGTTAGTTTTTGCAGACTAAACTAAACATTCAGATATAAAGCTCTGGAAGTCAGGCCAACACGTCCGCAAATTAAAACAACTCCATAGGTCGATTGTGATAGCTCCAAAAAAAGACCTGTGTGAGCGTTTTCTGGGGTCAGGCACGGAGACTAGCTACTAGCCCATGTCTACTACGTAGCAGGCGAAAAGCAGTAAGCAAGCGCGGTAGTAGATCAGAATCTCCAGTATGAATTGGCATGGTAGGCATAAATTTCCCGGATGTGGATGCATTCTTGGGCTGAGGGTGTCATCAAGGTTGGTTGGTGCCAGGGGCTATTCAGGGATATTGTTGTTGTATTAATATACCCATTTTGTATGTTGTGTATGTGTAGCTTTTAGTTAATTTCATTGCATTTGTTTTGGTTATGTTGCTCCATCTTACTGATTATTCTTCATTTTCTTTTTTTCTTCACTCTTGTTTTTTTTCCCTCTCTGTGTCCATAACCTCAAGAAATTAAACCCAGAGCAAAACAAAAACTAGCAAAATTGTAGGATGTTAAAATAGTTACATTCCTTACTGTAAGTTTCAACATTGTCTGTGTCAGGACTCCAGATCACAGCCCAATGAATCTGGGATTGCTTGATATTTTTAAACTGAATACCAATGTAGCAACCTGTTTAGTTTAGTTTAGTTTCGTTCTAAAATTATTGGAAAATAAAAGAAACAAGGGAAAAAATACATTATAACATGAGAAGCAATAGAGATTTCACTCTTGTGACAACAATTCAGTTTTATCTTCAAAATCAAATAGGAAGAAGTATAAACTTCTCAAAATCAAATCTGTCCTTGTCTTATCAACCATTTTAGTATAAAAGAAAATGAAATGAGTGTTTGAGTTGTACATCTGAATCCAGTATTTCTGTCTTAATTGATGCCTTAGTTAATGGGGTCAACAGTGTGCACAAAAGATGTGCAAAAAGATGGAGCAAAGTGTTTTTTAAGTGTTTAACTTTAAGACAGTTAGTATCCAAAAATGAATTAAAATTTAGATTGTATTTGTATTTACTTTCTCCGGTACAATCGTGTTTTATTGTTTTTGTAAAGCCTTCTTACCAGGACTGACCAGAGGAGGAGAATCACAGGTGGTGAGATCCTCTTTCCGGTTGCTCTCGACAGCTTTCAGCACAAGTCATTATCTGAAACTGGAGGTGAAACCAGTTGTAATAAAAGGAACTCCTGGAACACAGATGAGTTGTTTATGCCACCAGATACGGTGACTTTCCAGATTTCAGAGGAAAAATTGAAATTGAAAATTCAGCCTGAATAGGGGTTGTAATTGGAATGGAGCTTATCAACCTGGACCCAATTGTGTTAAAATAATTTCAGCTTTGGCACTGAAACCATCCAATCTCCTGCTTTTGGCAAAATAAACATTTTCTGCTACTTCTCCAACAGAAATGTTTCTGGGTTATCTCTGTTGCTTAAGACTTCATGATTCAGTTTAACTCTCCACATCTTAAACAGCAATAAAAACCTATAATCAAATCACAGTGTTTCCAGTTTTGTCATCCATGAAAACTCCTTGTGTTTCTTTTTCTGGCAAACACAAGATAAGGAGCTGGCACACAGATAAGCTGGGTTACAATTAGGAGACGCAGCTGGAGCTATATTTAGTTTTATATAATCAAATATTTATTTTTGTTTCCGGAACAGCAGCCATGCATTTCTTGGGGGGGTGAAACTGAATAAATATTTTATGGTAGCCTTCTAAAAATATTGGGGCAAAATGATGATAGAGTCTTAAGTTAACAAAACCTTAAAGTTATTCTCCAATAGGAAGTTAAAAAAATATACATGTGTTGAGAAATCCTTCCATCTGTCCATATCTAACCATGGGTGGGGGGGGCTATGGTGCCTATCTTTAGCAGTCATTGGGAGAGAGGAGTGGAGAGACCTTGGACAGGTTGGCAGTCCAGAACAGAGCAACACGGAGACACACATGATAAACAACCATAAACACACACCTGATGAGAATTTAGAGAGAAAAATTAATCTCACAGTTGTGTTTTTGAGATTTCGGAAGGAAGCCAGAGTGCCTGAAGAGAACCCACACATGCACAGGGAGAACATTCAAACTCCATTGAGAAAGGCCCCAGGCCCCTCCCTTTTCATAACATCTAAATCAATATACAGTGGGACAAAAAAGTATTTAGTCAGCCACCGATTGTGCAAGTTCTCCCACTTAAAATGATGAAAGAGGTCAGTAATTTTCATCATAGGTACACTTCAACAGTGAGAGACAGAATGTGAAAAAATAATCCAGGAATTCACATTGTATGATTTTCAAAGAATTTATTTGTAAATTATGGTGGAAAATAAGTATTTGGTCAATAACAAAAATTCAACTCAATACTTTGTAATATAACCTTTGTTGGTAATAACAGAGG